>CM029469.1:28406685-28920229 GCA_017140325.1 Eucalyptus leucophloia subsp. euroa | reverse complement strand
CGTTCCTGAGCGGCATCCAGGCTCCCCACCGCTGACCAGGTGCTATTCCTAGCACTGGCCCACTCGATCGCGAGGGAGATCTCTGTGGGAGCTTCGGTTGCTTGGATTCGGAGCCTTTGCTACCGCTCTTCTTTTCCTTCTTGTGCTTCTTGTTCGATGCCGCCGGAGACTCGAAGCCGCCATCGGCCTCAAGCTAGACCTTCGCCTTCATCTTCTTCTCTTTGCTCTTGCTTTTGGAGTTCTTCGGGGGTTGAGCTGAATCATACACAACTATTGAAGGCATCGATGAAGTTGTCGAGAACCGCGAGAGGTTTAGGGGACAAGAGGGGGGAAGGGGGTGGTTTTGTCCTTCTCTTCTCTTCTCCTCCTGTGCTTGATCTCTGTGTTGAAAATATTCAAAGGCGAAGGCGGACGCAGAGGGGGCTCATGACCTAGCTGCGATCAGCGGGGCTCTCAAGGGGCAATGTGCCAATGGCAGATGACCGGCGATGCTTTTGGGAGGCAGAGGATGAGAAGAAGCATGAGGTCCTCAGGTCCCAACCATCGACCTTGAGGACATAGAGTCCGAAGACCTCGGGCTACTCGTAGTCGGAGCTGATTATGTCACTAACTCATCTCCAAAACATTTATTAACCACCCGAAGATGCCAATATATTACTTCTCTATTTTCATTGCCCTTTTGCAGAAATAATTTATTAATTACTCCCTCTCTTTCTCCATATATTATACTTTTCAATTTCTTTGCTATTTTATTTTAGTTTGTATGTTATTGTTATCCTTTTCTCACATGAGTGTTTTTTAATTTCATGTTGAAGAAAATTCAAAGATTTTTCAAAAGATTTTATAAATAATGAATTGTCTCGTTATGTATGATTTATAAGAGAAATTGTCACTTTGCTTCTTTTATTTTTTATAATTCTCTTGAAAATTACGGAAATATCCCTTACTTAATGACACTTAGAAGTCAAATAAAGAATCTCAAATCTTTTTAATTCAAATTTGATTTATGTACATCGTTACAAATATGTATTGTGTTAACATGTGCCACGCATGTGAGATTCTACTGGTTAAGACGAAACAAGTGGATAATAAATAGGTGGTGGTTAAGACGAAACAAGTGGATAATAAGTGGTGAGGCTCCTTGTGGAATTTAGAAGGGTTCTCCTTGTTGGTCTTCACGCAACTGATGGACCACGAATTGTCTCGGTTCGACAATGTCATTGCTTGGAAATATTGAGGCTTCATTGAAAGGAATTTAGAAAAAATCTCTTTTGGTCTTTACTAATACTTATGGACCACAATTATCTCGGTTGACAGTGTCATTCCTTGGAAAGTAATAGGTGTTGTTGTCTGGCGAATTTAGAAAAGTTCTCCTCGTTGGTCCGGGACGGACCACGAATTGTCGTGGTTCGACCACTCATTGGCGCCACAAAAGAGGATGAGGCTCCTTGTGGAATTTAGGAAAGTTCTCCTCGTTGGTCTTCACGCAACTGACGGGCCATGAATTGTCTCGGTTCGACAGTGTAATTGCTTGGAAATAATAGGTGGTGAGGCTCCTTGTGGAATTTAGAAAAGTTCTCCTCGTTGGTCTTCGCGCAACTGATGGGCCACGAATTATCTCGGTTCGACAGTGTCATTGCTTGGAAATATCCTTCATTGACAGGGTATTCGACAAATTACTTTTTGCGTATTTATGGCCTTCATTTGTCATGAACCAGCTATAGACAGTACTTCGGTGTTGTCTGACCCCAAAACCAGTTAAGGAGGGACATGGTGTCAAAAGATAATTTGTTTATGGAGAAATTACAAGGTCCCTGTTAAAACGCAGTCCTATTATGGATAAGGTGCATGCTCTGTAGGGTGATGTGCATGAGGGAAGTGCATGCTTCTCGTCATGATCCATGCTCTCGTTTAGGTCAAGTGCGCGGTCCTTAGAGGCCAACTGCATCATTCTTAGGATCAAGTAAACACTTGTTATGATCAAGAGTGAACTCATTCTAGCTTCTAAAAGAAAACTTGCCTCTTTCGATAAGGAGCATGTCCATCCACAGGTTGATGTTGATAGGGCAACCATAATATTCTTATCGCTCTATAGTTGGCATTTGCTTTCTGTAGTTGTAGGGACCGGTTAATCCAAACTAGCGATTGTGTCTAGTACGATCATTTACAAAATAGAGATGATATTTTTTTCCATTATTTTTACCATCGGTCAAAATCCAATCTAAGTCTCAAACAAAAATCCTTAACTTATTCCAGAAAAAAAAAAACCCTCCCACTCAGCGCATTTCGACTCTTTGGTGCCATGGGTCAAAATTGAAGCAGTCGCCATCCATCTCGCAAGCAACGTCGAAAAAGGACCTGGAGCTCACAAACATCGTCAATGCAAGCAGTCGCAAGTTATCCATCAATGCTTTGCTCAGCCCCCGGACCATGCTCTGCCCTTTAACTTCAGGAAAGGCCAAGATTGAGTGTAATCTTGCCCTCCCGTTTCTCCAACAAATAGTGTCTTGGCCCTTTCAATGATAGCAAAATAACAAAAAGTATAGTAAAACCAATTTATTAAAATTGGAATATTATGAGCTTGTCAAACTTCTCTTTAATGTTGCATATGACCATTTGTTTAAAGGTCCATTTGCAATATGTTATATAATTTGGTATATCACTCTATTTGACTGCAAACTTAGTCATCTCCACAAATGGAGATCGTCAACTAACATCGGTGATATTCCGACAAATAGACTCATTGTTTTGACTACTAACTAATTTGATACTCAGCTCCTCCGTTTTTTACTTAGCTTAAGTAGTTTAGACTCGAAAATATTTGTCGTAGTGCATGGTAAGATCTATCATCCTTCAAACATGAAATTGAGCATGAGAAAATTGATGGAGAATTCACTTTGACCAAATGTTATTCTATCGAACATTAGCTTATTAAGACATGACCAAACACAACCATAGAAGTTAGGTAGTTTAAGCAGTGAGTTTGGAAAGGTGGCTTAGTGATAGGAACATTATTAAAATATCACCATTCTTCAAAGCTTTAATATTGAATGTTATATCTTCACATCAATCGGTTGAACTGTTATACTCAAAAGGGTTAAGATTGATTGTGATTCGGTGATCAAGATCTTTCATTTTATTCTTGATTTTTTTTTTTTACCAGAAGTTTTATTCTTAACTTGAATTTATAATATTATAATATAATCCAAATTCTTGCCGAAAAATGCTAATGGAGTTTGTGATTAGGTAGTATCTATTAATCATACTTGAAATTTGTCCATGTTAGATCCCCAGTTTGCCATGAAAGACAATTGACGATAATTGGACCATCATGTCAATAATTTTGGGCAAGTATTAATTAGAAAAACTACATTGGGAAAATTGAAAGATGAAAGACTATATTTGAATTTGTACAATAGACCTCTTTAGGACTGAATTGGTGATTTTTCTATTTGAAAAATTTTAGTACTAAAATAGGCATCCTACAATAATTATGACAATGATATCCTTCTTACTTCCAATTTTTGGATGAGCTTTTGCAAATCTAGGGTCATCTTGGTCTTTTCACGCATCACATGTCCATCATTGCTTTAATCGGACACGAATAAGGTCCACAATCCACTACAAGTCCTTCGACAACAATAATGTATGCTTGTCCTTTTGCCTTTTTCTTTGAAAATGATGCTAACGTCACGAATCATTTATAGTTAGAAACATGATACTTTTTACATGGATATACAATGGCCATGTTTGATGGGATGAACTTTTGTGAACTTAGGACCTTCCTCGCCTTTTCACATCTTCCATGTCCATCCATTATTTTATTCAGACAGGAAGCATCAAAGACTCAATTATAAGGTCCCCCATCCACTATAGGTCCTTAGAGGACAATAATATTGCCTTGTCCTTTTGCTTTTTCTTTTCTTTTCTTTTTTCTGTAACATCGATGTTGCGAGTGATTTGCAACTAAAAACATGGCGTGGTTCACATGGCCATGTAAGGTCCATAGTACTCTACAAGTCCTACTCTAAGGACAATAATATTTTCCCATAGTAACACTAATGTCGAGAATCTTCTGCGGTTAAAAAGAGGCATGTTTCACATGTTGAGCCAATAACCCTAGGTTCTTTCAATAAAAATAACTGTCTTTCAAAAGAATTACCTTTAGGGCGCTAACTAATCAATTAACAAAAAATTATTGTACTAATTTTTCCCTGGAACATGTATGACCATTTTTTGAAAATGAACATTTCATTATTAAGTAAAGTGAAGAAGATCTGAGTAATTGCTCTTGCTTTCAAAACAACTAGAATTTGACCCGCGCGCCGATCGATTGAAGTTTTCACACCTCAACACATACATTTTATTTTTGAGAATTTAAATTTCACTATTGGAAAAAAAGTAATCTGCAAGATATTTAAATATGTTATAAATTTCATGCTGACTTAGTTAATAGTAGATGGTCACAAAAGCCAGCCAACATAAGAAAATACATATAAGTCAAACTCAAGAAAGTAATCTACATGCCCTTACATTTTTCTTGATTATCATTGCTAAAAAAAAAATGAATACTAAATAATCGAAATATTCACTGAACTTGTACGAAAAAACACTTCAGAAACAATCTTCCTAGAAGTGAAAAATATGATAATCGCAAATGAAGTTGAATTATTCACTTCTCACTAGTAGATAATGATGCGAGCTACTTCACAGGAGCCCTAAGAAAGACATGGCATTTGGCAACGATGCGATTGAATAATTCTAATTTCAGTTTGGTGCAATGTTTCTCATGCTCTTTAGAACAATGATTTTTCAATTCTAATTAACATGTCATTCCTATTATTCCATTCTTGGACCATTAGCATGGATCAAGGATTGACCTGCTCATTGACCTTAAGGTTGTGATCTTGTGGGTCAGGGCCTGCAGCCTTAAAAATAGTACCAATCAGTCCACATTTAGAAGGATCTTTTATTGATTGGGTCTAGAATTAACTTTCTAATGCGCTACATTAGGACTAACTTTAGGGAATTTCTTATCTTTATTTTGCTCCATCAAATATTACATGGGGACACAAATTTACTCAATCTGAATGAACACATGTAATGACTTAGAGCATTCAATGGGGCCAATCTCCCTAGAAAAGTATACAAGTGGTGATTCTTGTGAGTGGGTTTCAACTTACATCTCAAGTTCTTTCCCATTTTATGTGAGATTTGGAGTGTCACAAACTCTTCCACCTATAATTCTAGTGTCCTCGTTGTTGTCAACTCATGTTGGGTAGTGACAATTCCTCAATCTAAATGAACACATGTAATGACTTGGAGCATTCAATGGGGCAATCTCCCTAGAAAAGTATATAGATGGTGATTCTTGGAAGTGGGTTGCAACTTATATCTCAAGTTCTTTCCCATCTTACATGAGATTTGGAGTGTCACAAACTCTTCCACTTGTAATTCTAGTTTCCTTGTCGTTGTCAACTCATGTTGGGCAGTAACATTTCCTATTCTACTAAGAGCCACATTTTTTCAAGCTTTTAAGTCTCAACAATCATTCCCCGTTTTGTTGGATTGACTAAAGGCCATCTAGTCCATCCCCGAATCACATATCTACAAAAAAAAAACCTTGCTAAGATTCAATGTACAACAATGCATTTATTGTTTTTTTTTTAATGACCTAGGGAATCTTATACTAAGATTCAATGTGCCAAATGCCTCCTCTAGACAATGCATTTATTGTTCATGTCCATTGCATGGCTTAATTTACCATCCAACAAAGAACCGACTCAAGCAATGCTACTTGTGAGAGCCAAAGGCTTGAGTTAAGCTATTTATTACTATCACGAGAAGAAGAAAAGCAAGGCTTCGTCTTAAGTTGACCATATGCGTCAAGATCCAAGAGATCTGTTAAGTTTTGATTGCCGGTGCTTCCTCCAAAATTTGCCTAACAAACGCTAAAGAGAGTAAAAATAATGATGACGATGACAACTATGACAACGATCAAACAAATGAAATTTGGGCATCCTTTTAGTCCCAAGACCGCAAGTGTTCAACCAGCACAACTACATGAAAAGCACACCAAACATATAGGCATTGCTGCATGAGTGACATTGCATGAATTGCACTTACTAGATCAAGATAATCACATTTCAAGAATTTCTAGATTCTAAACTGGATCTTATTAAAAAAAAAACAAAAAACAAAAACGTTCATATAGCTTCTACACTTTAATTAGTTATATTTATCACATTACCCAAAGACTCACTTTATATAAGTTTTCCATAACTGTCAACTTGTGGAAGAGAGTTCTAAGTTTATATTATGTTGACACTTGTCAATCCTATCGAATTCACTAACCCAAAAAAAATCTCATTGAATGTGGATTTGACTAAAATGGTACTATCTCATTTAATTATTCATAATATTGTGGAAAATGCTCATTTGCGTCACGATGGTGGTCAAACATTTGCATCCTTTGTAAAAAATTAAGATAATAATAAATAATAATAATAATATAAATAAATAATTATTTTTTTATAATAAATA
This sequence comes from Eucalyptus leucophloia subsp. euroa, assembly GCA_017140325.1. Classification (NCBI taxonomy): domain Eukaryota; kingdom Viridiplantae; phylum Streptophyta; class Magnoliopsida; order Myrtales; family Myrtaceae; genus Eucalyptus; species Eucalyptus leucophloia. The sequence continues at coordinate 28,913,686 of CM029469.1, read as the reverse complement.
ACAAATAAAAAATAATGAAGAGCCAGATCCATCAAAGCGGGGTTTTTCCTCGGACCGAGCTCGTCTTGTTCTTTTTTTGCATCCATTAAGATCAAACTGGGCCGTTGACGTTTGACCAGCCTCTGGGTCTTCATTGGTGAAATTTTTTGTCGCCGGATCCAACAAGGTCTTGAAACTTCGACGTCCCTAATTCGAAATGCAAAGGACGCTAGGCAGAGAGAATGAATGCAGGATTAGATGAAACGAGTCAGGTTTCGCCATTGAGGACGAATTCGATCCCTGAGATGATTTTCCACAAAAATGCACGTCGGTTTTGCCGGCGAAGTTCAAACCTGATCAACATTGTTTCCGTGCAATTGCATAGAGTTGATTTCTGTATCCTCTATTGTGGATTTTGAAGGGCGTAAGGAGGGTGACCATAATACCACGACTCAGAAATTATCCTCAGCAAGTCCTTTAAATACTTGAAATCTGTTTGTTCTTTCTAGTTCCCCCATTCCTAACATGTTTAGTCCACCAAATGCCATCTCCATTTCACTCCAGTTTAGGACTTCAGTAACTTTCCCATCTCGCCAACGTATGTAATGTAGCACACATTTACAGATTGATCGCAACTCTCTAATCTGTGATCAATCTCCAAAAAAGAGGGTGGAAAAAAAATTATTTCATAGATACTGCAGCTACAACCTTCTCATCATTTTCTGATTTAAATTTTGTATAATATAATAGATGAAACATTAATTAAATCATGGAGATATATACATTCTTCAAAAGCTATCCAGCTGCAATCACTAACTCATCTCCAAAACATTTATTAATTACCCGAATGGACCATATTGCTTCTTCATGTGTTACCTTTGGTTATCTTAAATTACTGAATTTTGATGATTTTTTTTAGTTGCTATGAAACCCATAACATGGGACAGATTGTTTGGACCAAAAAATTCAAAGATTGTATTCAGATCAATTTGCAAATGTTGGTTGGATCATTTATAAGGTTAAACGCCCTTCTTTTATAATTCTCTTGAAAATTACGCCCTTACTTAATGACACTGTTCAAATAAAGATCAAAATTCATTATATTCGGATCAATTTGCAAATGTTGGTGGGACGTCTAATCCAATCACTTCACCATACTTTTCTTTCACTTGTTTCTTTTATTGGATGATATCAAAATTGAGAGTGAGATATTGATCACCAACAAATTATATGCGGAATCTCTTGGTTTGGATTTAGGTTTAACCCAACCAACGAATACTCCAATGGAGATCCACAGGTTATGATAAGGCTCTTGGAGGGGCAAAAAGCACCAAGATATAATAGGACATAACATCACATTTATATGTATTAACTTGAGATTATCATTACGATCGGAAGACCTCATTTTTTTTTTTATAACATTTAAACATGTTCTTTGATGGGTCAATGATGGGTCAATTGCTAAATGTCTGGTCTTACGTCCATATGTCATGTATAACTTTTGTAATGGATAAGACTTTCTTTTTATTCCTTTTATTTTATAAGTCGTCTCGCATGTGAAAACATGAACTTGAGATATCACTAGAGAGCATGAAACTCGAGACAAAGTTGAGTCATCCAAGCATATTCGTGCTCTCGCCAAAAGTGTAATTCTGCTTGCCAAGCCTATGATGAAACAATTCATTAATAAAACAAAACGAGATTAAAGACAACACTAGTCACACATTATCAAGAAACAGTCTCAAATTATCAAGAGAAAAAAAACGCTCTCATTGTCTTGACCAGGCAAACACCAATTTGTGTATTTACATACTGGCTCAATAATTTTGCCAAATTTCACCTTTATTAGTTCCAGTTTATATAAGAGTTATGTGCAAAAAAGCATTTGAGAGAACCACATAGTCATCAATCTTTCATGGTCCAATGCTCTCAAGGATAGATTAAGTTTAATTGCCCAAGTTGGATGGGGAAGGGAACAAAGGGGCTAATAAATTCAGAAAGAGATAATTTATCCATTAGATATTGGGTGTCATAATTTATTCATATTACTATGAGGAAAGGGAGATCCTTACGTTAAAGGTAATAATCCATCTAAATTTCAATTATGCCTTATGTTTAGTGTAAACATAATAGTGCAGTAAATTGAATGTAATGATTAAAATTTTGAGTAAGATGATTGTAGATTTCAAATCTAAAAACTTAATATGACCGTGGATCATTGACATCCAATTTTTTCTCTCTCGCTTTTTCCAATTTCTTTGATTTAAAAGTTTTCTGTGGATACCGCCTATTAAATTTATATTTTACTCATTTTTTTTTTTATTTTATTTGGCAAATGCATAACTATGGACCCTTTTTTCGGTAAAGTCAAATGATAATTCCAGCCATTTGAATGTGTATAGGCATTTACTAACTAGCTAATTGAGGGCGCAACAGTTAAAAATCAAAAGAAACAACACTTTAAAATCTTATCATAGGGATTAAAAGCAAACTCACATCCCTCCGATTACGTTGACAATTATACTTGCGGTAGTCCATCCATTTACATTCAAGACAAATATTTAATTGAGCGAGCTAAAATAATGAATGTGTATTCAACACGGATGACATGCTTAATCCGTGTAATAACGCAAGCTCGCACATTGTTGTAAAAGTTCAATTATTAAATACTCAGATAATGATAACAATGATTTTGGATTGTTTTGTAGGTCCGGGAATGACCAATTTTTTTAGGAAGCTACTAACAAGAACATAAAAACTTTAAGAACATGTTCAGACACGAACCCACGGCCATTGCCACGAGGCGCCCCCCCCCCCCAATGCACGAAGCCCTGCAACGTCTGCATCATCATCACTCGGAAGCGAAAGAGCAGAGGAGCCCATGAAGGAAGAATACTCCATGGACGATTCCTCTCACTTGCTCGAAGCCGCTTCCGGCTTCGCCCTTACTCTTCCTGTTTAGGAATTGGTCGCCCTCTATCTTGATTTCGTTTCTCTCTCCATCGTCACGAACCGTCCTCTGTTTTCCGGAGCTGATTCAGGGGTCCAGGATGACGCGGCGGCTGCGAAGGAATTTCTCGATCGCTTTCCTCTTCCTGCCATCATCAGGTGATTTTCTCATTGGAAATGGCCTCATTTTCTGGAGTTTCTGGCTTTCTGTCTCGTTGAATTTGTAATTGTGCTCCGGAGAGCTTGAAACTTCTCTTGACGTTTATAAACTAGCTGGTTTCATTCATAGTACTAGGCCCGAGAAACAAAAGAGCCGTCGCGTAATGGAGCTAATTTTTGTGCGTGGTTGTCTTGTCAAATTGGCCATTGTGGGCGTGTTTGCTCTTATGTAGTTCGGATCCAGTTTGTTTTTCTTCAGAAGCGTGTTGTTCCAATAAGTGACGTGATATGCTGGATGGGTAGTGATGTAGGTTGTGGGAATGAGTTCACTGTGAAGTCTGACCGAAAGTTATTGATGCAAATCATTGATTCTTCAGTTTCTTGCAATTCTGTTTTAGATAAACAGAGCATCATTGTAGAGATAGCCGATCATTACTTCCCAACCATGAGGGATTCTTGTATATCCACTCGTGAGGTACTTTATTTGGTTGTCTGATTGAAGTTTTCGATATGAATCATTGGTTTTGCAGTTTCTTGGACGCTGTTCAAGTTTAAAGTACATTTATTACTTACTAGTTGTCTCTGACTTTCCAATAGAACTCGTCGGTTTTAGACTTTCCATAAGATACCTGAAAGCTTGGAGCCAGACTTACGGATGTTTCCATTTTCCCTTTCTACAGGTAGACATAATCTGAAGTTTAGGGACTTGAGGATGCATCACAGTCGACTGGCTACTTGAATGCGTTTGCGTGTCTTTGTTTGCTTTGTTAATGGAATTTCGTCCACGAATTGAACATATACGGATGTATATATCTGCTTTGTTTTTTGCTGGTTCCTTAGAATTTTCGTGCAAGTGAATTCAATTAGGTAAAAATGGTACAATGCATGTATGTACATCTTGCTAATTCTCGCCGATCATTTGTCTCATAGATGGCTGAAGCCTGAACTTTGTCTATGTGGCCTCGCAGCTTTCTTGGGTCAACCTATCAAGGACTTTGATGTTAGCGTAACGGAGCTCCCGTGTCATGTATGGAGACCTGAGCATTTCGCCTCGTTTTGAATATACTAGCACTGGCGCATTTGTAGGTATGTTACAGAAACTTGTCTTGGCTATACATTTGTCATACATATATTTAAGTGCAGCTTCAGATTTCATCTAGTGGATTGCGGATCAAGCAAAAACAGGGTCCCCCTTCAGCATCTTCTCCTAGACTTAATACTGGTGAGGCGATGGTGAAGAAAAGGGTATGTGTACACCTTTCCATAGGTTGCTGGGCCGTACTGTAATCTACAAGACAAGCCAGCTCGAGAAAATTTTTGGTGAATGAGACAGAGCTTTTTAAATGAATTGGATGAGGGAATGCAACAAATTGCTAGAATGCAAAAATAAGCCGAGAAACCCAAAATTCAAACGCGACAGTCTGTTCAAGACATCCCAAGATTCATCAACATTTTCGCTGGTGTGTTGACATCACGCGAAGCATTTGAGAGAGCACGAGAATTGATGTCGTATCCGAGTAGGGAAGTGACTACAAGTAGAAGAGTGGAGTAAGAGAAATAAATGGCAAGATCGTACCTAATTTTAACGGAATATATCGAAGCAAAGAAATCTCGGTGAGACTGGATATATGCAAACCCTCCACGGTGAGAGAGTCAGAATCAACGAATCTTGAAGGAGTGTACTCAAAAGTACTTTTGGGCGCTGAATTTTGCCCCCACAAGAGGTTTCTGTCTAGGAGGAATGTGTAAAATTTACGCCATTTTTAAATTTGGTTTATAAACTTTCCTATAAGGGAGGTCTAATAGGGTTTTTTTGTACTTGTTGAGGGGCATGAAATCCTTTATCCTTATTTGTGTCCTCGTAATTTCATAATTAGTATCTCATTTATCACAATCACTTATCTATGTGAATAAAGATGATCGAAAAATTTATTACTTGATATATAATAGTTGAGACTTATCGAGATGCCAACAAGGACATTGTGTAGGATCCTTATGCAACCGGCACTTTTTAGCACTTTATCGTGAACTTTTTAGCTCCAAATTCTCCCACAATACTTATTTTTTCTTTTATTCATGGCTTTTTTCCTGCACATCATTTGAATTGTGCGCAAAATTTTCTCATTCCTTCTATTCTGCTTTCATTTCTAACGACAATACCTTATCATACAAAGATCTTCCAATAAAATAATACCAACAAACCAAGAAAAGATTATTTGAAATAATTTATAGTATTTATCATTAGGATCCATCCAAGAAACACTGCTAGTATGAGTCATATAGATTTCGCAAAGACAATGACCGCAAGCAACGTCTTCCCGATACCATGCTGTGAGACTACCAATTTAACCATGTTATCATCATATTACATGTCTTACAATTATATTAAACATAGCCAAGTTGTCAAGTTATTTCCCACTTTATCTATCTTCTATTGTTTTTTTAATAATTTAAAGGCCACGAGTTTCAAGTGGGCAAAATGCTTCCCAAGTTCGATTTTCTTGTCAAAGACGTGGGCTGGTTCTTGAAGGTCTTCATCGGCAAGCTTGCTTTCCATAACATAAACGTAAGCACAAGCACAAACGCCATCAATGATTCCAAATTAATTTCTTCATTAAAATGATGATGATATAAGGAAGAAGAATTACAAGCAAAATATGGAATTTGGAGGTAGAATTTCTAGCAGATGCAACCGAGTGAAATTAATATGGATTGAAAAAAAAAAAAAGAACGATAAAATGTCGTAAATTCTCTCTTTGAATCGAAAAAAAGCAACTCCCTTTCATTGATTGGGGTTCCTCCTCGATAACTATATGGAGAAATGAAAAGGCCAGTAATATAGAAATTGGACCTCATAAAGATTGCACCCCAAACAAGAGATTGAAGTTGACATCTGTCTACCATCACAAGCATAGAGATGACATAGAGCAGAAACGTGCAACTCTACACACCAAAAAAACAACAATAAGCACAACTCCAAACAAACCTCACTTTAGCTGGATAGTTTTCGCAAACTTAGATTCCAAGCAAGACACGGCCTATGATGCTTCCAATGCCAATCTTAGTTTGAGACCAAGGCAATTCTCAAAACTATGCATAACAAAGAGCTTGATAATTTTGATTACATCAACATCCAAAGGAACCGCCTGTATATGATACAAACTATTCATGGACTCAAGATATAACACATACAGTGGTTCCATGTAAACTGCCATGGACACTCCTGAAAATCTTTCCCTAAGCATCTTGTTTTATTGAACCAAATTTGTAATCCCAAATTCTAGGAGTTCTACGAATCCAACAAAGCTGCAGCACCTTGCTCCATACTTGATTAGAGAAACTACACTCGAAAAATAGATGAGAGCGAGATCCAATGCTTATGTTACAGAACAATCAGAGGGATCTGGTACTCCCAACAGACCAACTGTAAATCCTCTCAAAAGTGGGGAGTTTATCACACATTACTAACCAAGAAATTAAGCCAGATCTTAGCACATCAGGGGATAACCACACAAGTCGACATTAGCGCTCTTGTTTCTGACAATTTCCCAAGCAACAAAAGAGTCGAAGCAACCATTTGAAAAAGCTTTGCATACAACTTCGTCTGCAGCTGAGGAATTAGGAAAGTTCACACCACAAACTGCACCATGGATGGAAATAAACTCTTCAGATCTAGCAGACGAGAGTCATGAATCACAGCAGATACTTTGGCCTGCAGAGGAAGAGAAGGTCATAAATTCTTCACCTTGAGAATGATTATGGCAAGATGCCAGCATGGTGCCACAAATCATACCAAAATATTGCTATCACCCACCATGCATCTGGTGCGGGGTTTCGATGTATTACTGTCAAAACGATAGCTATAGAGCCAGGCAGAAATAGAGACCTACACCTCAACAAAATAATCCATAGACACTTCAACATACAAGCAAGATTTCACAAAGCCATTCTTCAAATGCTAAGGCCTCCAAAATTGCCTAGGAAGGTAGACAAGGTCCCATCCAACTTTTTATCCATGTTTAGCATCAGGATCTCCATTCCTGAGGAAAGCTCTACACTTTTGCTTAATCATTTTAATAAGTTTCTAGGGCAAGAGAGAGCATTGACACTAATAGTGAACTAAAGCTGAAGTCAGCCGGCGTACGAGAGTTTTTTAACTGTCCAAGCTTTAAATCTTGTTGTAATTCAATCATTGCCTACTAGAAGAACTAACCAGACAAGAACATAGGGTTGGCTGATTGGTCATGCTGTCAAATTTGATTGCTGCATGTCGCATTGCCTAAAAGCTTAAATGTTAAGAAACACGCCAACCAATGTATAAATAATTAATAACTTAACACTCCCCCTCACGTAAAACCTATCCCTTAGCCACACACGACAAAATGTGGACGAAATTATGTCAATGAGATAACTGGAGAACAGGAGAACAAACAACATAACAAGCAAGAAATTTTGGATCATTGCATGTACTAATTTGGGATGTTAAAAATTAACAAGTAGAATGCTGACAATTTGCTGGAAATTTAACAGAACAAGTAGAATGTGGACAATTTGCTTATCCTTCAGAAGAGATTCTTTCCAGATTCTGATTATATCCCATGATCATTACCCGTGTCTTCCAAACAGCCTGACAAAAGAAATAGCAGAAACAAACCTACCCACCATTTAAACTTTGCCAATCAATGACTATAGGGCCATGCATCTTTGATTCCATCAAGCAGAATAGGAATAGTCACCAAAATGAACAATGGGCAACAATTTCATTGAGTGCTATCCAGGATGCGAAAAGCCTTTGTCAAACCGACTAAACCATTCCTTAATCTTGTATGCCAAATAAAATGCCAGAATGGAAGGGTTGAGGCACAATAATTCTGTTTCCCCCATAGATTTCAATGTGCATCACAGTATGCTTAGAAATGGGAAGCTTGAGTGCACGGGAATAAGTACTTTGTATCAATAAATGCAGACACAAAGTTAATATCGAGTTGCTTCCACTTCTGGTGACTGCTGCAAAAGTAATTTCCGCGTGTCAGAATCAGAGATATAAGGGAAACTAGTCAGGCACATTCCGCAACTTAGTAAATGTGTTCAAATGGAGTTTTCAGACTAAAACAGGAAAGAAGATTTAAAGCACCTCACTGCCATTAACATGACACGAACTTGCTCTATCCATCTGAAGTTCTAAGTTATACATTTTCAAGGAGACGAAACTTTTAAAAATTTTCAAACTCGTCTTTGCTATTAACTTATCATATATATTATGTCCAGACTTTAGAGTAATCTAGAATGGGGAAAGAGAACATATATACATACCTATCCTTGTGAGTAATTTGAGAACCAACTAATCATGGAAAAGTTTCCACAGAAGTCAAGATCTTAAGAACAGAGCCTATAATGGCATGTCCCTTCGTCCCTACAATGAGAAGCAATCTCACATCTAGGGCCCCTTCGGCATCTTTGCCTCCTAGACATAATACCAGTGAGGCGATGGTGTAGGAAGGGTATATAGACCTTTCTATAGGTCATCGGGTCATACCAACACACTTCACCAATGGAATTCCAATGTAATCTAAAAGGCAAGCAAGATTTAGAGAATCTTGGAGAATGAGACAGAACACAGTGTTGACAAAAGAATTGGATGAGTCCAGAATACTGCAAGAATGCAAAAATAAGCTGAGAATCCAAATTCAAATGCAATAGTCCGTTAATAACATCCCAGATTTTTGTTTCCTCCAAGAAATCATGCAAAGCATTTAAATGGATAGGGGAACTAATGCCAATATCGAGAAGAGAAGTGACTATGAGTAGAAGAGTAGAGTAAAAGGAGTAGTAAATGGCAAGATCAATACCTGATTTTAATGAGATCTTCATGAGATGGAGACGGTGATGGAATTGAGGATGATGGAGCGGAGAGTTGAAGCATAGGTGATTGAGGTGCATACAACAAAGGGGAAGGAGACGATGATGGAAGTGACATTTTTCACACCCCCTAGTTTTGCCCAATTGATATTTGCAAAAATTAAAACACCCTTTTTAAGTGACATAATGTTTCCAATGAGAGTTAAGAATTACAGCAGATACTTTGGCCTGCAGAAGAAGAACAGATTTATAAGTTAGTCTCCTTGAGAAATGATTTTGGCAAGATCCCGGTATGGTGTCACATATCAAATTAAGAGAAATATTATCTCAATTACCAACTATATATCTAGGGGTTTCAAAATATTCCCAAGTCTTAATAACTTCTTCAAAGCTAAGCAGCATCTGGTTTGCAGTCAAGATAATAGCTATAGAGCCATAAGAAAAAATAGAGACCACACCTCAACAAAATACTCCATAGAAACTTTTAAATACAAGCAAGATTTTACAAATCTAGTCTTTGAATGCCAAGGCCTCAAAACTTTGTAGGAGGACAGATAGTGTCCCATATGACTTTTGCTCCCTCTTTAGTATAAGGATCTCCCTTCTGAAGAAAAGCTTTATACTTTCTTGAACCATTTCAAAATCTTCCTTGGGCAACAAAAACAGTTGACACTAATACTTAACCACACTATGAATAACAGGTTTAATAAGCTGAAGTTTGCTGGCATATGAGTGCAAGCTTTAAATCTTGTTGTAATTCGATGACTTTTTGAGAAGCTTATAATCCCTATCTGAAAGTCTTCAACAATTACTAGAAGAAAAAACCAAACAAGAACAAAGGCTGGCTGATTGGTCATGTTGTTTGATTTGATCGCTGCATGTTAGACAAATACATTTTCTAAAAGCTTAATCTATTAGGAAACTTGCCAAGCAATGTATATAAAAGGTATAACTTAACATTTCCTTTGCGTAGAACCGATCCCTTACATACAACAGAATGTGGACGTAATCACGTCAATGGGATAATCGGGGAAATGATAACAAAACAAATCACACGAGAAATTATAAAGCATTGGTATGTGTTTTGATAAAATGCTAGAAATGAACAAGTAGAATGCAGACAAGTTGTTGGATATGCGAACAATATGCTAAATCGTTCAGAAGAAATTTTTTTTACCCCATGATCATTACCCACCTTTTAAGTAGCTTTTAAATAGCCAGTCGAAAGAAATAGCAAAAACAAATCTACTCACCCTTAAACTTTGCCAACCAACCATAATAGAGTCTAGGGCTAATCTTTGATGGTGAGTAAAATGCTGGAATGGAAGGGTTGAGGCGCAATAAATCCGTTTCCCCCATAGATTTCAATGTGCGTCATAGTGTGCTCAGAAATGAGAAGATTGCATGCGTGGGAATAAGTACTTTGTATTGGTAGATGCAGACAAAGAGTCAATACCGAGTTCCTCCCACTTCTGGTGAAAGCTGTAAAAGTATTTTTCACATAGCAGAATCAGAGATATAAGGGAAATTAGTCAGGCACATTCCACAAACTTAGTAAATGTGTTCAAATTGAGTCTCCAACCTAAAACAAGAAAGAGGATTTAAAGCACCTAAACTGCCATTAAGATGACATGAATTTTCTCTATCCATCCGAAGTTCTGAACCACTCTTTTTCAATGTGATGCAATTTCAAACATTTTCAAACTTGTCCTTGCTATCTATTTATCATATAAATTATGTCAAGACTTTAGATTCATCTAGTGGATTGAAACATCAGGGGTAAGACAAACACTTAATGAACAGGGAAAGAGAAGGGAAAGAGAACATATATACATACCTCTACACTCCGTGAGTAATCTGAGAACCAACTCCAATCACGGAAAGAGTTTCCATCAAAGTCAAGATGTTAAGAACAGCAGATCCTGCGGTGGCAATCTCACATCCGGGGTCCCCCTTCAGCATCCTCTTCTTGTAGACTTATTACTGGTGGGAGGCAATGTTAAAGGGAAGGATATACAGAACTTTCCATAGGTCGCTAGGTCATCCCGGCAAACTTCACCACTAGGAATTCCAATGCAATCTGAAAGGCGAGCAAGATTGAGAGAATCTTGGAGAATGAGGCAAAGCATAGCGAGAACAAAAGAATCGGTGGAGGGGTGCGAAGAACTACTTAGAATGCAAAAAAATAAAAAAGGCTGAGAAATCCAAATTTTGGCTGGACCGATGAAAACATGGGAAGAAGTAGTTCAAAAAGGAGGGGGGGAGTGATGCCAAATCTGAGAAGAGAAGTGACTACGAGTATTGAAGAGTAGTAATTGGAAAGATCGAGAACTGATTTTAATTGGAATATATTCAAGAGATGGAGATGGAGATGGAGGTGAGGACGACGATGGAGAGGAGAGTTGAAGCAGCAGTGGCGATGGAGTTGCACACAGCAAAGGGGGAAGGAGACAGATGATGAAAGAGCCATGGCTCAGATTTTAGATCGCCCGCCTATTACAATTCTTGGGATTTTGCAGATGAGGGGCCAATAGCAGCTGGTCCCTTTCTTGCATCGCTCCTCCAGCATCGCACAACCAACGATTTTGAGCATTTCTAGGGAGGGAGGGAGGCCATCCTAGGGCAACTCCCTCAACTTTGGGCAATTGGAGATCTCCAAGGACCGGAGAGAGGGAGGGAGACTGCTGGACAGTCTTTCCACTTTCCCCACATCCCAGAGATAGAGATGGAGCAGAGAGGAAGGGAGCGGGAGCACAAGATCCTCCTCCTCTCCCACCCCTCCCACGCTGCCATCAATATCTAGCCTTTCGAGGGAGGTGAGAGGGGTGAGCCACTCGCTTATCTGCTGCTTTATATTCTCGCATCGACTTACCCAAAGTCTCTCTAGCCGGGCAGAAATCCTCTCTCAGGGAAGCGCGTCAATCTCTCGCACCCCAAAATTGATAGACTTCGAGTGAGTTGATGCAACTGATTAGGTAACGATTTTATCTTGAGACAATCCAGAAGCAAAAATATCAAGATGCTCGAAGGAAGAGGAGGGAAGCACTCCATCTCCAAACTAGGACAGCTAACCAATGCCAACCAAGTCAGCCAAGATAGCATGTGTAGACCTTGGGGTAAGCTTATCAAATTCTTCAAACCCCGAATTTCAATCTCTTGAATAGACTGAAGAGGGTCTAGATTTATCTATGCAAGCGACTCCACTGAGATAGCTAAAATAGGCACCTAGAGTGGGGTGAATAGGTATATAAAATTTTTTCGTAATATGCAAGCAATAATAACCTTACAATAGAAAAGAAGTTCTCGATTGATTAACAAAAACGAATTACGATCAAAGTGAAATAAAGAGTAGGTAAGAGAAAATCAAACACAATGTTTATAGTGGTTCGGCTTATTCAAAGCCTACGTCCACTCTTCCGCACCGACAATTACCTACTGATTTCACTATGAACAAAAGAGATGTTACAGTACAGTTCTCCCTTGATTCAACAGTGTAGATATTTTACCACACTTCCTCAAGGTTTCTCACGAATATAGACTCTCTTTTGAGTACAAGTTTTCGCTCAAATGAATTGACATAAGAACAAGGAGATTCAGACTTTGAAATTCTTCTATCGCGCACACTCTTGAACAACTAGAATCACTTCCTTATATACTCCTTTATGCCATCATACTCGTTGGCACTTACCAAAGGAATTCCTCCAATCTACTCGTTGGACGGAATCAATTAGGAAGATCATTCGAGCTATTAAAGGAATATGTCGATAGCCCATCAATCATGTTCGCCCATACAATCAGGATCTCGGTTTCCATAAATAGAACCTTCCAAGAATATTTCGCCAATAATCAGATCCTTAATCTTCGAATCAATCACGATCAAGTAAAGGATTCCATTATGTCATTTCCGTCGATAAGGTCACATCCTTAATGAAACAACCAGTTCTGGATAGCCTTTCTTCAACGGATTAGAAACTGTCAATGAGGATAGACTTTGAGTCTTGAGTCTGGCTGTCCGGAGGTCTTCAGACTTTAAATAGCAGAGTCTGCAACACTTCAGACTAGACTGATGGAAACGTTTTGTCAGCTTCAAAACACTTCGTGAAGATTTCTCCAACATCCACTCCCCTGCAGTAATGAATGACAAGTCTCTTGAGGGTCGTGAGTAAAAATATATCCTCACTGAATAGAGAGGATGGCAAAGAACCGCATCCGGAGATTCTTAAGTCTTATAGACAAGATATAATGTCATTGTGGGTATTGCTATTGCTGCTGCTTGGTTTGTCTAGATGAGCACTTAATCCTCTAGGTAAAGATTGCAACACCTTACTGTCCCTGACATTTAATGATATCAAAGATGTCGGTATACCTATTTCGGGGAAGGACACGAGTTTCGGACAAATTTTAACCACCAAGTCTCTAAGAGAAGAGAGGGTGTGCACTTCGTTTGGAAGCTTTTCTAAATTGATGCAATTTTCCAATTTGATAGTCTCAAGGTTGCTAGGCAGCTCTATATCTCCATTAGCAACAAAATATATGAATTTCGGACATCTACATACGACTAATCTCTTTAGACAATTGAGGTTCCGAATTATATCTCCGTCTTGCCATATATATATATATATATATATATATATATATATATATATTAACTTTGTACACTTTTCGATTTCCAACTTCTCTAGCTTGATCAAGGAGCTTGCAAACCCATGATTTAAGCAAGTTAGTTCAGCAACATTTTCCATGAGAAGAACAGTTAGAGATGTGAGATTTATCAAACTCTTCAGCACCCCCTCATTACAACCTCTAAAGTCTAACTCATTGAGAGATGGAAGGCTTGTGATAGTAAGCGAGGCATCCATACACGGACAAGAGTAGATTTTCAGCTTTATGAGGGAGCTTAATTGACTAGGCAATCTTCCGATTAGCATAGGGCAATCTTGAATGATGTGATGCTCAAGACAAGGGAATACAACTTTAACTTCTTCTGTGTCGATGCAATGAGACCAATCCACCCACAATGGCATGTCCTTGAATTCCAAAGTTAAAAAGGATGGAAAAGGATTCTTACTTCCATGAAATTCAGACCCTACCATGCGTATTTCATCTAAACCTTCGATGTATAGTCCTTTCAGCAAAGATAGCTGCCTGAGTGATGGTAATGCTTTGATCCTTTGGCACCTATGTAAACGTAAACACACTATGTTAACATGGGAGGAACTTCCTAGCCATGATGGGAATTCTAGGCCACCGTAATAGGATATTTTGAGATTTTCGAGGTTTTGATGAGGGTGAAGAAGTTTAACGACCTCCCATTCAAGCTCTTCATTTCGGAAATTTTCAAAATATGTACTCCATTGCATGGTCAACTGGCATATTTCCTTCTTCGCACATAAATTGGCATTGCCGGCATCTGACTTTTTAACCATATGCAAATTAGAGATGCACAATTCCCCTCTAAGGTTCTTCAGGTTTTTCAACTCCTTCAACCTTGAGCCATTTCCCGTTCCCACTATAAACTTCGACAACATCTCAAGACCCGCCAAATTACCTACATACAATGGCATCTTTTCTAGGCTTCTAGTGTTGGTAATGTCGAGAAATCTTAGATTGATCGTTTTTTCCATACCTTCAGGTAATTCAATAAGGAGTTCACAACCCTGCAACATCAAAGCTTCTAGGTTGTGCAGTGCAACAATTGACTTTGGAAGCATTCTAATATAAGTATGTGACAGATTAAGGTGCCTTAGGTGCCTCAATTTGCCTATGCAATCCGGTACCTCGTAGATGTTATAGTAACTCAATGAAAGCACCCTCAAGTACTTCAATTCGGACAACAAGTCACGTAGCACTTTCTGGGACACATTGGAAAAACAATATGGCTTATTTAACAATATAAAGCTCCTAAGTCCTTGCATTCGATGATATATCTTGAGTCTTTCTAGCACAATGTACTCGCTCGGAAGGAATGAGGCATGACGAACTAAAGACACATCAAACTCAAATTCCTCTGAACAATAATGGGATGTACCTGCAGCTAGCTTTGCCAAGTCATTCACAAGATCATGCATTAGGAATCGTGATTCATTGCTACTCGACTTTTGAAATAATGATCTATTTACTAGCTCGTTGAAATAATTCAAACCTGCATTCCATTGATTCTTTGCTTCTTTTCCATCCATGAAGCCGTTTGCAATCCACCAGTGAATCAACTGGTCTCGTTGAATTTCATGGTCTTTGGGAAATATAGCACAGTAAGCAAAACATCTCCTCAGATTGGAAGGAAGATGGAGGTAACTAAGTTTCAAAGCCGAATGGAAGTCATTACTTTTGCTTGGTAGATCCCAAATCTTGCTGTTCAATATAGATTCCCATTCATGTGAACTAACTTTAGTGCATAGCAATCCAGCCAATGTCTTCACAGCTACTGGCAACCCTTTGCATTTTTCCACTATTTTGAGCCCTAATGCTTCAAGATTAGGATGATGATCAAAATTTTCGGCTCCAAGAGCATGAAATGCAAACAGAGTCACGCAAGCGTCTTGTGACAACACTTCGAGAGTATAGGGTCTAGCACCAACTATTTTAGCAATTGGGAAGTTACGGGCCGTGATGATGATTTTGCTTCCCTTCGCTCCCGATTGGAAAGGTCTCAAGAGGTTAGTCCATTTTTCATAGCTCTCATTCCAAATATTGTCCAAAACAACAAGAAACTTCTTCCCCGAAAGATTTTCTTTGAGCTTATCCTGAAGCCAATCTAGGTCCTTATCGTCACAAGCCCAAGTGCAATTTATTTTTTGTAGGATACTCTTTGTAATAGCAAGCATGTTAAAATCATCGAAAACACAAGCCCATGCCTTTGCATCAAAATAGCTTGTGACTCTAGCATCATTGAAGACTTGTTGAGCCAAAGCCGTCTTCCCAAGACTGCCAACTGACCCAGCTCACCCTCTTTCTGACTTAGCCAAAATTTTCAAATTCTACAACTGTTGAGTGTGCGGATTTTGCTGCAATTTTGCTGTGCTTTCAGTAGTTTATCCCTTGCCAATTTATGTCCACTTGCACTACTAATTATGGTCTTCCATCACGTGTAGAGATCGGGCTAGTTGGGCAGCCGAGGAGGATATGGTGGGGCCACCAAGTTGCTTACTCAGTAGCTTCAAATTCAAACCAACTTGTGGACTGAGATTTGTTAGCTGGTTTTGGTGCTTTAATCCATTAATTTGGCTGCAATTTTTAATCAATTAGCAAGATCATGTATAGTAGTTGGCAATTTTCTTATATGAAAATACCAAATTCAATGCAAATTTGGTCCTTTTGGCCCGATTTGATTGATTCGACCTGGCCCAAGTTCAATTTCAACTTAATTGGGGACCAAAATGATGATTTAAGGGCTCGAGCGAGATTTTATAAAATTTGCAAATTGGTCCCTCAACTTTGAAAATTGCATTTTAGCCCCAATTTGTCATTTTAATTCCAATATGACCTCTTGGGCTTGGTAATCACATTTAGATCATTGGCCCCAAAATTTTTTCTTTTTTTAATCTTTTCTTTTAAAAATTAATTAATTTTTTTAAAAGGAAAATCATATTCCATTTAAAAAAAAAAAACTATACTAAACACCTAGATAATCTATATGCAAGAATTTGACATGAAATATTTTTGGGCAAAAATTTATGTGTCAACAGTGGCTTCATAGGCCCCATTTGGTTGGGCATTCCCAAGGGGCTTTGGGGCCCCCAAAGCCCTTTGGGGAAAATTTTTGGTGTTTGACAAAGTTTTTGAAAGCTCCTTTGCCCAAATATGAGCATTTTGAATACTGAATGCTGAAAGCTAGGGAGGGGCGGCATTGAGCATTAAGCATTTGGGAAATGCCACGCGTACTGTTCATCTTCCCCCTTCGTCTTCTTCTTTTTCCCGGCCATCGGGCTTCTCTAGTAGCCACCACCGCCGCCGAGGGTCGTGCATCCCCGGTGACCACAACCTGGGGGTGGTGTGACCCGCAATCCAGGCGACGTCGCCTGGTTTTGCGCGAACCAGGCAACGCCGCTTGGGTCCCATGCGACCTCGGCCGCCAGATTTGGCGGTCCGGAGGCCAAATCGGCCCCGGACGGCCAAATATGGCCTCTCGCGACCTCGGGCGCCCGAGGTCGTGCCTCCAGCGGCAACACGTCACCCGAGGTCGTGCCGCTTGGGTTCGCGCGACCTCGGGCCGCCGATCCGGCCTTTGCACCTCCAGTGCACTTAAGGTCACGCCTCCGGCAGCAACGGCGGCGCAGGAGGTCGTGACCTCAAGCGGCCAGATCTTGCCGTCGATCGCCAGAATTCATTTCAATTTTTTTTTAAATAAAAGCAAAAGCCCATTTGTAATATAAGTTTTGCCAAACGGTATTTTGTTAAAGTTGCTTTTCAATGTTATTTGAGACTATAATTTACCAAACGGTGTAACATTTCGAAAAATTCCTTTACCTCAAAGGTATTTGCATTCTCTCAAGGGCATTTTCTCAAAGCCGAACTAAACAAGCCCATAGTTCATACTCCACTCTAGGTCCTTCAAAGATTGAATAATAATGTCTCCTTCCCCTTTGGCTGTTTTTTCAAAGTAAAGATAATGGGGCGAATCATTTCAACAGTGGTGCATTTCACATGGCGATATGACGTTTCATTGAACATAAAAAGAAAGAACGGTGATTGTACTAATGAGGCCCACCCTCCACTACAAGTCCTCAGAAGACTATAATTGTCTCCTTTTCCTTTTGCGTTTTTCAAGAGTGACACAGTGTCGTTAATGGCCATATCGTGATTGATTGGACACAAAAAAATTGAGTATAACCACGGCTTTTCTCAATCAAAATAACCACAACTTGTCTTTTAAAAGAATTATCTTTTTTCTTTTTGGGTAAAGAGAATTATCTTTAGGTTGCTCATAAATCGATTAATAAAAGTTTGATTGTATTTCCCCAGAATATGTGGGATCAATTTTTTTTTTTTTTTAGATTGATATCTCATTATTAAGTAAAGTTAACATATGAAAAGACTTAATAATTTCCCTCGCTTTCAAAAGAACTAGAATTTGACACCATCGATTGAAATATGCACCTCAACACATACATCTTGTTTTTGGTAATTTGTTTCATTATCTATATTATAGTTGCATAAACATAAAGCAATCAAACAATAATAAATCAATATGCAAAAATGAAAAATCGGACACCATATCACACGGTTTGGTTGATATAATTTTGTCCGCTGTGAGAGCAACATAAAATTTCATATTTAATTAAACAATACGGTAGAGGTTATAACGATGCTCAAGTCATTCAAGCACTCTTAGTTTTTCTTATTCCCCAATCACACCTAATAACTCACATAGTTTTCAACATGCACAATTCCTTGCAAAATAATCACTAAATCTTATCAAGATTTTCCCAACTATTGAACACAATGATCGATTCTCTCCCAATATAATTCACAAACTTCTACACAATCTTGCATATTGAAGTCAAAGTATTCACCGAGCTTGTACAAAAAAGCACTCCCGAAACAATTTTCCTTGGAACCAGAAAAGGATTGTTGCAAATTGATTGAAGTATCCACTACTCACAACTAGATAATGACGCGATCTATTTCATAGGAACATGTGACATCCCGAAATTCGAGCCCTCTGAGGGATGAATGAATGTGAATTTCGTTAATGCATTGTTGGTTGATCTCACTCGGAATTGATCACTCCTGAAATATTGACCTTAAGGGGAAAGGCTAATGAGGACATAACTCGTACGACTAAATGACTCAACCTGGGAAAACGACTTAACCGTGAGACTTGCGTGAGGATGATCCTATAGATAGGCAGGCCGATTCTAAGGACGACTAGAAGTCGATTCACGAGATAGAACATAATGGAACAACGGGTGATTCCGTTTACTATTATCGAATCCACGAACGACCCTATGTTGATCCTTAGTAATTGTGTACTTTGAAAAAAGAATCTATCCTCCGTAATTTCATGTAATCAAGGACGTTCATGTGTTGAGATGTCTTGAACATAATTTGGCATGAGTCGGATACGTGGGAACCCTCAGAGCTGCTCGTCAGTCTGAGTTGTATCCGAAATGGTGTTAGACAAAATTGACATGGCATGAGGACTAAAAATTGGGCTTTGAATTATCAAGAATGTTTGGGACGGACTTTGGATGAAGCTATATCAAACAGTCGACAGAGCCAGTTAAGCCGAGCAATTGAAAAAGGGATTTTCAGACCGAGGAAGCAAGCCCATGAGGACGTGGGTCAGGCTAAGTTAGTGTGGGCCTTAGGCCCAAGGTGGGACGGCCATCATAGTGGGCCCAAAGAAAGCAAATGAGCCCATTGGGCCTAAACCAACTACTCATCTTTCAAAGCCCATGGGCCAATTCTTAGTCATTTCAAGCCCAACCAATTTCCAAGCCCATTCCTATTCATGGCTAAGTCCAATCCTTAGGCCTATCCACCAATTTCTGCCCAAGGTCAGATTTGTAATTTGTGCAAGGTGAAATGACCAAATTACCCTTAGTTGTGAGGAAAAAAGGCTAGAGAAGAGAGAGAAGATGAGGTCATCATGGCATGGGGACTTGAAGCTAGGATGTGAGGGCTTGATGGGGTGTGCAGTGGGCCTCACATCACTCTCTATCTCCCCCATTCGGCCTCCCTCGATGGAGCTCTCTCTCTCTTTGCTTTTCTTCTTCCTCCAGTTTC
This sequence comes from Eucalyptus leucophloia subsp. euroa, assembly GCA_017140325.1. Lineage (NCBI taxonomy): Eukaryota > Viridiplantae > Streptophyta > Magnoliopsida > Myrtales > Myrtaceae > Eucalyptus > Eucalyptus leucophloia. The sequence goes on along the minus strand of CM029469.1, from coordinate 28,894,012 downwards.
TACTCCAGCTGACCCTTCAGTGAAGAATCGAGTCGAAAGTGGTCTTCCCGGACGAATTAGCCAACGATCCACCCATCATCGTGACGAGGAGATATAGATCGCTTTGACGAGCCTATTTTTGCGCCAAACGTAGCTACCGTTTGTCCTGTACGGCCGTCGCAAGCCATCGATCGCCGGTCCATCGGTCCGCCTGCAACCTGCACTATTTTGCATTTTCAGCCATTTTTCTCCCATTCTAGTCCTTCCTCCACCCATCCCAACCTCCATCAAGACCCCCAAGACCCTCGGGAGTTGCCGGTTGCCGGTCAACCCCCTCGTCGGAGCTCTAGCCAAGCTGTTCAACGTGTTTTCTTCTTCGGCAGGGCTGTTTTTCAGAAGTTTCAGTGGGAGTTCATGTTGTGGTTGCTGTGCTGAGCTTAGGACCGCCTTGGATTGTCGTGGTAGAGGTCACGATGCATAGCCACCGTTGTCGCCGCCACATCGGTGTCTCTGGCCTGCTTAAAGGGTGAGTTTAGCTCCTGATCATTTGATTTGAGCCTAAACTTGCTTAGGGTTAGTTTAATTAGTGTTAATTCTAGTTTAAGTGATTTAATTAAGTTATGTTAGTCTTAAGATAGGTGGTTAGATTAATGGCTAAGATTAGTTTAGCTTAATTTTACTTTAGTAGCTTAATGATGCTTATGTGGTTAATTAAGCATGTTTAGTTTAATTGATTGATTTCCTTAAGTTACTTATTGTTTTAATGATTTCTGAATTTAATTTATGGTTTATTAAATAATGGAAATTACTGTTCACGCGACACTGTTCACAAATTATTGTTCACGAGCACTGTTCACGCACACTATTAATCCAAAATGCGAAAAGTGTCTAAAATTCATGTGTGTTGATTCTATGAAGTAATTGGATGTGTTATTGCATAAACATCCACATGAATTGTATGTTTTCCACAAAGAGGGGAAAATGGATTGTCCGAGGGACATTGGAAGTGACCATTATTATTATGAGAAAAAGGGAGTTGTAGTGGTGTACTTGCGTGATCGAATTGGAACGCCATTGAACGGGAGTTTGGGGGCGATACCTGACGGGAGTTGGAAGCCGGTCGCAGTAGACTCTGGACCGATGTCCCTTTTTGGCAAACCATCTAAACGGGAGTTCGAGACGTAGCCATGCTCGATGGGGCAGGACGAAGCCCGATCTTCTTATCAGTAGCTCGGCGGGAGTCGGATGATTGGTGACTGGAAAGTTAGCCATAGCCGGGAGGTCATTATTATCTGGAGCACGCATGAGTATTGAAGTGGATGAGCACTAATTGGATAATTAGTTATGGCCGGTAGGTCATTAGTAGCTAGAGCACATGTGAGTGTTGAGATGGTTGGGTCTTATTATGAGGTAAAATTATGTGGAGCGATATGGGACGTGTCATAATGATTTTACCTTATAATCAGGACCCATGTGACCGATTGATGCATGATAGATGGTGCACTAGAGTGCAAGAGCATGTGTGAATCATGACATCATTAGTTATGAATGTGCATGAGTTGAGCACATTATTTATGGCACGCACGCATGAACCGCTAACATGCAGGGTGTGGTAATAGCCAGGTGAGATCGCTTACGACACGACTCGTATGTGAATGATGAATTGCATCATCTAACGGCCATGTGCTTTGTGTATATCATGTTGAGTGATATCGTCAGGGTATGGCATACCAGGTAAGGTTGTATGCAAATTGACTGTTGGTTGTTGCTTGTTGTGGGGTAGTTCTGATGAGATACCCTAAGTTGAGTTGGTGTTCTAATCGGGGGCTTAGGGGAAAGACTCATTGAGATCTATATCTCACTTGTTATTGAATAACCATTTTCAAGTCCCCGATGTGAAGGACCTGAAGCTTGAAACGGAAGGATCAGGAGCATAGGTGGCTCAGTAATCCTTTATGAGATAGACCTCCTGTATAAGCTTGTGGTGTTTATGAAAGCGTACTTGACTTGAAACTAATTGTCTTGCTTTTCTATCCCATGTATGTTGTTTTCAGGGGATTAGTAATTCGCTTCCGCATGTGAAATAAAAATGAAAGGGTCGGCGGCGAGTCCTGAGAACGTCACAAATTTCTATCGACCACCAAGGGATGTGCGCACGCTTGAGGTTTGGGGCGTGAAAGAACCCATAGTAACAGTATCACGTTTCTCATGTTTTTCACTTAAGGTACAATGACTTTACAATTCTAATTAACAAGTCGCTATTATCATTCCCTTTTCAAATGGGAAAATTGTCCAAAAAGCCTTAAACATATTATATAACAACCTAAATCTTTAAATTATGCCAATTTAGTTATAATTTTTTTTTTAAATTGTCAATTTAGTCTGAACCTTTCAATTGTGCTAATTAGTTATAAACTTTTTGATAATTTGTCAATTTAGTCCTAAACATTTCTGATGATTTGTCAATGTAGTCATTCCGACCAATTATCTAAATAAAAGGTAGCTTTAGAACTAAATTGACACAATTGAAATGTTTAGGACTAAATTAGCAAATTCTTTAAAGATTTAAAACTAAATTGGCACAATCGAAAGGGTTTAGAATTATATTGGCTATCGTACAATAGATTTAGGACTTTTTGGACCACTGTCCCCTTCTCATACCATTAGCATGGGATATTGATTGACCAGCTTAATGACTTCAAGTCGTGAGGCTTGCGGCTTGGGCCTTCTACCTCAAAAATAGTATCCTCGTTCGATCCACATTCAGATCGGATGCTTTGTTGATTGGTCTACAATTAACTTTCTAATCCTCTAGAGTAGGATAGGTACTTTCTTAAGCTATACACGAATTTATGATAATTGAATGAACATATAAGGATTCAGACAAAAAAAAAAAGTATTTAATTGTGGTTTTTGTGAGCTGGATTCAACTTTCATCTTAAGTTCGTTACCGTTTCATGTGTTATTTGGAGTGTCGTTAACTCTCCTGCTTATAATGCTAATATCGTCGTCACTGTCAAGTCATGTTGGGCGACGACATGTTCTATTCTACGAAAAGCCCCACTTTTTCAAGCTTTCAAGTCTTGGTGATTATTCCGCGCTTCATTGGATGGGCTACAGGCCATTCATTCTATCCCCAAATCACACATCTATCGAAAAGAATTTTGCTAAGATTCAATGGGCCACAACACATTTATTGCTCATGTTTGTGGCATGACTTAGCTTACCATCTGACTGGGAGCTGATTCAAGCAATCTTATTTGTGAGAGCTGCAAGGGTTTGAGTTAAAACTATTTAATTTCTATTATGGAAAGAAGAAAAGAAAGGCTTGATCTTGAGGTGACCATATGTATCATGATCCAAGAGATCTTTAAAGTTTTTATTGTAGCTGCTTCCTTCAATACTTACCTAGCAAAATGCAGAAAGAATAATGACGACGACGACAAAACCATACATGCGGAATTTGGCGTTCAACATCCTATTTGACCCAAGACCACAAGTGTTCAAGCAATACAAATGCATGAAAAACACACCTAATATATAGGCACAACTCCATGGGTGAGTATTGCGTAAATTTAATCTACTAGATCAAGATAATCACATTGCAAGAATTTGTAGATCCTATGCTAAATCTTGCTAGTAAACATAGGTTTGTATATAGCTTCTACACTTTAATTAGTTATGTCTATAACATTACCCATAGACTAAATCTACATATGTTTTCTATAACTACAACTTCAGGAAGACAGTTCTAAGTTTGTAGTATTTTGACATTTATTAATCTGATCACATTTGGATTGATAAACATGATACCATTTAATTATTCGTAATATTTTGGGAAAGACCCATTTGCGTCACCACAATATTAAAATCTTAATTTTCCTCGACAAGTTAAACATGCATTTTTTGTAATAAAAAAGGAAAAAAATATATATTATAATAAAAAATAACTAAAGATAAATAAAAAAAAATGGAAACATAATGATGAAAAATAGAATAGAAAATAAACACAATGAAGCACCAGGTCCATCAAAGCCCATCACTCCAGCCCGGTTTGATCACCTTGTTCCAGCCCAGCTCGATCCGACCACAAGCGCAGCAGACCACAAGTCAAGCCCATCAAGCACCTGGCACAATTCGTCTCAGCCCATCAGATCCATAAGAGCAGCCTAGGCAAGTTCTAATGAAGCCCATTAAGCCCAATTCGGTGAAACACATAAAGATTTATATTGAGCCTAGTCCATCTCATTGGAACCGCTCCCTCTCCCCCTCTCTATCGCTCTAAACGTTGGAAACAAACTCGCGCGCGTTACAGTGCTTAAATCGCCTATTGCGTTCGTGACCGAGGGCTTCCTGTTATGAAATTGGCTCATTTATAGTTCGCTTGCATCGCTTTCCTCATTGTATGTGAGTTTATGTCGATCGTTTTTGCTGTATAGGCATTCCTTAAGTATGTTGTCTTGCAATGAGAATCTACATAAGAGCTATGCACTTTGATTTGTTCCCGTCTTGGTCTAGATCTACATTCAGCGTTCTCGTGACATAAATTCAATTTTGAGTATTGCTAGATGTGGCCAAGAATCTCTTGTATAGAACTGAATTGAATCTGATGTGTTTTTGTCGAGTTCACATGTTGAATTTACTGGAATCACACTTAGATCGCCTCCTACGACTGGTGAGGGCTTAGAGACCTTCAACCAATAAAAAAGAAAAGAAAAGAAAAAAAAAGAAAATGAAATTTATCATTTTTTTAAATTGTCCACATTAGCATTAATTATGTCACATATGATGGCTAATGTCCATGTCAACTATTTCCGACCGAAATTGGCTTGAAGGACAACATTGGCAAAATGTCAACATGTTTATAATTAAATTGATCAAATTAAAATATTTATGATTAAATTGACATTCATACAATATGTTTATGTGACATCTGTACAAAATATGGTAAAATGTCATGCACATTTTTCAAAAGGAAAATGAAAATTTTAATTAAACTTAAAAACTGAAAAGCTTTAGGAGATTAATGCTCGTTACGTAACAGCTTCACGTGTATAGGATAGTACACTTCACAAATGGCAAATGCAGGATCGCGCCCAAAAGCGAGACAAAATATTTTGTAAATCTTAGTCTCTATGGGGAAATATGAGTAAATTCAACGAAACTTAACATAAGATAATATCTACTTAAGTAAAATTGTATAATGTAGGGAGTAATATACATTTTTTTTTTGCGATAATTATTCAAAAAATCTTAAACTTATTGTACGGTGGCCAACTCAATCATAAATTTTTTAATATTATCAATTCAATACTAATTCTTTTGATAATTTGTCAATTTAATCCTAAAAATTTTGACAATTTGTTAATATAGCAATTTTAGCTAATTTTGGCTATAAATTGCCGACATTGTGATCGTACCACATAGTACGGCCGATGTTCACATTAGATATTTCTAGCCAAAATTGGTCATTGCTAGATGAGGCACAAGTATATGATAATGATGATTTGAGTTCTCTTTATAATGGATTATTGTCTTCGTTTCAATTCACAAAGTACTTCCCCTCAACTACCCTGCGAGGCATCTCCCTGCAACGGCAGAAAAAAATGTTGCTGAGAGAAAACAATCTCAGAACTTTCATATCCAAGGAACAAGATATTTGAGAAAGATGGGGACAGAATATAACAGGAAAAGCCAGACCATACCATATCCATAGTCCATTGGCTTTCTGAACCTGTAACCTCCTGTCATGCCTGTTATGGAGAATTCCACCCGACATACCAAAATAAACTGGGTTAGTGTTATGCCCAATGAGCAGAAACTGCTCTTAAATGGGATATGTGGTAGGTAGTGAGGAAGACCTTGAGAGGCTTAGCCAATAAAAAAATAATGGGAAATTTACTTGACATCGTGAACTATTATCACCAATTTTCTCTTGCGGAAAAATAAATACGAGCAATCATCTTGAGTTTAATTTTCGGCATAACTTTAGGTCTCCTAGGTCCACTCGAGCTAAAAGGGCCATTCTATATCTGACCGGATCACACGAGCATCCTAAATGTGTTTCAGAAATTCCAGGGGAACAGCGGGGACTCCGTGCTTTACATGCATGGAGCGTTCTATCATTAGCCAAAAACAACTTCCAACAGCAAACGATTGACTTATACGCTCAATAATGCGGGCTTAAGTAAAGATGAAAATCGAAATTCTAAGTTACTGTACAAAATGAAGGCGTCCAAGTAGAGCGAATCCTTTCATTTTGTGAGCAGCTACCAGACTAGAGCTCAGACGGGAAAAAGAAACAGGAAGCCCTCTAACCTTATGCAATGTAAAAGACTGGAAACATTAAAAGGATATTCCCCTCCCTCGGATCAAGAATCGTGCTCACAGCAGTTTTTTCACTCTCCTCTAAGTCATGCTGCACCGATATCATGAGTTGGAGCAGAACTCACTTCCAAAGCGCTGGTAGAGATGAGAAAAGCTGAATCCATTAATCACCTAGCCCGGATAAAATCATTCAGCAGATCTGAAGAGCTGCACCATGTAGCAATGACTCGGTTCCCCAATTTTAGGTGGAAAACATACTCACCTTCAGCTTTGGTTAAATTACAGAAACGACTCTTTGCATGCGCCCCATCAGAGGCTTAACCAGAAAATGGCATGAAATATACTTTGCCTCTTTTATGTCTTTTCAACTCAAGGGGCCGAAAATGCTGATATTGATGAGCCGGGTCAAGTTAGGAAAGCTAAAACGACATGTCGCACCCCATTTTAGGAAGGAAAGCCTGCCCCAAGTTCAAGCCAACCTGATTCAAGCAGAAACCGAAGGAAGTCATGGATTTAGTCAAGAACAAAGGAGGTCAACTCCATTTCATCTTGGCAACGTTTCTAACCTACGATGTGGCACCACATGTCAGAGGGAACAATGTATACATTCAAGTTTCCAAATCTAATCTAACTGGGGAGTAAAAGCAGTCTATATGGTTGCGATGCCGGAGTGATTTTGGAAAATGCAAAGTTGTTGTGGCATTTTAACAAAAACTTCAAGGGTGCATTTGCTCCGGTAATTGATTAAGGAAAGATTTTACATTTTCCTATATAGTCGGCTTATTTCCCATTGCGCTTAACAGATATTTTAAAAGAAGAAATATTTTCGGTACAATACTCTTATTAAACATAACTCTGAGGTGAAACATTTTTTTTAAAAAGTTAATGCGATCATTTTTCTAGGGGAAAGACTTTTTGCAGCCTTCCGATGTATTCTCTGCCCCTTCATGTTTCTGATTTGTCCATTCCTTTTGTTTGTTCCTTACCCTCCTCCTCCATCTCTTTTCAACGTCGATATTCTTTCTGCTCCTGCAAAAAGAAAAAAAGAAGTGCTGGCCTCAAATCAAGCCTCTTCCAAGCATATTAATCGAACATTGCCCAAGACTTTCCGTTTTAATAAATAGATTTATCGACACCTTTCGATGCCCATCTCGTAGTTTTGATATGTGTCCCGACGGTGATGTTTTGCGGCCGTAGCGGATATTAACCTCTGTTTCAATAACTCGAGGATATATCTTCGTAACGTAGGGTACGGTCGATTCACTGAGACTCAATCATGTGGTTGTTTTTTTTTTGGTAAAGTCAATCATGTGGTTGTTCTGCATCGCCTTTTGCCAAGAGCTTCAAATTGTTCTTTCGATTGTTGTCTGTTCTTAGAACGCAGGTTTTCATTCTACTATTGTCTAGCTGAGTATCCTACGTAGTTTTTCTGTTTGTCTTGTGCTTCATACCGCTTGCTCACAACCTGTTCGACAGAATGCTCGAGTCAATCGTAGATGGTTCCTGTTTCGTTCTGTTTACAAACGTTTTGATGTCCAAATTGAAGTTGGGTTGGTTGTGTCTTACTGCGGTTTCCTGCATATAGTTGATTGAAATGTGAAGAAATTTGCACCTATAGGCATACTCTGTTGCTCGCTGCTTATGGGTGCTTGAATATGTCAAATGCTGGTCATGTCCATTTGTTCGCTTCTCTGGTGTGCGTTTGCTGCGTCAACTGATGTTGAGCTTGCTTTGGAAAATGTACATGGCATAACTCGTCTAAGCTGCTTGACATGAGAAGTTCTGGTTCGGATGGTAGAAATATGATGTTTTATACATAGTCCTTGAGGTGCCCACAAACATGTATAGTTAGATGGACATGTATAATGCTCTGTGGATATTGATATTTAATCAAGATGTCATTGTCTCAAGCCTTGAACATAACAATGGTGCTTGCTTGTTGCTTTTGTTCATTTGTGGAATGTGAGGATTTTGATCTCATTATGATAGTGTTTTACTCATGTGAACATATAGAGAGATGCTGCATTGATGTTGCATTTGCTTTCCGTCAAATTGGGTCGTTTCAAGGCTTGAAACAAAAATTCTTGATAGGATGATTTGAGTCAAATAAAATTGGTAGCTGTTTGGTATTACTAATTGTTACTTGGACCTCTGCAGCATGTATATCCATGGAAGAAAGTGACGCTTTGGATTCATATTGATTTCATGTTGGATTATCACATTCTTTTGCTCAAAGTGGGCCGTAGATGTCCTAGGAGCTTTTGTTGTCCGTATGTATTTGTGCAGTGAATGAGGATTTTGTGTTTTTTGTTGAATCTTTTTCATGGCTCGATCAATAATTTGATAAGTCAATGATTTTTTTTTTTCATTATCTCATTTGGATGATAAACTCTGTATTTTCGGTTGGTGGGGTCTTCGTTCTATTGAAGTAGCTACTGGCGCTTCTTGTTGGGTCTCCTACCATAGTGTGACTGTAAATCAATTTCCCAAGAGCTGCCCTAAAACAAATCCATCCTTCACATAGCTGAAATGGAACAGCTAAAAGTTTTGGAAATGTCGTGTAAATATCAAAGATAAAGCCAGAACGTGAATAACATTCGCCTCACCAGAAGTCACCCACTTTAATACCGATCAGCTTTTCATTCAGAGATGCTAATTTACTAGCAAATTGCTTGAAAACAGCAACCTGCAAATGCAATAAGAAACCAAGCTCTGAATTATGAACATGTATCCTGTGTCTTCGTCAAGAAACAACATATCCTAGAAGTAAAATGATGCATTCGACAATCAATTGCTCGAAGCATAAGCAGTTAAATCACTTGAAACTCAGATAAATTGCCCATCCGTTGCAAGAATTTTATAATTATCGAAATTGAAAGACCGCTTAAGGCAAAGAGAGAACTTTTTCATGTAGCATGCATAGAAAATACCAATTCTATCAATTCACGGCAAATGAGATAAATTTTGAATAATCATAAGATTGGAAGATTCCAATGCGGTCGAGTAGCTGTACTTGATCAACACCTATTCCTCTGCGTGAATGCTCTAACAGTAAATAAGTCGGATTTATTGTCAAAGACATAGGGCTGCTTCTTGGAAGAGGTCTTCATCGGCAAAGTTACATTTGAAAATAAGCCCAAGCACGCACACCACCGACCATTCTAAATAATTTCTTCATTGAAGTGATGATGATATTATGGCGAATAACTAGAAGAAAATGTCCGAATTTCAAATGACCATTCCTACGGCTGTGATTGAGTGAAATTACCATGAATACACAAAAAAGAAAAGTGCAATATGATGTAATGTCTCTCTTTATATCTTGTAGTCAATAAATTATTCTCTTTTTAATCTTATAACAAATCCTTTTCATCGATTGCGCTTCTTCCTTCAATAACTATTTGGAGAAATGCAAAGGTGAATAACTGGACCACATAAAAATTGGACCCGAAAGAAGAGGGTCGAAATTGACATCTATCTACCATCGCAAGCATAGAGATGACACAGAGCATAACATGCAATTTTACGCGCGAAAAAACAACAATAAGCATAACCTCAAACAAGTCTTACTCCAGCTAGACAATTTTCACAAACTTAGGTTCCAGGCAAGACAACTTATGATGCTTATCAGAGCCAATCTTATTTTGAGGACAAGGTAACCCTGAAAACTATGCTTGACAGAGAACCCAATAAAGTTTTTTTTTTTTTTTTTGGTGTAAGAGAGAACTCAATAAAGTTGATAACATTAAACATTGAGAATTAGATGACAGCAAGATTGGTTGATTAATTTGACAGAATTATGACCTTCCTCCATACTTCATTAGAGAAACTACACAAAAAATTTAGATGGGAGCAAAATTCAATGCTTAGATTACAGAACAAGCAGAGAGATCTCGTATTCCCAACAGACCAACTGTTAATCCTCTTAAAGCAGGGATTTTATCATGTATTACTAACCAAGAATGAATTGAAGCCAAATCTTGGCACCTTAGGGGAGAACCACACTAGTTTGTGCCAGTCAGCGTCAGCATTCTAACAATTTCCCCAGCAACAAAAGAGTCAAAGCAACTATTTAAAGATTCTGTGCATACAATCTTGTCTGCAGCTGAGGAATTAGAGAAAACCACACCACAAACTGCACTCTGGATGAAGACCAACTCTTCAGACCTAGCGGCAAGCCACTTCCAATGAGAGTTACGAATTGCAGTAGATCCTTTGGCCTGCAGAGGAAGAGCAGAATCGTAAGATATTCTCCATGAGAAATAATTCCGGCAAGATCCCAGCATGACGCCACAAGTCATACCAAAGAGAAATATTATCTCCATTACCCACTATATAAATAATAATGGTGTTCCAAAATTTTCCCAACTCTTCCAACCATTTCATTTACTTTCTTGGGCAACAAAAAGAGTTGACACTAATAGATAACCAGACTATAAATAACAGATTTAACAGTCCAATCTTTAAATCTTGTTGTAAATTGATGATTTTATGAGAGGCTTATAATTTTTGTCTGAAAGTCTTCCAGACCATAAAAAATTACTAGAAGAAAGAACCAAACAAGAACATAGGGTTGGCTTATTGGTCACGCTGTTTGATTTGATTGCCGCATGTTAGACAAATGCATTTGTTAAAAGCTTAACCTGTCAGGAGAGTATATCTAACGTATAACTTAGTACGCCCCTTGTGTAGAACTGATCCCTTATGCACAACAGAATGTGGACATAATCACGTCAATGAGATAACTGGGGAAATGATGACAAACGACATAACAGACGAGAATGCAGGCAACATGCTAATTGTTCAGAAGAGATTCTTTCTAGATTCTGATTGTACCCATGATCATTACCCGTGTTTTTCAAACAGCCTGTCAAAAGAAATAGCAGATACAAATCTACCCACCCTTTAAACTTTGCCGACCAGCGACTGCAAGGCATGCATCTTTGATTCCACGAAGAAGAATATGAATAATTATCAAAATGAACAATGGACAAAAATTTCATTGAGTGCCATCCAGGACGCAAAACGCCTTCATTTATGTCTGTACTCAAACCAACCAAATCGTTCCTGAATCTTGGATGGTAGTAAAATGCTGGAATGGAAGGGTTGAGGCGCAGTAAATCTATTTCCCCCATAGATTTCGATGTGTGCCACAGTATGCTCAGAAATGAGAGGATTGTGTGTGTGGAGTAAGTGCTTTGTATCGGCAAATGCAGATGGAAAGTTAATACCGAGTTCCTTCCTATTCTGGTGAATGCTGCAAAACTAATTTTCACATATCAAAGTCAGAGATATAAGGGAAACTAGTCAGGTACATTCCACAACTTAGTAAATGTATTCGAATGGAGTTTCCAGACTAAAACAGGAAAGAGGATTTAAAGCACCTAACTGCCATTGACATGACATGAACTTGCTCCATCCATCTGAAGTCCTAAGCTACACTTTTTGGATGTGATGCAACTTTCAAACATTTTCAAACTTATGTTTGCTATCTATTTATCAAATTAATTATGTGAGCACAGCTGGTGCTGGGCTGCTCCTGGCAGCACTGGCATCCTTATCCTCCAATCGTTGCTGAACGCCTCCGATCAAACCTAATTGGGGCTTTAATCCTAGTCGAACGCGAGAAAAGACAATCTCTCGGAAATTCAGCTCGAAGTTCTGGAATGCGAACCGTCGAGTCCGATTCCGAGAAGTTCAGGACTTCCTTCAAGTCGAGGACCAAATCCTGCCTATTTTGCTTGATTCTCAAACCTGCACCAGCAAAAGCAAACAAAAACTGGGTCACGCGAAAAAGCAGAAGTCGAATCCTTAACAATGTAGGAAGATAGACTAACGAACCCAACAAAAAGAAAGAAAAACAGAGTCCGAGGATGAATGGATTTACCCGAAAACTGATGCAAGATCCAAACCCAAAGCAGAACATGAGTTTAAACACACGGACATTCAGGAAAAGAGAAAAATTGCATGATTCATCGTTCATGAATCGTCTTCCCCCGCCCACGTGAAGCGCTAGAAGAAAGCACCCAGATACTGATATCTACGACTTTGTCGAGCTCCAGTGGAGGCAAGCCTCAGATCTTGGCTTGTTGTCGTCGCCACTTGTCCTTGTCGACGAGGGAAGGCTCTGGTCGTGTGTAGACGGAGAGATGCATCTCAAGGGCGCTGTCATAGGTGATTAAGGTGCAGACAACAAGTGGAAGGAGATGACGATGAAGCAGTATTTACACCCCCAGTTAGGCCCAAAAGCTTCAGCTTGCTTAACCTGCTCAAATTATAAAACGCTGTTTAAGTTCATAATTCCTGGGTCTAAAATCCGAACCTTTTTCAAAGAGCCGGCTCAGATATTATACCATTTAATATAACTTCAGGAATTTCGTGAATGAGGTGCCAACTGCCAATGGCAGCCGGTCAGTTTTGTGCATCACTCCTTGAGAATCCCACATTCTACCGTGCTGAGTAGCTCCAGGGAAGGAGGGAGGCCATCCGAGGGCAATTCCCTCAGCTTCGGGCATCGTACAATCCATAAGGTCCGGAGAGAGGGAGGGAGACTGCTGGACAGTCTTTCCTCCTCCTCTCTCACGCCTCCAGCGATACCGTCGATCGCCAAATATTGAAGGGAGGTGAGGGGGGTAAGCCACTTCCTCACCAGCTGCTTCACATTCCTGCATCCCCATACCCCGAGTTCCTGTAGCTGTGACGGCAATCCTCTATTGGGGAGGCGTGTAATACTCTCACATTCAGAAATTTCCAGATCTCAGAGACATGAAAGTCGATGGAACTCATTAGGTAATGATTTTATCTTCGGACATCCCAAAGACAAACTTCCAAGATGCTGAGTGGAAGAGAAGGAAAGCACTCCAGCTCTAGAGCAGGATAACCATCCAATATCGAGGAAGTGAGTTGAGATAGTGTGTAGGCACTGGGGTAAACTGCTCACATTCTTACAACCACTAATTTCAATCTCTTGAAGCGATTGAAAATGGTCAACATTTATCTCTGCAAGTGACTCCACTCTCCTCCAATTCCAAATTGCAAGTCTCTTGAGGGTCGGGGGTAAAAATCTACCCTTGCCAAATGGTAGATAATTGCATCTGGAAATTGTTAATTCTTGTACACAATACATCATGTTACCATGGGTATGACTGTTGCTGCTGGCTTCATCTAGATGAACAATTAATCCTATGAGTAAAGATCATAACACCTTGTAGTATATTGGTATGCCTATTTCGAGAAAGGACACGAGTTTTGGATAGTTATCGACTGTCATACCTCTAAGAGAGGAGAGGGTGTGCATCTTCCTTGGGAGCTTCTCTAAATTGATGTAATTTGTCAATTTGATAGTCTCAAGGTTACTTAGCACTCTATCCATCAGGGATAGTTTCTTCTCTTACGCATGCAGAGCTTCTTTTTGGTTTTATGGCATCTTAAACCCTAATCCCTTTGTTTCACCTGGGTTTTCTCAATGGATTTTCTATTCTATCAGCTGTTATTCTTGATGCATGTCCGTATTTTGTAATATTTCCACCTCGAGCTTTGATCTGCTCTGCTTCTTCGCCTCTTCTTCTCCACCGGTCCTCTCTGTCTTCACAATGCTTTCTCTCTCTAAACACTCATCAGATTACTTGCATGTGTGATTCTGATCCTCCTTTGGGTTCATCGGCTGTTCTATCGGGTCTTTATCGCATACCCACGCCTTCCTACTTGCTGAATTTCTCTTCGATTGTTTGGTTTTGCCATCACTCTGTTGCCAGCAGATATGGCACATGTCGATGAAGAACATTCGCCTCGTCCGGCTGCTTTGTGTAAGAGCTTGGGACGATTGTGCTCACCTCATGATTTGGAGGTCTGGAACGATGAGCCTACTCCTGCGAAATCGAATGAGTGCCGTTTAACTCTGATTCGCAAGGTATTTGCTGATTCTCCTATTAATTTTCAAGCTTTTCAGAGTATTATGAAAAAGGTGTGCGTACAAAACAAGTGGATATCTCTCAGAGAGAGGATGGTCTCTATGTAGCGAAATTTAAATTACTTACTGAAAAACAACGGATTTTAGAGCGGGGACCCTGGGTTTTTTCTGGTCATTTGGTCGTCTTTAAGCCTTGGATTCCCAACACACCGCTGCATTGCTATGATTTTTCAACTTGCGCGTTTTGGGTGCAAGTGTTTGGCCTGCCCTTGGAATTGTGCACAAAACGGATTATTAGAAAAGCAGTTATGACAGTTGGGAAAGTTTTGGAAGTCAGGGCTAATGGTCAAGACACATTTACCATGAGATCAGGGCATGCCCGAGTTGAAATCGACTTTCAGCATCCTCTGCAGACAAGTCGTTTGATTAGAATCAATGATAAGACTATTTGGCTAAATTTTAGATATGAACGTCTTGCCCATTATTGTTATCTATGCGGGCAGCTGGGGCATTATACTACCTCATGTCCAGAGAAATCTGTTAATGTTGATGTATTAACTTGGGAGAACAAGTTACCGTATGGACAATGGTTGCGCGCTGAGCTCAAGGAACATAACCCGTACTGGAAACTCTATTATGAAACGAAAGAAGTGGAGGATACAATGGAAGAAGTGGTACCTGAAACTCCCCCTACAGTTGCTCCACCCCTTCCTCTGCTGCCGCCTATTCCTTCATCTGGAGCCTCTCCCTTGTTGCAGCCTTTGGTAACTCATATTCCTACTCCATCAAAACTGGATGGAGGTTGTCATACTACTTTGATTCTTGCATCAGCAAAGCAGAAGGGGGTTCAGCTTAATACAAGTTTTGTCACTCAGGACAAGAGGTTGAAAAGTTCTCGCCATATATCAAAAGTTGGCCCTGTTAAGAAGTTGAAGAGGTATAACCCATATGATATACGCAACATAGCACCCGAAGATCTGGACGAATCTTTACTATTGGATAATCCAATTGCGCAAGCTCCTGGCGATGGACGTTGGGCATGGGTGGCTAGCCCTCAACAGCCCCCTAATCACAAATGAAACTGATTAGTTGGAACTGTTAGGGTTTGGGCAATACCCTGACAGTTCAAGCACTAAAGGCCCTGGTACTTAAGGAAAAACCTGATCTTTTATTTTTGATGGAAACTAAGAATTGTGAAGCTGTTCTTAGTCAGTTGCAGTTTAGGTTGCGCTTTTCACATATGCGTATTTACAACCCAGTAGGTTTGGCAGGGGGTCTAGCAATCCTATGGAATGATTCGGCTTCTCTTTCTTTTGAGCGTTCAACACCGGATTACTTTGACATGATGTGTACAGATGTAGCAGGAAACATTACCTGGCGCCTCACGTGCCTTCATGCCCCCGCTATTGCTCGTTTGTGACTTGATGTTTGGTAGGATCTCATCAACATCAGCATTGCAAATACTCTTCCTTGGGCCTGGATTGGTGATTTTAATGAGATCCTTTTTCACTGGGAAAAGTATGGAGGTAGACCAGTAGATTTTAATCGGTTGGCTTCTTTTCAATCTGTACTTAATGAATGTTCGTTAATGTCAATCGAAGCTAAGGGTTGTGTGTTTACATGGATAAACAATCATCAAGGGGATGAGTTAATCAAGGAGTGTCTAGATCGAGCACTGTGCTCACTGGAATGGCGATTACGTTTTCCTCGAGCTAAGGTTTATGCCTTACCAGCTGTTGGTTTAAACCATAACCCTCTTATACTTAACACTTCACCAGTGAGAGGTTCTAGACAGCACTACTTTAAGTATGAATCCTATTGGAATCAGGATGTGGAGTGTCGGGATATTATTACTAATTCCTGGAATTCTGTTCGCAGCAAGACACCATCTTTCAATTGGAAAACTCAAGCAGTTTCTTATGCTTTAACAAAATGGAGCCGTTCTAAATTTTCACGTAATAGAATCAGGGCTGATGAGTTGCAACTCCAGCTGCAGCACCTTACAAATCAACAAAATGTCTTATATGATCAGACTAAGGTTAAAGCTTTGAAAGAAGAACTGCAGAGGGTGTGGAGTCGTGAAGAGCAATATTGGGCTATCCGTTCCAGACTAAATTGGCTAAAATGGGGAGACAAGAACACCAGTTTTTTTCATGCAACAACTGTTCAACGCCGCCAGCGCAATCATATTACTATGCTTAAGAATGGTGACAATTTTTGGGAGCAGGACTCTACCAGAATAAAGGAGATGGTGACAACTTTCTTCTCTAGATTATATATACCTCAGTAGGATGTCGTAATTATGCTCCTATCTTAGAGTAGTGCGATCCTTTGGTTAATCAAGACATGAATACTCGTTTAATAGCTTATGTTACCTTAGAAGAGGTACATCAAGCCACTTTTCAATTAGGAGCAGCCAAAGCTCCGGGCCCTGATGGTCTTAATGGTTTATTTTATCAGATGCACTGGGACATTATTAAATCTGACCTTTTTGAAGTTGTTCATGAGTTTTTTACTACTGGTGTTATGCCCTCTTACATAAACAGAACTCTGATAGCTCTAATTCATAAAGTTCCTCACTCGGAAAGCCTTGATCACTATCGTCCTATTAGTTTGTGTAATTATGCTTATAAAGTCATATCTAAAATTATTGCGAATCGATTAAAACCCATCCTACTAGACCTTATCTCAAAGGAACAATCGGCTTTTGTGGGGGGCAGACAAATTCAGGATAACGTTTTACTGGTTCAAGAAGTTCTACACCAACTTCGAATCAAGAAAGGAAGGTCTACTTACCAAGCTGTTCTGAAAGTGGATATGAGGAAAGCGTATGACAGGGTTGAATGGGATTTTCTCCAAGATTATCTCTTAAAACTGGGTTTTCATTCTACTTGGGTGAAATGGACTATGCAGTGTATTCCACCCAATCGTCTTGTGTTAAACTAAATGGAGAACATCTTAGTTATTTCTACCCTCTCGAGGTCTTCGACAGGGTGATCCTCTCTCCCATTATCTGTTTATTTTGTTGGCTAATCTCCTTTCTACACTTATTAAGAAAGCTGTCGGCTTTGAACATCTTAAAGGGATTAAACTTAATAGGTGGTGCCCTTCCTTAACTCATTTGTTTTTTGCAGACGATGCCATATTCTTTCTTGATGGTACTGTTAATGAATGCCAGAACCTATCGAATATATTACAGCAGTATTGTCTAGCAACAGGGCAGGAAATTAATCGGAATAAATCAAGTATCTATTTTGCAAAAGACTGCCCAATTAGTTTGCAACAGAATTTGGCTTCGAAGCTCTGGGTTCCTATTCTAAACAAATGTGGGAAGTACTTAAGGATACCGTCAGATTGGGGACGTTCGAAAAAATATATGTTTTCGTGGATATTAAGCCGAGTTCATTCTAAGTTGGAGAGTTGGAAAGCAAGTCTAATCTCAAAGGGTGGGAAAGAAATCCTACTCAAAACTGTTATTCAGGCTATTCCTCATTATGCAATGCCTACTTTCAAGTTGCCCGTGTCTATTTGCAGATCTATTGAAAGAAGTATAGCTAGATTTTGGTGGCAGAATGATCGAAACAAATCAGGCATTCATTGGAGAAGTTGGGATGTTCTGAAAAAAAGCAAAGCAGATGGAGGTTTAGGATTTAGAGATCTTCTACACTTTAATAGAGCTATGTTGGCCAAGCAAGCTTGGCGTTTACTTAATCAGCCTTCATCTCTTTGGAGCAAAGTTTTTAAAGGTTTGTATTTTCATTCCAAGTCTTTTATATATGCTGACAGAGGCTCTCGCCCATCTTGGGGCTGGCAGAGTCTACTTATTGGTCGGGATGCCATCCTACCCAACATACGTTGGTCTGTAGGTGATGGTAAATCAATCATGATATGTGGTGATCCTTGGCTCCCTATTGGAATCTTAACTAGCCCTTCAATCCGTGAAGAACCTATTTTGGTGGCTGATCTTATTGATCAATCCACCAATACGTGGAATGCCACCCTACTACACAGATTTTTTGACAATCAGGTTATAGACCAGATCACCACTATCCCTTTGCGACCACTATCTACCAGTGATCAGATTATTTGCACTGCCACTAAAGATGGTTATTTCACTGTCAAATCTGCCTATCATTCATTCACAACAACAGCAACACAACAGCCAGTAAGCAACACTTCCTCATCTTATCATAATGCAAGATGGTTATGGAACAGAATCTGGAAAATGCATTCCCCCCCCCCCCCAAAAAAATTCGAGCCTTCATATGGTCGCTTTGTCATAATGCTCTTGCTACAAGGGCTAATTTGTTTAAGCGACATATTATTAATTACCCGTGCTGTCTACTTTGTGATCAAGATATCCCTGAAACTCTTGAACATCTATTTTTGTTATGTCCATGGACTAAAAAGGTATGGGCACACCCTAGCTTCAACATTCAGATTTCTCCTATGCAACTCCATAGAATAGATGAATGGCTTGTCCAACTAGTTCAATCTGGATCTTTCTTACCTGGTTTGGAGACTTTGGCCTCAGTTCTTTGGCAGATTTGGCGTGCCCGGAATGGTTTCATCTTCTAGCAAGAACGCCTTCAGCCGTCTCGGGTGGCTAAGGCTGCACTAGCTGATTCCCATGTAGCTCGTATGACAGCTTCGTCACTGACGCATAAGGGCCGCTCGTTACTAAGCAAGGGAACACTTTGGAAGCCTCCAGATCCAAGTACCTTGAAGATCAATGTAGATGGGTCGTATCACCTTGGCTCGCAAGAAGGCACAATGGCTTGCGTATGCAGAGATCATCACAGAAGACTTACCAATGGATTTTCAAAACATTTTGCTGCATCTTCTGCCCTTCAAGCCGAGATCCAAGCAGTGTCTTTCTCTCTCCACCATCTACAAAGCCATGGCTTATCAGATGCTTCGATCGTCCTTGAATTCGATAGCCTCCTGGTGGTTGAGATCCTCCAACGTCGCCGCAAGCCGCCATGGGAAGCTCGGTCTCTCTTCCTCGAAGCCGCCTCCTTGCTCTCGAATTTCCCTAATCTCTCGCTAGGGCACTACAGAAGGGAGGCCAATGTTGCTGCTGATTGGGCTGCAAAGGCCCATGATCATTTTTCCTCTGTCCAATGTTGGGCTGTTTTTCCCCCCTTTCATTTGATAGATCTAATTTGCACGGATGCTATAATTGCTGGTTGTAATGGTTTCACTACTCCAATATAGTTTCTTGTTTCTGACCAAAAAAAAAAAAAGTTACTTAGCAGCTCTATATCTCCTTCTCCAGACACAAAATATACAAATTCCAAATAATTGTTGATAACTAAACTCTTCAAACAAGCGAGATTCTGAATTACATCTTTGTTTTGCCGCAAGTGTATTAACTTTGTACACCTTACGATCTTCAATTTCTCAAGCTTGACCATCATCATCATGCATCACATAGATCATGACATCACCATCTCACTTATGCAAGCCTCGTGAACTCCGTCAAATTATCAAAATAAGAATAAGTTAATATTTAATTTAGTTTATGCAGACCATATCATTATATGATTGTCTAAATTTTATGACATGTCAAGTGTAATCGGTCTCTAATTTATTTTCGATTTAATGGTCACGTGGTATCTCGATCAATAATGGTGCAACTCAATGAAGGGTGACAATCTTCATTGAGCTCAAAGCAAGCCTCTCTCTCTCCTCGTCAGACCTAACTATAAACGCTGGCTTTTTCTCTCATACGGTTTTTGTTTTCGATTTTCCATATTTTTTCTTCCGTCAGAATTTAATATCTGTCATGCGTTGATGTAGAATGCCACATCATTGTTTTTATACATAGTCTAATCTCAGGGCCAACATGACTAAAAAGAATATAAATATGTATGTATGTATGTATGTATGTATGTATGTATGTATGTATGTGTTTGATTGGCCAAAAAAAGTTAAAAAACTTCATCGATTATTTGGCAATATATATGTATATAACCTTTAAACTGTACCCATTCTAATTGTTGAAGAAACCCTTCCAAATTTCTCTTACGTATTGATTGCAAATGAACAAAAGAAGTATTATGAAAAGATATTTTAAACACTGCACCAACACATATTTTTGCAAGATGGCAGCCATCCTATTAGTTTTTGATCTTGATTTCCAATTCACAAATGGTTCTTCAAACCCTTTACCTGATTTCCTTATAAGAGAATTTCTACAGGGTTACAGTCATGCCACCAAAACTATCCCGAAGACAAGAACCGACTTGTCTATTAGATCCATTACAAATAAACGGTTCCATCAAGCGACAGAGACAAGCCGACCACTCGTTCGTGTGTGCGATTATGGCAACCGGAATATATAACATCCAAAACCAATGGCTAAAAATGCTCCTTACGTTGTAAAACCACAAAAATTGTGGACGTTAAAAGAATAATAATATACATAATCTAATCATTTGCACAATACTAAACACCTATTGGAAACAAAACTTGATGCAAAGCTGACTTTTTATATAAACTTTAGATTTCATGCCTTGAACTAAGATTACCTGTAGAGTATTATGCACAATTTCCAGAGAGATAATTACCAAAAAAGTTCTATACTTATTGTACGAATGTCAATTCAACATTAAACCTTTTAATTTGAATTTGATAAGATTATTTCTAAACATTTTAACAATTTGCCAATGTGATCATTTTAGCCAATTTTGATTAAAAATCTCTAATAGGGATGTCTATTATCTTACGTGACATAGCCAAATAAACATAGACATTTTTGTAAATTAAAAAAAAATTCTGAAATTTTTAATATTTTTTTATTTTCTTTTTTTTTCATTGCGGTCGCCTTGCCCCCCCCCTCGGGCCAGCCGGTGAGGGCTTGCAAGCCTTCACCTAGTGGTTGTCGCCGACCACAATGAAAAAAAAAAAAAGAAATGGAAAAAGCAAAGAAAATTTATAAAAAAATTCAAACTTTTTCTAATTGCAAAAATTGTTTTCATCAGCGCCGATCGTGTTATGTAGAATGACTAGTATTCACGTTAATTATTTTTTACCAAAATTGGCTGGAAGGACTAGATTGACAAATCGTCAAAAGGTTTAGAACTAAATGGGTAAATTAAAAGGTTTATGACTAAATTGGCATTTATACAATAGGTTTATATGGCATATGTGCATTATGTTTTTTTGGCAAAATGTCATGCACAATTTGCATAATGAAAATGAAAATTTTAATTGAATTTTAGAACTAAAAAGTTATAGGAATCTTTGCTAAGTGATGACTTCAAATATATAGGGATTATACACTTCACACTGAAAAATGAAGATCCACAGCCTAAAAAGCGAGACAAATTATATTGTAAATCGGCTCCATTTGTTTCCCTGAAAATATAGCATTTCTGAAAAAATATTTTCTAGAAAAATGTAATTATTTTTCAGTATTCAGCTAAAACTTGAAAATGAAATGAAAAATATTTTTTCATTGTTCAGTAAGGAAATTTTTTTCTCTATGCAATTTTTTTTTTCAATAACTATGATATTATTATTTTTAAAAATCAAAATTTTAATTATTTTTAAAAACAAATTTTGATTATCTTTTATTTTGTTTTGTTTTCTTTCCTTTCCTTTATTTTTGTCTTCTTCTTGTTTGGCTAGTTGCTAGCCATGACTATTGTTGGCGACCGACCAAAGCCAAGCTTTTGCTAGCTTGCCGGCCTTAGGCTGGGCTAAAGGCTCATGCTTGCTGTTGGCTCACTGATTTGGTGAGTAGTGAGCTAGAGGTTCATGCTCATTGTTGGCTCGTGGATGTAGTGAGCGGGAACCTCAAGCTTGCCACGAGCTCGCTCGAGATAGGCGAACGTAAGGGCGAGCCTCGAGCTCTCTAGCCTCTGGCCTCGCTAGTGCAGGCCAGAGATCGGCAAGTGCGAGGGTGAGCTAGGTGAGGCCTGAGACTCGCTTGTGGCCGATCACCGGCCATAGCCATGTCGACGATCAACTACAGAAGAAGGTGGAAAAAAATAAAAGGAAAACGAAAAGAAAAAGAGAAAAAAGAAAAAAGATTTAAAATTCAAATTTTTAAAAAAGAAAAAAAGAAGGAAGCGGGGCTAATAGAGCATGAGACGAGAGTGAGTAAAGAAAATGTTTTCCCTAACTTAAAAAGTGGAAAACATTTTGTCCTCTTTTAGAAGACTTTTTTTTCCTTTGTGAAAAATATTTGCTATAACTAGTTCATTTTTGTGAAATAAACACCGGAAAATCAGGAAAATGTTTTTTGAGAAATTGTTTTTCGCAAAGAAACGAAGCCTTAGTCTGTCCTGGGAAATATGAGAAAATTCAACTTAACAAAAAATATTATCTATTCAAGAAAAATTGTATAATGTAGGGAGTAATATAAGTTTTTGATTTAAGATAACTATCCAAAAGATTTTAAACCTAATGTACGATGGTCAATTCAATCTTAAATATTTTGATTTTGCCAATTCAGTTATAAACCTTTTATTGATTTGCAATTTTAGTCATAAACCTTTTGACAACTTATCAATATACTCATTCTAGCTAATTTTGGCTAGAAATCACCGACGTGGCAATTGCCATGTAGGACGGTTGGTGTCCATGACAAAGATTTTCCGCCAAAATTGGTCACTAATAGGTTAGGCACAAGAATATGATATTGATGATTCAAGTTCTCCTTTCTTTTTTTCTTTTTGCCTCATATTCTCAGACTTATTAAATGTGAAGCATGTATTGTATACTTACCTAGCCTAGAACTGCTGAATCAGGTTTGCAAAGGGAGGTCTTTGTATGGGTAATGATTTGTGGTATGAGCTCATAGGATGACGAGTTTTGTTCAATGGTTTGCTGTCGTCTATAGAGCATCAGTGAATGATATGAAGAAGAGGAAGGAGAAGGAGGATTACGATGAAAAATTGCAGAATTTGAAGGAAGATTATTGCTTATGGAAGATAAGCACCATAGGACAGAGAGGGATTTTTTTTTTTTTGTCGGTTCTACTCTACACTCACCCTCGACTTTTGCCTTGCTTCTTGCAATGCGTGGGAGTCGAAACCCACTCCTGAAACTTACGAATCCCCACCCCATTCCCCCCTGAGAAGGTGGGGATTTGAACCCTTCACCTCCTCCTTCCATGTTGGAAGGGTGGCCACTGGGGTGAATCCCAATGGTTGACAGAGAGGTTGAAATGTGATGGTTTTGCTTATTCGTAAGTGCAGGGGTTGTCTTTTTCTTTGAGTTTAGAGGAAGTATAAAAAGGCTATATAAAGGTCGTGCGCAGGCAATCGAAAACTGGAGAAAGCTAGATCTCATGCGGACCTGCCCGTGAAAGTTGAAGAATTAAATCCTTGTGTTAATGGGATTTTATCATAAAGCGAGCGTGCGTTATGAGCGAAATATGTATCTATCAGCACGTGAAGTCTGAGATGCTTTTAGCTTATCATATCAGTGAAATAATTACTGTTGAAACGGATTAGGATACTGTTCTGATTCTTTAACTGGTGTACATCATTCCGTTTTTGGTGGTCTTACTTTTAGATTTGCCATTATTTATCAATCCCATTTACCTTGTCGTGAACTCCATGAAATTAGGTTGGATCGAGATGATTCAGCTGTTGTTGGCTCATGTTAGACCATTTATTCGGCGTTCTTTGACCTGAAGGCTTTTGGAATCAAAATCAATGAGTCGGCCACGTATAGTTATGGCTGTAATTGATTGAAAATATTCATTGTCACGGTGGAATTCATTATCTAAACGGATGGAAGCATTGATTGTTGTTGACACCTCAATTTTTTATCGAAAAATCCAACGTGCAGTTATGCGTCTGGCGAGTTCGACACCAGCATTGACAGAGTTCTCACGAATGATTCGGTCAAGCTTAGAGATCACTCACTCTTCCTCCATAGCAGCTCCCAAAAAGCCCCGTCACCAGCTCTCCAGCTCGCAGGAGGATCTTCGCAGGATACCTCGGAGGTGAAGAAGAATTCAGAAGCGATTTCATCTTCCTCGCTGCTTTTCAATGGAATCAACAGTCCTCAGACTCAGTGAGTCAGGAACGGGCAAAGTTAAATTCGGCACATTGAAACGTGGATTCTCACCACCAGCGTGGACGATCGAGACTCCTAATCTCCGAACATCTCAGTTTCTGATCAATTATTTCTTGCTTCATCGCCAATTATTTGTCCGTCGAATTTTCCCTGGGAAGCACGCAATGCAGTGGAAATGATTAGGAAGAAGCTGAAACCGGAGGGAAAGTGGAGCCGTGAACAGGGGAGTCGCTCGCCATTATCCCCCGCAGCGATTGTGAGTTCAGGCGACCATGAAATCCGACTAACAGCTGCCGCACTTACAAAATTCAACCGTCAAATTTCAGTGCTAAAGAAAATGTTGGAGAGAGGCCCATTAGAAAGTTA
Source organism: Eucalyptus leucophloia subsp. euroa (assembly GCA_017140325.1). NCBI lineage: Eukaryota > Viridiplantae > Streptophyta > Magnoliopsida > Myrtales > Myrtaceae > Eucalyptus > Eucalyptus leucophloia. The sequence continues at coordinate 28,869,393 of CM029469.1, read as the reverse complement.
GAACAGCTCATAAGCCTGCCGTCTGAGAATGGCAAGATTCATAAACTACCTTTCCTACCAGTGGCAACAAAGCCTATAAATAAAGCACTCCAGTGGCCTCACCTAAGTTCCCGCAAAAGCCGACCGGTATCTAAGAATGTTGAATTCAGACATGGTTTACTCCGAAAATCAAGAAAGGACTTTGGTGATGGGCATAAATACGTGTATTCTGTTCTTGCTTCTCCGTATCAAATCGGGTCGCTTCTAAACACATGCAAATATGGAGGCAACTTTTCCAAACTCAAGTAGAAACTAATGCTTTCTCAATTAAGAATTACAGCAGATGCTTTGGCCTGCAGAGGAAGAGAAGAGTCATAAGTTATCCTCCTTTGAGAAATGATCCAGCACAGCGCCACTCTTATTTTGAACCATTGACACGTGCTTTGATACCATGCTAGAAATGAACAAATAGGATGTGGACAATTTGTTGGAAAATGCGGGCAATTTGCTAATCCTCTGAAAGAGATTCTTTCTAGATTCTGATTATACCCATGACCATTAGCCGTGTCTTTTGAACATCCTGTCGAAAAATATAGCAGAAACAAATCTACCCACCCTTTAAACTTAGCCAACCAGTGACTGCAGGGCGATGTTTCTCTGATTCCATGAAGCGGAACATGGATAGTTATCGAAACGAGCAAATATTTCATTGATTCCTATCTAGGATACGAAAAGCCTTCATTTATGTCTGTACTCAAACCGACTAAACCATTCTTTAATCTTGGATGGTGAGTAAAATGATGGAATAAGGGTTGAGGCACAATAATCCATTTCCTACATATATTTCGATGTACCGCAGAGTGTGCTCAGAAATGAAGATCACGTTTGTGGGAATATGTACATTGTATCTGTAAATGCCGACCAAAAGTCAATACAGAGTTTCTTCCACTTCTGGTGAATGCTGCAAAAAGTAATTTTTCCATATCAGAATTCTAGATATAAAAAGAGTAATCGGGCACTTTTCACGCTTAGTAAATGTGTTGAAGTTTCCAGTCTAAAACGGGAAAGACAATTCAAAGCACCTAATGGCCATTAACATGGCATGAGCTTGCTCTATCAATCTGAAGTTCTGAACTACAGTTTCTAGATGTGATGCGGCTTTTCAAGCTTGTCTTTGCTATTTGGGTATCGTGTAAATTATGTCCAGACTCAGACTCATCTAGTGGATTGCACATCGAGGAAAAACAGGCACTTGTTGAATGGGAAAAGAGGAGATATGCATATGCATACCTATCCTCTTGAGAAATTCACGAACCAACTAATCGTGGAAAAGTTTCCACAAAAGTCAAGATCTTAACAAGAGAGGCTACAGTGGCATGGTCGGATGTCCCCAGCATCTTCTCCTAGACTCAATACTGGTGAGGCAACGGTGAAGGAGAGCTATATAGACCTTTACATGGGTAACTGGGTAGTACCCACAAACTTCACCAATGGAATTCCAATGCGATCTGCAGGGGAAGCAACATTGAGAGAATCTTGGTGAACGAGACAGAGCCAAACGTTGACAAAAGAATGGGATGAGGGAATGCAACAAACAGCTAGAACGCAAAACTAAGCTGAGAAATCCAAATTCCAACGAGACACTCCGTTAATGACATCCCAGATTTATTGGCATTTTCCCTGGTGTGGTGACATCTGACGAAGTATTTCAAATGACAGGGGAACTGATGACGATACTGAGTAGAGAAATGACGACGAGTAGAAGAGTTAAAGAGTAGGAGTTAGTAAATGGCAAGATCATACCCGAGTTTGATGATATGAATCGTGGCATGGAAGTCTTCTTGGGAGCAAATGCACGTCCTGATTCAAGGGGCGAGGATGACTTGGAAGAAGGCATTCAAACAATTCCAATGCCATCACCGCATGAACTGCAGAGGGATCATTGCACCTGCCGCTATCACAGCTACTAAGCAGAGAATAGAAACGAGAAGCTGTAGTAGAGAATAGAAACGAGAAGCTGTAGCTGACAGGTTATTCTGATGGAGTTGACAAATCTTATCTGCAAAGCAACGGAGGGTGAATGTTAGAATTTAACAACCCTTCAGAACGGATCCTGTTCTAAATTCCAATCATACTCCATAACCATAAACTCTCGTCCTTCAAAGTGACAGCAAGAAGAATAGCAAGAAAGCAGTTGAAGATCATCACCTGATCGAAAAGAGAAACTCTGCATTTTAAATTTGAAATAACCACGCATTGCATCACTTCCTAGCCTGATGAACGATCTAGCACTTAAATCTCATCGTCATAGGCTCGACAAAAAGAGAAAAAGAGACGACAAGTCCCACCCACACACCAATTAATCTGCCTTGGTAGATTTATACTTGTCCCAACAATTCACAACATGAGTACAATCCCTCGAGAAGAATAGGGCTTTGGTTTTCTTCATCATTACGGATATTTGATTGCAGTACGTCTTTTTGATTTTTGAGGAATTAATGAAAAACTAAATCGAGGGGAAAATATGCCAATCCTCTATGCATCAGCAAGATTTGTAAAGTGGGATGGATGGGAGTCTGGAGGAAAGGGAAGAGCCGAAAATGCCGAAAGAGAAGAGGCCATGTTTTGTGTAAAGTGAAGAGTATTATTGTCTGTTTAGATTAAATGGTTGTGGCAGCAGTTATTTTATCTGTGGAAATAGCCTTGGCCTATATACACAAAATTTTGGGGTCCAAAAAGCCCTTTTATTTAATCGACTTAGATTCAAAAGTCAATTCAAAGTACCTGGATGTGACTTGCGGGATTTCACGGATGAGGTGCCAATAGCAGCCGGTTAGTGTCGAGCATCGCTCCTTGAGAATCCTACATCTTTCAATCCAGAGTTCTCCTAGGGCGGGAGGGAGGCCATCCTGGGGCAATTCCCTCAGCTTCGGGCAATCATAGATCAATAAGGTCTGAAGAGAGGGAGGGAGTTTGCCGAACAATCTTTCCACGTTCAGCATATCTTTAATTTCGAGATGGAGCAAAGAAGGAGGGAGCGGAAGCAGAAGATCCTTCTCCTCCCCCACTCCTCCAACACTACCGTCGATCCTGAGATATTGAAGGGAGGTGAGGGGGGTGAGCCACTCCCTTACTGGCTGTTTCATATTCCTGCATCCCCATATCCTAAGTGTCTGTAACTGGGGTGGTAATCCTCCATGGGGAAAGCTTGTAATACTCTCACACCATGAAATTATTAGAACACGGAGATACGTAAGTCGATGCAATTGATTAGGTAAGGATTTTATTTTTGGACACCACGAAAAACACAAGCTCGAGATGCTGGGAGGAAGAGGAGGGAAGCACTGGAGCTCTAGAGCTGGACATCTGTCCAATACCAAGGAAGTGAGATGGGATAGCGTGTGCAAGCCCTGGGGTAAGCTTCTCAAATTCTTGCAATCCAAAATTTTGGTCACCTCAAGTGAAGGAAGATGGTCTAGGTTTATCTCCATGAGCGACTCCACTTCCTTGCAATTTCCAATAGTTAGTCTCCTAAGGGACACAAGTGAAAATCTACCCTCGCCAAATGAAGAGGTTGGCAGAGAATCACATCCAAAGATCCTCAACTCTTGCAGACAAGGCATCATGCCACTGTAATTACCGCTACTATTGCTGCTTAGTTCATCCAGTTGAATACTTAATCCTCTAGGTAAAAATTGCAACATCTTGCAATGATTTATATCTAATGACATCAATGATGTCGGTATACCTGTATCAGGGAAGGAAACAAGTTTTGGACACTTTTTAATGGCCAAGCCCTTAAGAGAGGAGAGGACATGCATCTTGCTTGGGAGGGTCTCCAAATTGAAGCAATTCCTCAAATCAATAGTCTCAAGGTTGCCGGGCACCTCTACATCTCCTTCTTTAGCCACAAAAGATATCAACCTAGGACAACTATTGACAAGTAAGCTCTTTAGAGAAACGAAATTTCGAGTTACGTCTCTGTCTTGCCATAAGTGTATCAACTTTTCACAACTACTAATCTCCAACTTCTCCAGCTTGATCAAGGAGCTTGTAAACTCATGATTTAAGCAAGTCAATTCAGCCACATCTTCTATGACAAGAGCAGTAAGAGATGTTAGGTTAACCAAACTCTTTAGCAATCCCTCATTACAACTTTCAAAGTACAATTCATTGAGGGATGGAAGGCTAATGATAGAGGACGAGGTATCCATACGCGAACATGACTTAATTTTGAGCTTTATAAGGGAACTTAGTTGACTAGGCAATTTTCCGATCAACAGAGGACAATCCCGAATGATGAGATGCTCGAGACGAGGGAAGAAAACTTCTACTTCGATACCAACGCAATGAGACCAGTCCTCCCATAAAGGCATGTCCTCAAATTTTAATGTTATTAAGGATGGAAAAGGACTTTTAGCTCCATAAAATTTAGGCCCTACGGTGCATATTGCATTTAGACCTTTGATGTACACTTCTTTTAGCGAAGGTAGCTGCCCAAGTGATGGTAATGCCTTGGCCCTACGACAGTCATGTAAATACAAATGAACTATGTTAACATATGAGGGACTTCCTAACCATGACGGGAATTCTAGGCCACTGTAGTAGGATATTGTGAGACTTTTGAGGTTTTGGTGAGGGTGAAGAAAGTCGAGGACCTTTGCTTCAAGCTCTTCATTCCAGAAATTTTCAAAATCTTCACTCCATTGCATGGTCAACCGGCATATTCCCTCCTTCTGGGGTAAGTTAGCATCCTTGGCATCTTCAGCTTCTCGAACCTTATGCAAATTAAAGATACACAATTCTCCGCCAAGGTTCTTTAGGTTTTTTAACTCCTTCAACCTCGACCCATTTTCTGTTCCCACTACAAACTTAGACAACATCTCAAGACCAACCAAATTACCTATATACAACGGCATTGCTCTTAGGCTCCAAGTGTTGGTGATGTCAAGAAATCTTAAATTGACAAGTTTCTCCATACTGTTAGGTAATTCAATAAGGTATTGACAACTACACAACATCAAAGCCTCTAGGTTGTACAATGTGACAATTGACTTTGGAAGCCTTTCAATATCAGTGTACGATAGATTGAGATGCCTTAGGTGCATTAGTTTGTCGATGCAATCCGGTACCTTTCTAATGTTATAGTGACTTAATGAAAGCACCCTCAAGTACTTCAATCCCGACAACAAGTCACATAGCACTTTCTGGGACACAAAGGAAGTACAATATTGCTTCTCTAATGATATGAAGCTCCTAAGTCCCTCCATTCCATGATATATCTTCAATCTTTCCGACACAACAAGATCACTGGGAATGAATGAGGCGTGACGAGCTAAAGATGAATTGTTTTGGTCACCCTCAAACTCCAACTCCCCTAAGCTAAAATAGGTTACACCCGCAACTAGCTTTGCCAAGTCATTCACAAGATCATGCATCAAGAATCGTGATCCATTGTTGCTTGACTTTTGAAATAATGATCTAGATACTAGCTCATTGAAATAATCCAAACCTTCATTCCAACAGTTTTTTCCTTCTTTTGCCTTCACCAAGCCCTCTGCAATCCACCAGTGAATCAACTCATCCCGTTTGATTTCATAATCCTTGGGAAATATAGCACAGTAAGCGAAACATCTTCTCAGCTTGGAAGGGAGATTAAGATAGCTAAGTTTCAAAGCTGGAAGGATCTCATTTCTTTCTTCTGGTAGGTCCCAAATTTTGGTGTTCAATATAGTTCTCCATTTATGGGGACTAACTTCAGTGCGTAATATCCCAGCTAATGTCTTCACGGCTAATGGCAATCCTTTGCATTTTTCCACTATCTTTTGACCTAATTCATGAAGATCAGGATGACGATCGAAATTTCTGACTCCTAGAGCATGAAATGTGAACAAAGTCATAGAAGCATCTAGTGACAACTCTTTAAGAATTTTCGGGGGAGCACCAGCTATTGAAGCAACATGGAGGTTACGAGTCGTGATGATGATCTTGCTTTCCTTTGCTCCCGATTGAAGAGGCTTCAAGAGGGTAGTCCACTTTCCATATTTCTCGTTCCAAACATCATCTAACACGACAAGAAACTTCTTCCCAAAAAGGTTGTCCTTGAGCTTATCTTGAAGCCAATTCAAGTCCTTACATTCACAAGATGAATGGTCATTGGTTGCCTCAAAGATTCTCTTTGTAACAGCAAGCACATCGAACTCATCAGAAACACAAACCCATGCTTTCACCTCAAAATAGTTGGTGACTCTAGCATCATTGTAGACTTGTTGGGCTAGAGCTGTCTTTCCAACACCCCCCATCCCTACTATGGGAATCACATTTATATCTGCATACGTTCTATCATGTTCTTCCGTGATTAGTAATCTGATGATCTCCATTTTTTCTACCTCCCTACTAACGAAACAAGGCTCGGGCAAATGTGTAGTGGGTAGGGGCTTATCCAGTGGGCCATGTGCTGATCGCTGCCCATTATTTTCTCTCAAGCTAAGACTATCTTTCCGAGTTATGATATCCCGTAATCTGTCATCCATATCTTCTATATTGGATCTCATTTTGTGGTCAAGCATAAACGCTCTTGGGCTCAATCTGAAGCAACAACTCGGAAGAAGGGAACTCACCTTTTTAGTGCTGGATTCTGCCTTAAACCTGCTTTCAATGGATTTTGTGGCGAACTCATCAAGTAAGTCTTCGATGTCATAGGCCAAGTTCCTAAGATCTTCAAGCCATGACTTCACTCCGAGATGTCCGCTCAGTTGCCTGTCCTCTGCATCATCCAGCACCTCGTGGATTTCGATCAGCATCTTTTCCCATTTCCTCAACCGTGTATCAATCCCCTCGTGCCGTGCAAAGTTGAGCAGATTGTGAGAGGCCAACCTATCAAACAGCACCTGAAGAAAGGCACCAAGAAAGAGTTCTGCGATGGGCATGGCTTGGTTCTGAGTGTCAAAGGATTGAATAAGAGTGCCTAGATGGTTTGAAGCAAAGTGTACTGATGCATAATAAAAGGTGTGAACAAGAGACGGTTATTATGCCCGGGAGAACAACATCAAATGATGGTGTGAATCGAAGACTTTTAACTTCTGAAGTATTCTAGTTAGATCGAGATGGCTTTTGTCTTGATGTGCATCGCTTAAATCCGATCAAGATGAAAAGTGGACTTTGAGGCAACAATCCGTATAATTTGATTGGTCCAAATATAAATTGTTGCATCTACCTAATATACGTAGAAATGAATTCGAACCTTTAATAAAGGTTGACACACGTGAGTCTTACAAGGTTTGACAACCCAAATCCAATTTAATATGTGTACTAGATTTCACTAAATAATTGCTCACATCCAATATATTGTGATAGAGGGTCGGAGTAAATTTTTCCAATGTTAGCAAGCATCTTGGGGTACTTGCTAAGCATATGTAATTTCAAAATAATTTTTTAAGTATTTATTCCACATAACATGAGAACTCAATGCATTGGAAAGTGCAAAATCTCCCAAATTGATTGCTTAACGAGTGTTCAGAAGCACTTGCTTGTAACAAAATCTTTTTCAAGTGATGGCCAGAGAAATTGTTACTTTGTCTTCATTTCTGTCGTTGCTGCAGATACTTGCTTTCTCAAGATACATTATCGGATAACATTAGGGGGGAAAATGAGTGGCTGTAGATCGAATCAAAATTGCAAATGCTCAAGCTTCATTTTGTAGGAAAAGAGGCGAGATTTTTTTCCATTACTTTAACTGTCAGTCAAAGTCCACTAATTAGTCCCCAACTAAAATTCCCAACTCCGAGCGTTTGACCCTTTGTCACTCAGGACAAAACTGAAGCGGAGGCCGTCCTTCATCCCGGCAACCTCACACGAGGGCCCGCAACTCTCAAGCATCATCAACGAAAAAGGGGATCGCAAGTTAGCCATTGATGCTACGCTTTGGCCTCTCGCACCTTGTCCTCGGTCGATTCAGCCCTTGGTCTCTGCTCTCCTATGCTTCAGGAAAGGTCAGGATTGAGAGTAACCTGGTCGTCGCGTTTCTCCAATAAATAGTATTTATTAAATCGGAGAATTTTCTTAATGTTTCAAACTTCTTTTAATTGTTGCATATGATCCTATTGTTTAGAGGTCCATGTATAGTATGTTGTATGCTTTGTGTATCATGCTAGTTGACTGTTCTAATAATATCTAGCTTAGATATCTCTTAAACGGAGAGCACTAGCTGATATCATTGATAATGCTCTGACAAATCAACTCACCGTCGTAACTACCGATCAATTTGATACTCTACTCCATATTTTCCAAAGCTCAAGTAGTCTATACGCGAACATAATTATCGTGTTCCAAACATTAGAAAGCACATAGCAAGATCCATCATCATTCAAACACGAAATTGAACATGAGAAAATTCAAATTTTCACTTCCATCAAATGCTATTCTATTGAACATTAGGTTATTAAGACAACCAAATACAACCATAGAAGTAAGGCAGTTTACATAGTGAGTTCAGGAAGATGGCTTAGGTGATCGCCCCATAAAAATTGTGTTACTTAAATGATCATTTGAAAATTTGTGGCCCCAAAATGAGTATTTTACAATAATCATGACAATGATACTATTCTTGTCAAGATATTTTGTATGAACTTTTTAAGATCATTTTGGTCTTTTCATGTCTTACATATTCACCTCTTTTTTTTTTTTTTTTTATTTGAACACGAATAAGGTCGATAGTCCACTACATGTCCTTCGAGGACAATAACGTATGTATCTCCTTTTGCTATTTTTTTTTTTTCGAATGCGATACTAATATCGTAAATCATTTGCACTTAAAAATGTAACATATTATGCATTGCCATGTGACATTTAATTAGATAAAAAACTTTTAACTTAGAATCATCTTCATTTTTTCATGTCTCCCCATGTCTATCTAGTGTTTTATTCAAACATTAAGGGCATATTTGGTAACCATTTTATTTTTAAAAATAATTTTTGCTCGGAAATGATTTTTTGATTTTGTTTTTGAGAACAATTTCTGAGTTTTTTTTTTTAAAGCGTTTGATAGCTATCCAAAATTTTCATTCCAAAATAGAAATGCGTTTGATAAGATTTTTATTTTTTTGTTTATTTTAATTTTTAATACTTTTATTATATTTTCTTTTCTTCTAATTTTTTTTCTCCTTTTCTCTTCTTCTTCCTCCTTCTTTTTGGTCGGTCGTTGGCCATGCCCGTGGCCAATGATCGGCTAGGTGAGGTCAGACAAGCTCACCAAAGGCTCACCTAGCCACTATGAGCCTCGCGAAGGCTTGGTAAGGCCCAGCCTCTTGCTGACTAACAAGGCCGAGCCTCGACATGGCTGGGTGAGGCTTGGGTTGACAAGTCTTATCGTGGCTCGGCATTGCCGACCATGGCCAAGGCTGATCACTAGCTAAAAGGAAGAAGAAGGTGGCTGGGTGAGGCTCGGATTGACAAGTCTTATCGTGGCTCGGCATTGCTGACCATGGCCAAGAAGAGAAAAGAAAAAAAAAGTAGACTTGATTCTAGGAATTATTTCTGGGAACAATAAGTAAATATTTTATATTTCTTTATTTTGATCAAATCTATTCCCAGGCAAAAAAAAAAAAAAAATGAATCTTCGTTTTCAAGAACAAAAAATTTACCTAACCGATTTTTATGTTTTTTTGCTCTTGGGAACAAAAAAATAGAATTAGTTGTTTATGGGGATATTACCCAACAAGCCATAAGCATCAAAGTCTTTATACTGTGCCCCCCATCCACTACAGGTAGTGTTTCCTTGTCCCTTTTTTTTTTTAAATAAAAAAGTCAAAAAAATATATTCTGAACTTTTGTTAAGATATCAAAAATCCCAAACTATATCATCATGATGCATTTACCTTAATTTTTTTCTTGCATGTGACATATTTACTTTCCATCAAGGTTTCGTCAAATAATATTTCAGTGAAAATAATATCGTGTTTATTTCATTTGACTCACATGGGCGTCATATTAAATATTGTTCATTTTCTGACTTTTTTGGAGACAAAATTTTAATGATTTTCATTGACAAAACTTTGATGTGTGTATCACGCCAATACAAATTTGGATTCATTGTCATCTCACGAATCAAGCTAAAATTGAGGCGTGGCTTAGTAATGTCCCCTTCTCCTTTTGTTATTTTTCGAAAGTAGCAGCCAAAAAGGAGGCGTGTTACCCACGCTGTTCTAATAACCACGGTTTTTTTTCCAGTCAAAATAACCCCACTTCTGATTGGAAATAGTTGGCAAAATGCTTCCGAAGTTGGAATTTCTCGTCAAAGACGTTGGCTGGTCATTGGAAGGTTTTCATCGGCACACTTTGCTTTCTATTCGACGATAATAAGCACAAACATAAACGCCATCGCTGATTCCAAATTAAATTCTTCATTAAACGATGACGATATTATGACCAAGTATTACAAGCGAAAAGTCGAATTCGGAAGTAGAATTTCTAGCAGGTGCAACCGAGTTAAATTACTATCAATCAAAAGACAAAAGATTGACTAAAATGTTGTCAAGTCCCTCTTTGATACATGCAGTCAATGAGTAGCTACCTTTTTAATCTTATAGCAACTCCCTTTCACCGATTGGAGTTCTTCCTCTAACTATATGTAAAAATGAGGACATAGAAATTGGACCTCATAGAAATTGGACCTCATAAAGATTGGACCCCAAACAAGATATTGAAGTCGACATCTGTCTGCCATCACAAGTATAGAGATGACATAGGACAAAACATGCAACTCTACACACCAAAAAAAACAACAATAAGCACAACCCCAAACAAACCTTCCTTTAGCTGGATAGTTTTCACAGACCTAGATTCCAAGCAAGACACGGCCTATGATGCTTACGAATGCCAATCTTATCTTGAGACCAAGGCAACTCTCAAAACTATGCATAACAAAGAGCTTGAATTTTGGTTCCACCAACATCCAAAGGACCACATCTATATGATACAAACTATTCATGGACTCAAGACATAACAGATACACTGGTTATAAACTCCAATTAACACTACTGAAATTCTTTCCCTAAGCAGCTTGTTTTATCCAACCACATTCGTAATCCCAAATTCTAGGAGTTCTATGAATCCAACAAAGCTGCAGCCCCTTGCTACATACTTGATAAGAGAAACTACACTCAAAAAATAGATGAGAGCAAGATTCAATGCTTTTATTATAGAACAATTAGAGAGATCTAGTACTCCCAACACACCAACTGAAAATCCTCTCAAAAGTGGGGAATTTATCACATATTACTGACCAAAAAAATGGCAGCTCTTGGCTCATCAGCGAAGAACCACACAAGTTTGTGCCTGTCAACATTAGCACTCTTGCTTCTGACAATTTCCCTAGCAACAAAAGAGTTAGAGCAACCATATGACAAAATGTGGACGTAATTATGTCAATGAGATGACCAGGGAACAAGAGAATAAACAACATAAAAGGCAAGAAATTTTGGACCATTGCATGTGATTCGGTACAATGTTAGAAATGAACAAGTAGAAAGTGGACAAGCCGTTGGAAATTTAACGAAAAAAGTGAGAATGCAGACAATATGCTAATCTTTCAGAAAAGATTCTTTCTAGATTCTGATTATACCCCATTATCATTACCAGCGTCTTTCAAACAGCCTGACAAAAGAAATAGCATAAACAAATCTACCTACCTTTTAAACTTTGCCAACCAGCGACTTCAGGTCTATGCATCTTTGATTCCACGAAGCAGAATTTGAATAGTAATCAAAATGAACAATGGGATAAGATTTCATTGAGTACTATCTGGGACGCGAAACGCCTTCATTTGTGTCTGTACTCAAACCGACTAAACCATTCCTTAATCTTGGATGGTGAGTAAAATGCTGGAATGGAAGGGTTGAGGCGCAATAAATTTGTTTCCCCCATAGATATCGATGCGCGTCACAGTATGCTCAGAAATGAGAAGATTGCATGTGTGGGGATAAGTACTTTGTGTCGGTACCAAGTTCCTTCCACTTCGGGCGAATGCTGCAAAAGTAATTTTCGCATATCAGAATCAGAAATATAAGGAAATTAGTCAGGTACACATTCAACAACTTAGTAAACATGTTCAAATGGAGTTTCCAGACTAAAACAGGAAAGAGGATATAAAGCATCTTAACTGCCATTAACATGACATGAACTTGCTCTATCCATCCGAAGTTCTGAGCTACACTTTTTCGATGTGATGCAACCTTCAAACATTTTCAAATTTGTCTTTGCTATTAACTTATCCTATAAATTACGTCCATTACATCTAGTGGATTGCAACATCAGGGGAAAAACAGACGCTTAATGAATAGGGAAAGAGAACACATATACACACCTCTATTCCCCCATGAGTAATTTGAGAACCAACTCTAATCATAGCAAAGAGTTTCCACAAAAAGTCAAAGATGTTAAGAACAGCAGAGCCTGCAGTGGCATCTCCCTTTCGTCTCTACAATGAGGAGCAATCTCACATCCAAAGTCCCCCCCTTCAGCATCTTCTCCTCTTAGACTCGATACCTGCGAGGAAGGGTTTATAGACTACGCCCCATGAAACATTGCAGCAAACACCTTGTCCTACAAACAAGGTTCGAAACAATTAATCCACTATAGAATTCAACGGAAGCTATAATAAATAAGGACAAAAATTATAGAAAATGCAGCTGACTACTGACTGACTCGTCGCCGACGAAGGCTAATTTGGAACTAAAGAAATTACCTTGTGTGGATGAGAAGAGAACCCCGCGGAAAGCGACGAACAAGAGTTAAAATAAGGAAAGCGCGAAGTAGCTTTATTTACCTTCGTCTTGCGAGCCCGGAGATACGGATAATTGCGGGTGGTGCAGCAGGAGGTCCGGAACGATCCAGGCAAGAGTAGCTGTCCTCAATGATGGCGAGGCACATTTCGAGGGAGGCGAGTGAAAGATCACCCCATCAATGCGCTCTCTAACCATGAGTAAATCAAAATTCTAGATGAAAAACTCTTCTTAATCCTTAGCCAGAAGTCCTTTTTGAAAAAGTGTACGCAAATGCACGGCATATACATGACGTATGCACGCACGGCACATGCACGACACAAGGAAATTTCAACGTGGCCCAGGAATAGGGAGTGTGGCCAAGCTACACATTGAGGCTGGGCTCAAATGGGCGAACTTATAAAATTCCATGAGTTAAGAGCCCAATTTAAAAGAAATTTGACAAAATGACCCAGGCTTATATTCAAAGGGAACACACAATTCCTAAATAAAGTCATCTCTACTTCCTAAATGCTAGGAATGCAGTGAAAATTGCGAATGTAACACTTTGCAACATTGATGTTAATGTTAAGGGGTCCGAGTCTTTTGATACCGACAAGTTCGATCTTTAGTTTTTTTATGAAATGAACAAGAAATCTTTGAGGGAAAATTTCGGTATATTAGAGAGAGAGCCTGAACACAATAATGAGTTAGCGAAGAACAGGTGCTCATAAAAAGAAAGCAAAGAGATGAAATGGCCCACTTTTTGACGTTGTGAAGTGCTTCGTGAAGCTTGGCTTTCTTGCCCAAAAGAGACAACAACATCGCCTATGGATTAGACGAAAGTCTTTGCCCTAATTACCGAGAACAAGAATGGCATTTCTTTATGAAATTTTCCTATGCCTACATCGAAATCTCAAGAACCGAAAGAATATGCTCAAAACACTTTACTTCGAAATGCCTTTGGCTGTTGAACTTCTGTGAAGCCAACCCAAACCTACTATTGGCTACCAGTACCAAATGGTCTGGGATTGGAAATAGATTATATATTATACTTTTTGTCTCCCGATCACGTAATCGATCTCCAATTGCTGATGAACTGGGTCAGCACCCAATGCAACTTGCGGGATTTCGCAGGTGAGGGGCCAATAGGAGCCGGTCGGTCTCTTGCATCGCTTCTTGAGAATTGCACGTCCTCTGATCCAGAGAAGTTCTAGGAAGAGAGTTCTAAGTCTGTAGTATATCGACGCTTGTCAAGCCTATGAATTTGGATTGATAAATATCATACTATATCATTTGATTATTCGTAATATTTTGGGAAAGACCCATTTGCATCACAGTGCTATTAATATCTTAATTTTCGCTGACAAGTCAAACATGCATTTTTTGTAAATATATATATATATATATATAGATAAATAAATAATGAAAACATAAAAGTAAAAAAAATAGAATAGAAAATAAACATAATGAAGCACTAGGTCCATCAAAGCCCATCACTCTAGCCCGGTATGATCACCTTGTTCTAGCCCAGCTCGGTCCGACCACAAGTGCAGCCCCGACCACAAGTCAAGCCCACCAAGCACCTGGCCCAATTCACCTCAACCCGTCTATCCACAAGAGCAGCGTAGGCCACACCAGGCCCATCAAGTTATAATAAAACCCGTTAAGCCCAACTTGGTGAAACCCATAAAGATTTGAATTGAGCTCGGTCCACCTCATTGGAACCGGCCCCCCCTCTCCCCCTCTATCGTTCTCTCTCTGTCGCCCTAAACGTTGGAAACGAACTCATGCACGTTACAATGTTTAATTGCCTATTGTGTTCGCAACCGAGACCTTCTTGTTATTGAAATAAGCTCCTCAACAATTCAATTGCGTCGACTTCTTCATTGTTTAAGGATCTTTGTTGATCGGTTCTTGATGTATAGGCGTTCCTTAAGTCCTATTGTCTTGCATTAAGAATGAATTTAGGATCTATGCTGTCACGCCTCGATCCTCGGGCACGCACACATCCTTCTTACTTGGTCGATTTTATAATGCGATATCCCAAGACAATGTATCGCCGACCCTTTCATTTTTATTAACACATGCGGAAGCAGTTAAAATCCCCAGACAATAAAACGATGGGATAGAAAAGCAGGGTCATATTTTTCATATTGAAATTTATAACCACACTTTTATACAAATCACAAATCACTTCATAACTATTCACATCAAAACAGAGATTTCATAAGAAGATAGAAACTTAGACGAATTGGGCCGAACTCAATGCCCCTCTCAGGATTGTCTTCTTCTTCCAAAAATCCTTCTCTTCAGATCTCACCTCCGAGTTCTCCTTCTCGGATTCCTCCTCCTCGCTTCTTCAGGTCCTGAAATGGTTTTCCCCAAAGCGGGATGAGACTACGTCTCGGCAGTTCTACCCCACTAAGCCCGATTAGTAAACTACTATATTAAAGGCTGCCTAAACACGCATAGGTCAGAAGGCGTACCTTAGCATCAGATTCCACCTGCAAGTCAGTACAATTTACAATAGGCACTCAAGCAATCATATCACCGATCGAAGCATCGATCAAATCGACCTAGTCGATTACAAACCAACAAAACCACTCACGATCAATTCCCTTCAATCAATCATTTCACAATATCAGATTAAAGCAAAGATCAATCGACCTAGTCGATTACATGTCGATCGGATCATTCCCCGTCGCTTCCCTTATTCGGTCTCAAATCGTACTCACAACTTCGCAAGCCTAGGCTACCAAATTTCTTGGTAACAAATTACGGTCCCAAAGGACACGACCTACCTTTAGGTAGCAAATTACGGCCCAATGGGCGCGACCTTTAATAGGTGGCGGATTACGGCCTTATCAGGCGCGACCCGTATCGGGTGGCAAATTACGGCCTTCTCAGGCGCGACCCATATCGGGTGGCAAATTACGGCCTTCTCAGGCGCGACCCGTATCGGGTGGCAAATTACGGCCTTCTCAGGCACAACCGATTCCAAATTCGGTGGCAAATCTCGTCCCAACTGGCATAGCCATACTTCGGCGGCTTCCGAGGTTTAACTCACAACCTCTCATAGTCAAATTCTAATTGAATGCCGACACTGGTCAATCTTGGGATGAATCCCCACATACTCATCAACTCACTCAATTTTCACACGATATTAACATACCTGATGAATCTTAGCCAAGAGTATATTCAAATCACTCTCACAATTCCACTCACTTTACAACTCAACAGAGCATTATAAATGCTGAATAAATATACTTGGCTATTTACCAATCAATAATTCAATCTCAATCAATTCCAATCAATTTAGGGTAATTCCCTAAAATATCACCATTTCTTCAATTCCATACAACGTAGAGCTCAAATAAATAAAAGGACTGCGCCACGACGATCAGCACGAGATTTCGGTCGTCGGCCATCAAAATCTTAATTTCCGAAAAATAAATAAATAAATAATTAATTTCGAAAATTAATTATTAATTATTAAAAATTCCATTTAGCTCAAAATAAAGCCAATTTAAATAAACGGGCTGCACCACGATCATCAGCATAATATTCCGGTCACTGGCCATCTCAACCTTAATTTCCAAAAAATAAATAATTAAATAATAAATTCCGAAAATTAAACAATTAACATTAAAATTCAATTTAGCTCAAATTAAAGCTCGATTAAATAAACGGACTTCACCACGGTCATCCACGTAATATTCCGGTTCCGGACCATCACAGTTGAATTTTCAGGAAATAAATAAATAATTAATTAACCAAGAAAATTAAATAATTAATATTAAAAATTCAATTTAGCTCAAAATAAAGCCCGATTAAATAAACAGACTTCACCACAATCATCAGCATAATTTTCCGGTCACGGGCCATCTCCCTCGAATTTTCGGAAAATAAATAATTATTTAATTTAATTCCCAAAATTAATATTTAAATGCCCAAAAATCTCACTTAGGCCCGAATCGCCAAATTGAAGCCCGATTAGGGGTCCGAAAATTCCCGAGATGCCTTCAATAAATAGTAGACCATGTCTACTTGCTAATTGCACAATCAATTTATTTAAATCACATCACAATTGACTAATAATTGCTAATTTAATCTAATCTAACAACCTAAACATAATTAATTAAATCTAAACCAGCTTAAAGCATAATTAGCCACTAATCCTGGATTAGTGAGATTACTCACCAAATCGCGCGCAAATCGGATCAATCCGACGGCGGCGACGCGAGGAACGAAACTTCCCAAAGCACGGCTCGGGTTCGGGGCGGGAAACGGCCCAAAAGCGGGCCCGAAGTGCTGGAAACCCACTTCGTGGGTCTGCTGGTTGGCTGCGAAACAGGGAAAACAGAGATGGTTAGGGGCGGAGAAGGGTTCGGGAGAACGGGCGGTGCTCCGAGGAGGGCCGGTGGAGGTCCGGCGGATTCAAACGGCGGCCGGAGGTGGGCTGGTCGGTGCGAAACAGGGGCGAGCAGCAGCTGGTTCGCACGGCCTGGACGCGCGCGGACGGCGGCGAGCGCACGGGCGCGGCGCGGCGGTGCGGCGGCACGGCGGCGGGACGAGCGGCGAGTGGGCGGTGGCCTTAGGCGAGCTGCTGTCCTTCCTCCGTTTCTGGGTTCCGCGAAGAAGAAAGAAGACAGGAGGGGTTCGGTCGCATGGGGGAAGAAGGAAGAGAGAAGAGAGAGAGAGAGAAGAGAGAGAAGATAAACTTGGACTAGTCAAAGGGAAAAAAGAGAGAAAATGGGCGGTGGGGAGGGCTACGCACGAAGGGGGAGGGGAGAGGAGAGAGAAAGAAAAGAAAAGAGAGGGGGAGAGGAAAAAAAGAAAAGAAAAGAGAAGGGAGAGAGAGAGAGAAAGAAAAATAAATTGCATACTTCCATTATGCAAATTTTCCTTTTCTCTTTCTATTTTAATTTTTGGTCTTCAAATTTCTTCCGATAATTTCTTTATTGAAATTTCGGACCCGTCAATAAATTGACGAGCGATGAGACGAGGATCCTAAAAATAAGAATTATGACGCGCTTAAAATTCGATTCCCGAAATCGAGTTCAATTTCGTGGTTAAAAATCGATCGGACGTGATTTTAGCTCAATCCAACCAATTAGGTAGCTTTTAGGGATTTTACAACCGATACATCCCTTAACGGCTTTACCCAATAGGTTAGTTAACTCACGAGTGATCGGCTCGAGAAAAGGCCATAGGCACGCCGATGAAATGCCCATTTCACTTTATCGAAACGGGGTCGAATTTCAGGATGTCACATATGCACTTCGATACATTTCTACCTCGGTTTAGATCTAAGTTCAGTGTTCTTGCAACATAAATTTGATTTTGAGTATTGCTAGATTAGGACAAGAATCTCTTGTATGGAACTTAATTGAATCTGATGTGTTTTTGCTGAGTTCACATGTTATATTTATTAGAATCACACTTAGATCGCCCCCCACAGTCGGCAAGGGCTCGCAAGCTTTCGTTAGCCACAATGGAAAAAAAAAAAAAAAAAAAAGAAAATTTATTAAAAAAATTTGTCTGCATTTAGTGCCAACTGTGTCCCGTGGAATAGTTAGTGTCCACATTACAAAATTTCCAAGCAAAAGTGATCCAAATGACTACATTAGCAAATTATCAAAAAATTTATGACTAAATTGAGTAAATTAAAAGATTTATAACTAAATTGACATTTGTACAATAGGTTTAGATGGTATTTGTACAATATATTTATAACTTTTTTTGGTAAAATGTCACACACAATTTCCAAAAGGAAAATGAAAATTTTCATTGAATTTAAGTACTAAAAAGCTATAGGAAACTATTGCTTGCTATGTGACGACTTCAAATGTATAGGGTAGTATACTTCACAATGACAAATGAAGAATCATAGCCTAGAAAGTGAGACAAAATATTTCGTAAATCTTAGTTTCTATAGGGAAATATGAGAAGACTCAACAAAACATAAATGAAAATATTTATTCAAGTAAAATTCTATAATGTAGGAAGTAGTATACAATTCTAATTCAAATAATTGTCTAGAAAATCTTAAACCTATAGCGCCACATTCATTCCTAAATTTTTCAATTTTGCCAATTTAATTCTAAATCTTTTGATAACTTGCTAATGTAATTCTTTCGGCTAATCTTGGCTGGAAATCACTAATGTGGCAGTCGTGTCACGTAAGATGGCCAACGCTCACATAAATTTTTTTTGACCAACATTGGTCATTGCTAGGTTAGGCACAAGTATATGATATTGATTATTCAAGTTCTCCTTTCTTTGTTTTATTTTCTTCCATATTCTCAAATTTGTTAATTGTGAAGGATGTATATTGTATACTTACCTAGTCTAGAACTGTTGAATCAGGTTTGCAAAGGGAGGCCTTTGTATAGGGCATGGGCTCATGGGGATGACGAGTTTTGTTCAATGGTTTGCTGTCGTCTATGACATCAGGGAACGAAATAAATGAGTTGTAGAAGGAAGGAGGATTACGATGAAAAACTGCAGAATTTGAAAATAAGATTATTGCTTATGGAAGAAGGGCATCTTAGGACAGGGATAGGTCGAAATGATCGTCTTGGTCATTCGATTGTGTAGTGGCCGTCTTTTTCTTTGAGTTTAGAGAAAGTATAAAAAGGCTATATAAAGGTCACGTGCAGGCAATCGAAAACTGGAGAAAGCTAGTACTCATGCGGACCTGCCCGTGGAAGTTGACTTGGGATTTTATCATAAAGTCAAAAACACTTTTGCTTATCATATCAGTGAAATAATTAGTGGGGAAATGGAATTTGACATTTTTTTGGTTGTGTAACCTGTGTACATCATTCCGTTTTTGGTAGCCTTACTTTCAGATTTGCCATTGTTAATCAATCCCATTTACCCCGTAATTCCTCCGATGTTAGCTTATTCTAGGACATTTATATGATGTTCTTCAACCTTTTGGAATTAAAATCAATAAGTCGGACATGTAATGTTATGTCAATAATTGATTGAAAATATTCAATGTCACGATGGAATTCGATACCTAAATGAGGAAAGCATTGCTTATCATTGGCTCCTGAGTTTTTGACCGACAAATCAAACATGCATTTATATTAAAATAAGTGAATGATGAATAAACACCAGGCCCATCACTCTCCAGCCCATCCATGAAGCTCGTCCACTTCCGCTCCAATTCAGACACTCTGGCCCTTCAAAGCCTAACCCCTCACCGTGAGCCTGAATTCCACCGGCCGATGGCGCCATCGCATTTTCTCAGTGACAGCACCTCAGCCTTACTGCTAGTTAGAGTTCCTATTGAATTCTGTTTGCAAATGTTTTGATGTGCAATTGAAGATGCGCCGGTTGTGACTTACTGGGTTTACTGTATATATAGTCAATTGAAATGCGTACAAATTTGGACGTATACGCGTACTGTGTTGCTCGTTGTCTATGTGTGCTTGAATATCTCAAATGCCGGTCGCGTACATTTGTTGTTCGCTGTACATGTGTGCGATTGCTGCGTCAACTGATGTTGTGCTTACTTTGGAAAATGTGCATGGTATTAATCATCTAAGCTGCTAAACATGAGAAGTTGTAGTCCTCAGGATTTTTCTAAGTAACAGCGCTAGCATAAGACCTTATTATCCGGATGTAGCAAATACAACGAGCGCAAGTAAGCACACGTCTTCCCAATTCCACGCTATGAGAATACCAATTCACTCTATTAAAATCATATTAAAATATAGCCAAGTTTCTCAAGTTATTTCCTTTTTCAAAATTGTATTTATTGTTTCAACATTGTTTAAAGGACACGAGTTTGAACTTTGAAGTGGGCTATTTGCTACGTAAGTTAGATTTTTCTTGTCCAAGACGTAGGGCTGCTTCTTGGAACAGGTCTTCATCGGCAAACACGCTTTTCATTAAATGAAAAGTAAGCACAAGCACGAACACCCCGAACACCCTCGATGATTCCATGAGGACGAAATGACGAATATCTACGAGAGAGCAGAATTTCGGAAGTCGAATTTCATGCAGACATAACTAAATGAAATTATCATTAACCGATAAAAAAAGAAGAGTAGAATGTGGTAAAACCTCTCTTTAAATCTTGTAGTTAAATAAGCGTTTACTCTCTTACTCTTGTAGCAACTCCCTTTCATGGATTGGGGTCCTTCCTCAAGAACTATTTGAAGAAATGCGAAGGCCAGTGATATAGAAATTGGACCTCATAAAGAATTGGACCCCAAACAAGAGGGTTGAAGTTGACATCTGTATCACAAGCATATAGACGACAGAGCAAAACATGCAATTCTACACACCAAAGAGCAACAATAAGCACCACGTCAGACAAATCTTTACTCTAGCTAATAGTTTTCACAGAGTCAGATTCCAAGCAACACAACCTATGATGCTCATTGGTGCCAATCTTATTTTGAGACCAAGGCAATTCTCAACACTATGCTTAACAGAACTTCATAATTTTGATTTCATTAAACATCCAAGGAGGCACCTGAAAAGGCAACATGGACTTCAAGATAAAATAGATGCAGTAGTTTCCATATGAAACTGCGATAGACACTTCTGAAAATCTTTCCCTGAGCAGCTTGTTTCATCTAAACCGAATTCACAATCATAAAATCCAGGAGTCAGATGAATCGAACAAAGCTGCAGCACCTTTCTCCATAATTGATTGGGGAGAAGCTACACTCAATAAACAGATGAGAGCAATATTCAATGCGTAGATCACAGAACAAGAGAGAGAGAGATCTAGTACTCCCAACAGACCAACTGTTAATCCTCTCAACAGCGGGAAGTTTATCATGTATTACTAACCCAAAAAAAAAGCCAAATCTTGGCACATTAGGGAAGAACCACCCAAGTTTGTCCCAGCCAACATCAGCATCCTTGTTTCTGACAATATCCCATGCAACAAAAAAGTTAAGGCAACTATTTGAACAAGCTGTGCAAAAAACAACTTTATTTGCAGCTGAGGAACTAGGAAAAACACACCACAAATTGCAGCTTGTATGGGAACCAACTCTTCAGACCTAGCAGCAGGCATTTCCAATGAGAGTTACGTATTGCAGCCGATCCTTTGGCCTGCAGAGAAGAGAAGAGAAGATTCATAAATTATTCTCCTCGAGAATGATTCCGGCATGGTGCCAGAATTCATACCAAAGAGAAATATTATCTCCATTATCCACTATTTGTATAATGTGGGATTTCAAAATGTTCCTGACTTTTAATAAATTCTTCCAAGCATAAGTAGCATCTAGTTTACAGTCAAGATGATAGCTATAGAGCCAGGCAAAACACTTAAGAGACCACAACTCAACGAAATACTCCACAGACAATTTAAAATACAAAAAGATTTCACAAATCCGATCTTCAAATGCCAAGTCCTCCAAACTGCTTAGGACAGACAGTGTTCCATCCAGCTTTTGCTCCCTCTTTGGCATAAGGATCTCCAATTCCAAAGGAAAGCTCTACACTTTCGCTCAACCATTTCAAAAGCTTTCTTGGGAAACAAAAAGAGTGGACACTAATAGACTATGAATGAGAGAAACAATAAGCTTAAGTTCGCTGGCATATGAGTGGCTTTTAACTGTCCAAGCTTAAAATCTATTTGTAATTCAATGATTTTATAGAGGCTTACAATCCTTGTCTGAAAGTCTTCCAGACAATCCACAATTACAGGAAGAAAGAACCAAACAAGAACATACAATTGGCCAAGTTGTTTGATTTGATTGCTGCATGTTAGACAAATTCCTTTTTAAAAACACCGTAAGCTGTTAAGCAATGTGCTAAGCAATGTATATAGAACACATTTGACCAAAAAAATGTACATATAATGTATAACTCATTAGTCCCCTTGTGTAGAACCAATCCCTTAAGACACACACAACAGAATGTGGACGTAATCACGTCAATGAGATAGCTGGGGATGATAACAAAAAACATAAACGATGATAAATTTTAAACCATTGACGTGCTTTGATACAATGCTAGAAATGAACAAGTAGAATGCAGACAATTTGCTAATCCTTCAGAAGAGATTCTTTCCAGATTCTGATTATACCCCATGATCATTAGCCATGTCTTTCAAACAGCCTGTGAAAAGAAATAGCAGAAACAAATCTACCCACCCTCTAAACTTTGCCAACCTGTGACTGCAAGGCTATGCATCTTTGATTCCATGAAGCAGAACATAAATAATTATCAGAATAAACAATAGACAAAGATATCATCGAGTGCTATCCAGGACACAAAAATGCCTTCACTTGTGTCTGTACTCAAACCGACTAAACCACTATTTAATCTTGGATGCTGCGTAAAATGCCGAAATGGAAGGGTTGAGGTGGAATAAATCTGTCCCCCATAGATTTTGATGTGCACCACAGTATGCTCAGAAATGAGAAGATTGCATGTGTGGGAATAAGTAGTTTGTATCGGTAAATGCAAACACAAAGTTAACACTGAGTTGCTTCCACTTCTGGTGAATGCTGCAAAAGTAATTTCCGCATATCATAATCAGAGATATAAGGGAAACTAGTCGAGTACATTCCACAACTTAGTAAATGTGTTCAAATGGAACTTTCAGACTAAAACACGAAAGAAGATTTAAAGCACCTAACTGCCATTAACATGACAATGTGCTTGCTCTATCTATCTGAAGTTCTGGCTACACTTTTTCAAGGAGATGCAATTTTTAAACATTTTCAAATTTGTCTTTGCTATCAACTTATCATATAAATTATGTCCAGACTTTAGATTCATCTAACATCAGGGCAAAACAGACACTTATTGAATGGGGAAAGGAAACATATATACATACCTATCTCCATGAGTAATTTGAGAACTGACTAATCATGGAAAAGCTTCCACAAAAGTCAGATCTGAAGAACAAAGCCCGTAGTGCCATGTCCCTTTGTCTCTACAATGAGGAGCAATCTCACATCCAGGGTCCCCTTCAGCATCTTCTCCTCCTAGACTTAATACCAGTGAGGCGATGGTGAAGGAAGGGTATATAGACCTTTCTATAGGTTGCTGGGTCTTACCAACACAATTCACCAATGGAATTCCAATGTAATCTGAAAGGCAAGCAAGATTTAGAGAATCTTGGAGAATGAGACAAAGCACAGTGATGACAAAAGAATTGGATGAGTGCGGAGTGCAGAGAACTCCTGCAGAAATAAGCTGAGAATCCAAATTTAAATGCAACAGTCCATTAATAACATCCCAGATTTTTATTTCATTTTTGCTGGATCGAAGAAATTATGCGAAGCATTTCAATGGATAGGGGAACCGATGCCAAATCTGAGAAGAGAAGTGACTAGGAGTAGAAGAGTAGAGAGTAGGAGGAGTAGTAAATGGCAAGATTGATACCTGATTTTAATGACATCTTCATGAGATGGAGACGGTGATGGAATTGAGGACGATGGAGTGGAGAGATGAAGCATAGGTGATTAAGGTGCAGACAACAAAGGAGAAGGAGACGATGATGGAAGGGGCATTTTTCACAGCCCCTAGTTTTGCCCAATTGCTATCTGCAAAAATTAAAAACACCCTTTTTAAGTAACATAATGTTTCCAATGAGAGTTATAAATTACAGCAGATACTTTGGCTTGCGGAGGAAGAGAAGATTCATAAATTATTCTCCTTGAGAAATGATTCTAGCAAGATCCCGGTATGGTGTCACAAATCAAATTAAGAGAAATATTATCTCCATTACCCACTATATATCTAATGTGGGGTTTCAAAATATTCTCGACTCTTAATAACTTCTTCAAAGCATAAGTAGCATCTGGTTTACAGTCAAGATAATAGCTATAGAGCCAGGAAAAACATAGAGACCTCACCTCAACAAAATACTCCAGACACTTTAAAATACAAGCAAGATTTCACAAATCCAGTCTTTGAATGCCAAGGCCTCAAACTTCTTAGGAGGACAGACGGTGTCCCATCTGACTTTTGCTCCCTCTTTAGTATAAGGATCTCCCTTCCAAAGAAAAGCTCTACACTTTCAACAACCATTTCAAAATCTTTCTTGGGCAACAAAAGGAGTTGACGCTAATACTTAACCACACTACGAATAACAGATTTAATAAGCTGAAGTTCACTGGCATATGAGGGGCTTTTAACTGTCAAGCTTTAAATCTTGTTGTAATTCAATGATTTTTTGAGAAGCTTATAATCCCTATCTAGAAAGTCTTCCACAATTACTAGAAGAAAAAACCAAACAAGAACATAGGGTTGGCTGATTGGTCATGCTGTTTGATTTGATCGCTGCATGTTAGACAAATACATTTGTTAAAAGCTCAAGCTATTAGCAAAACTTGCCAAGCAATGCATACAAAAAGTATAACTTAACATTCCCCTTGCATAGAACCATTTCCTTACACATGCACAACAGAATGTGGACGTAATCACATCAATGAGATAACCAGGGAAATGATAACAAACAACATAACATTCGAGAAATTTTAAATCATTGACATGTGTTTTGATAAAATGCTAGAAATGAACAAGTAGAATCGTGGATAATTTGTTGGATATGCGGACAATATGCTAAATCGTTCAGAAGAAATTCTTTTTAGATTCTGATTATAACCCATGATCATTACCCACCTTTTAAGCAGCTTTTAAACAGCCAATCAAAAGAAATAGCAAATTTACTCACCCTTTAAACTTTGCCAACCAGCAACTCCAGGGCGATGCTTCTTTGATTCCATGAAGCAGAATAGGAATATTTATCAAAATGAACAATGGGCAAAGATTTCATTTGTTTATGTACTGAAACCAACTAAACCATTCCTTAATCTTGGATGGTGAGTAAAATGATGGAATAGAGGGTTGAGCTGCAATAAAATCCGTTTCCCCCATAGATTCCAATGTGCGTCACAGTATGCTCAGAAATGAGAAGATTGCTTGTGTGGGAATAAGTACTTTGCATTGGTAAATGCAGACAGAGAGTTAATACCGACTTCCTTCCACTTCAGGTGAATGCTGCAAAAGTAATTTTCACATATCGAATCAGAGTATTCAGGCACATTCCACAACTTTGTAAATGTGTTCAAATGGAGTTTCCAGACTAAAGCAGGAAAGAGGATTTAAAGCACCTAACTGCCATTAACATGACATGAACTTGTTCTATCCATCTGAAGTTCTGAGCTACACTTTTTCGATGCGATGCAACTTTCAAACATTTTCAAAACTTGTCTTTTGCTATTTATTCATCATATAAATTATGTCCAATGGATTGAATGGATTGAATATCAGGGGAGAACAGACACTCAATGAACAGGGAAAGAGAACATATATACATACCTCTATCCCCCGCGAGTGATTTGAGAACCAACTGTAATCATGGGAAAGAGTTTCCACAAAGTCAAAGATGTTAAGAACAGTGGAGCTTGCAGTGGCATCTCCCCTCTTCATCTCTACAATGAGAAGCAATCTCACATCTCAGGGTCCCCACCTTCAGCAGCATCTTCTCCTAGGCATGGTACCGGCAAACTTCACCGATGGGAATTCCAATGTAACTTGAAAGGCAAGCAAGATTGAGAGAATCTTGGAGAATGAGGCGGAGCACAGCGAGAACGAAAGAATCGGAGGAGTGCGGAGAACTGCTCAGAATGCCCAAAAAAAAAAAGCAGCTAAGAAATCCAAATTTTGGCTGGAGTGATGAAAACATGGGATGAAGCAGTTAAAAAAGGAGAGGGGGGGAAGTGATGCAAAATCTGAGAGAAGAGAAGTGACTACGAGTATTGAAGAGTAGTGATTGGAAAGATCGATTACCTGTTTTAATTGAAATATATTTAGGAGATGGAGATGGAGGTGAGGACGACGACGGAGTGGAGAGCCGAAGCAGCGGTGGCGATGGAGGTGCACACAACAACGGGGGAAGGACACAGATGATGAAAGAGCGAGGGCTCACATCACATATTAATATATGGGATTTCGCGGATGAGGGGCCAATAGCAGCCGGTCCCTTCCTCGCATCGCTTTCTTAGAATCCTACAATCAAAGATCTCAAGCCATTCAAGGGAGGGAGGGAGGCCATCCTGGGGCAACTCCCTCGCTTCGGGCAAAAGGATCATAAGTGCTTGAGAGAGGGGGGAGACTTGCGGACAGTCTTTTCACTTTCTCCATATCATAGATTTTGAGATGGAGTAGAGAGGAAGGGAGCGGAAGCACAAGATCCTCCTCCTCTCCCACTCCTCCCACGCTGCCGTCGATGCATAGCCTTTCAAGGGAGGTGAGGGGGTAAGCCACTCCCTCACCGGCTGCTTCATATTCTCGCATCTAATATCTCAAGTGTCTCTAGCTGGGGCGGCAATCCTCCCTCGGGGAAGCACGTGAATCTCTCACACCCCCAAATTGTCAGCTCTTGGAGACATGTGAGCCGATACAACTGATTAGGTAATGATTTTATCTTTGGACAATTCGAAAGAGTAAATTTCGAGATACTGTGAGGAAGAGGAGGGAAGCACTCGACATCTAGAGCAAGACAGCTAGACACCACCAAGGAAGTGAGCTGAGACAACGTGTGTAGACCCTGGGGTAAGCTTCTCAAATTCTCGAAACCCCAAATTTCAATCTCTTGAATAGACTGAAGAGGCTCTAGATTTATCTCCGCGAGCGACTCCACCCCTCTGCAGTTATGAATCTTAAGTCTCTTGAGGGTCGAGGGTAAAAATATAACCTCGCTGAATGGAGAGGATGGCAAAGAATTGCATCCGGAGATTCTTAAGTCTTGTAGACAAGATATAATGTCACTGTGGGTATTGCTACTGCTGCTGCTTGGTTCATCTAGATGAGCACTTAATCCTCTGGGTAAAGATTGCAACATCTCGCAGTTCTCAATATTTAATGATATTAGAGATGTAGGTATACTTGTTTCAAGGAATGACACGAGTTTTGGACAGCCATAGACCCTCAAGTCTCTAAGAGAGGAGAGGGTGTGCATCTTGCTTGGAAGCTTCTCAAAATTGACGCATATCTCCTTCAGCCACAAAATGTACTTTATCAATTCATAGTCTCAAATCTTGCTGCTTGAGCTTTATATCTCCTTCTTCAGCCACAAAATATATGAATTCCGGACAACTATGTACAACTAAGCTCTTCAAACAATTAAGATTCCGAATTGCATCTCCGTCTTGCCACAAATATCTTAACTTTGTACACCCTCTAATCTCCAACTTCTCTAGCTTGATCAAGGAGCTTGTGAGTCCATGATTTAAGCAAGTCAGTTCAACAACATCATTTATGGTTAGAGTAGTTAGAGATGTCAAGCTTACCAAACTCTGCAGCACCCCCTCATTACAACCTTTGAATTCTAATTTATTGAGAGATGGAAGGCTAATGAAGATGAGCGAGCATCCATACGGGACAAGAGTTATTTCAAGCTTTATGAGGGAGCTTAATTGACTAGGCAATCTTCCGATCAACATGGGACAATGATATATGATGAGATGCTCAAGATGAGGGAATATAACTTCTTCAATGCCGATACAATGAGACCAGTCCTTCCACAATGGCATGCCCTTGAATTCCAAAGTTAATAAGGATGGAAAAGGATTGTTACTTCCATAAAATTCAGACCCTACCGTGCATATTGCATTTAAATCTTCGATGTACAGTTCTTTCAACGAAGGTAGTAGCCCGAGCGATGGTAATGCTTTGACCTTCTGACACCCGTGTAAATGTAAATGCACTATCTTATCATGTGAGGGACTTCCTAACCATGATGGGAATTTTAGGCCACCATAATAGGATATTGTGAGATTTTCAAGGTTTTGGTGAGGGCAAAGAAAGTTAAGGACCTCTCTTTCAAGCTCTTCATTTCGGGAATTTTCAAAATTTGTACTCCACTTGCATGGTCAACTGGCATATTCCCTTCTTCACACATAAATTGGCATCGCTGGCATCTTTGGCTTCTCGAACCATATGCAAATCAGAGATGCACAATTCCTCTCTAAGGATCTCTAGGTCTTTTAACTCCTCTAACCTTGAGCCATTTTTCGTTCCCACTACAAACTTTGACATCATTTCAAGACCCACCAACTTACCTATATATAGCGGCGTCGCTTTTAGATTTTTAGTGTTGCTAATGTCGAGAAATCTGAGATTGATTAGTTTCTCCATACCTTTTGGTAACTCAACAAGGCATTCACAGTCACGCAACATCAAAGCCTCTAGGTTGTACAATGCAGCAATTGACTTTGGAAGCGTTTTAATACTTGTATATGATAGATTAAGGTACCTCAGGTGGATCAATTCGCCTATGCAATCTGGTATCTCATTTATCCAATAGTGACTTAATGAAAGCACCCTCAAATACTTCAATGCCGACAACATGTCACATAGCACTTTTTGAGACACACTGTAATTTATAAATGGTTTACCTAATGATATGAAGCTCCTGAGTCCCTTCATTCCATGATATATCTTGAATTTTTCTGGTATAATGTATCTGCTGGATATGAATGAGGCGTGACGAACTGAAGATGTATTATTGTGATCACCCTTAAACTCCCCCAAGTCAAAATGAGTTGGACCGGCAACTAACTTTGCTAGGTTATTCACAAGATCATGCATCAAGAATTGTGATTCATTGCTACCCGACTTTAGAAATAATGATCTATTTACTAGGTCGTTGAAATAATCCAAACCTATATTCCACTTATTCTTTGCTCCTTTTGCCTCCACCAAGCCCTCTGCAATCCACCAGCAAATCAACTCGTCCCGTTGGATTTCATAGTCCTTGGGAAATATAGCACAGTAAGCAAAACATCTCTTCAGATGGGAAGGGAGATGGAGGTAGCTAAGTTTCAAAGCCGGAAGGACGTTAATTCTATCTTCTGGTATATCCCAAATCTTGCTGTTCAATATATCTTCCCATTCATGGGGATTGTTTGTAGTGCGTAGCAGCCCAGCCAATGCCTTCACGGCTAATGGCAAACCTTTGCATTTTTCCGCTATTTTTCGGCCTAATACTTCAAGATTGGGATGATGATCGAAATTTCGAACTCCAAGGGCATGAAATGCAAACAACTCCATACAATAATCTAGTGACAGCACTTCTAGAGTTATCAATCGAGCATCAACATTGAAGCCACCTCGCGGTCACGAGTCGTGACTATGATCTTGCTTCCTTTCACACCCGATTGAAAAGGCTTCAAGAGGAAAATCCAGTTTTCATAATTCTTGTCCCAAAGATCATCTAATACAACAAGAAACTTTTTCCCCGAAAGGTTTTTTGTGAGCTCGTCTTGAAGCGAATTCAAGGTTTTACATTCACGGGCCAACTGGGGGTTGGTTGTCTCTAGGATACTCCTTGTAATGGAAAGCACGTCGAAATCATCGGAAACACAAGCCCATGCTTTCACATCAAAATAGTTAGTGACTCTATCATCATTGAAGACTTGCTGAGCGAGAGCCGTCTTCCCAAGACCCGGCATCCCTACAATGGGAATCTTTTTTATATCCATATATGTTCCATCGTCTTCTTCTCCAGTAAGTAATTCGAGGATCTCCATCTTTTTATCCTCCCTACCAATGAAAAATTCCTCGGTCAAATGCGTAGTGGGAAAAGGCAAATTCTGTGGGCGGTATGCTGATCGCTGCCCGTTATACTCTGTCAGGCGCATTATATCTTTCCGAGTGATGATATCCTTTAGTCTATTATCCATCTCTTCCATCTTGGATCTCATTTTACGATCGAACATAAATGCTCTCGAGCTCAAATTGAAGCAACAACTTGGAAGAAGGAAACACGCCTTGCTAGTGCTGGGTTCTGCCTTGGACTTGTTTTGTGCAGATTCTGTGACAAGTCATCAAGCAAGTCTTCGATGTCGTAGGCTAAGTTCCTGAGATCTTCGAGCCACGACTTCACCCTGAGATCACCAGTCAGTTGCCTATCCTCTGCATCAATCAGCACCTGGTCAATACTGGTCAGCTTCTTCTCCCAATTCTTTAGTAGTGTATCGATACCCTTGTGTTGCGCAAATTTGAGAAGTTCATGAGAGGCCAACCTATCAAATAGCACCTGAAGAAAGGCGCCAAGAAAGAGCTCAGCGATGGGCATGGCTTGGTTCGTGACCGGCAGAGGATTAAACAAGAATGCCCAGAAGGTCGAAACAAAGTGTAGAGAGCGGAGAGGAAACAAAAGTTCTTCTGTGCAGGACAACAATATCAAGTGATGGTGTGAACCAAAAGACTTTTTAAGCACTTGAGTGCTCTTTCTTTCTTTGAAGAAGCTGCCGTTGTATTTCATCTCGTCTCATTTGATTTAATTTCATTTCTGTTGACTCAATTTCTCGGAAGCAACTTGGTCGGACGTGGGACCAAGTCTTATCATCATTAAACCAGAACAGGCTCAGAAGAGAAAGAAGTGGGCATGTGCTCCTAAGATGGCTCAGGAAGGTGAGCCAATTGAAGCGTGTGAAAGTTTGTTTAGACACCACAAAACCATTAAATATAAAAAGAAAAAAAATATCATAAATAATTCATCGGTCTGAAGGTCAAATAAAATCTGAAATTTCAAGGAGGCGAGGTCAAATAAGATGTGCTTATGTTTAATTATGAGAATAGTGGGTTTAGTACCTAACTTCGCCAACCAGCTAATTATTCTATTTTTTGAACATGGACAAATCAAAAAAATTGTGTCAAAAAATATTTGTTTATAGAACAATTACAGGTTCCTGTTGAAATGCATTCCTAACCCAGAGAAGTTGCATACTCACAGTAAGTCGCGTACTTTTTATGGCAAATGCATGCGTTTCGCACTCATTCAGATCAAGCGCCCATTCCTTAAAGGCCAAGCCATGCTTCTTACGGTATATGAAAACAACACTAATATGATTATTTGTGTGAACAGCACAGGCATTAGAGGTCAACGAAGTAGAGCAGTTAGCGTCATCTTTAATTTCACATTGAAGTTTCCTTCCAGTCTTCATCCCTCGATGCTTAAAAAGGTCATGGGAAGGATTGCCTTTTACCTTCTAGGGTAGTTCATGAATTTAGGATTTACCTGGATGAGGTAGCTTTCTCGCTGTCAATAAAAAAAGGATCATTCATGCCAGCATATATTATTTTTTCCCACTAAGAGTGGTGAGAGTTATGATTAAATATATTAGGGGTAAAATTTTTTGTCCTTTAAGTACCCTTTAATTACACTTTCCCTCCTCTTCGTTTATAAATTTATACTTTGCATTCTTTGTTTTAAATTATTCTAGAATTTAAGTCTTGAGATTTGGAAAACTCAGTACCTTCCATCCACCATAAAAATAATGTAGAGAACAAGGATTTTAGAAATTACTGAGGAGAAAAACTGTTGCTTTTTATGTCCGAATTTTCTTCTTACGCCAAAAAAAACTTTCACTTTGTGGCCCTTTCTCTATCGTGATAAATCTTTTCGAGCCCAAAAAAAAAAAAAAATTGTGACAAATAAACAGATGTTCTTGGTGATTCACCGATGAGGCCACGAGCATTGTAGTTGAGATAAACACGCGTGGCATTTTTCTGATGCTGAATAATCCTCAAAGAGAGGGCTTCAGTCGAGCTGGTATACGTAGAAATTTAAACATCTCTAAAATATTTTGAAAAGGACGGTGGGTATTAGACAGGATTCAAACTAGAAATTAGCCATCTCGGTAAGTTGATTAGCACAATGAACCCAACAAAAATAAAGAGAAACAATGCAGGATAATGCTAGGATACTACCACTAGCTTACTAAATTGTAAAGTGACGCAACAAATTTTTATTGACAGTGGATATGACTCACTTTATTAATTTCAGTTGTAGATCAACCAAGTATTTTTATATCATATTTACATTACAATAAACGTGAAATTAAAATGAAAAATATATATTTGCAACCATGTATGATTTATGTGAATCTGAATACGTGGGATTTGTGTTGAGATTTTTTTTTTTTTTTTTTTTTTTTTTTTTTTTTTTTTTTGGTGCCAAGGAAAGCCGAGTACATAAAAGTTCGCAGTTTATTTAGACAATTACGTAAAATTGAGGGCAAGAAAAGGCTGAAGGTTTCAACTAATCCCTTTTAAACGCATTAGCTTAGAATCGGGCTTACATAATTTTCCTTCCGGCAGGTCTTCTAGGATTTTTGTGCACTTCTCGTGGGGGATGAGATCCTTTATCTCTGTTTGTGTCCCCGTGACTCGGTAATTAATATGTCATTCATTGCAACGGCTAATCCATGTGAATAGAGATAATCATAATACTTGTGTTTGAATATATTTACAGTTGAGATCATGTGCGATAGTGGATCTCTAACCTTAAGCGGCCAGCACTTGTTGGTTGTTACCACACTGTCAATTTTCTTAGCTCCGAATCCTCCCACAATCCAAAATAGTTTTGCTTTTATTTATTCATTTTTTTCCTGCACATCGATTAAATCACTATGACATCATATCATAAAAAAAAGGCCAATTCGGAGGATTGCGCTCTCCAAATGACCTGAGGAGTGGACTAGTTTCGTTGTGTGAACACTTGTTTCAGATACCACTTGATTGCTAGGTGAAAAAGAAAAAAAAACGTAACATAAATAGTTCATTGGTATCGAAATCTAGTAAATGAAATTTCAAGGCTGCAAGGTCAAATAAGATAGGCTTACGTTTTATCAGGAGAATAGTGGGATTACCTAACTCCAGTCCGTCTAGTACGAGCATTTTGATATAGAGATGAGATTTTTCCATTAATTTAACCATCGGTGAATGTCCACTATAAGTTCCCAACTAAATTGAAGCAGAGGCCATCCTTCTTGCTCACAACCTCAGAAAAGGATCTGGAGCTCCCAAACATCATCAACGAAAATGATTGCAAAGTTAGTCATGGATGCTTTGCTCTACCCTCTCGCCCCTTGTCCTTGGGAGATTCGGCCCCAGGTCTATGCTTTCCTCTAACTCCAGGAAAGGCCAAGATCGAGTGTAACCTGGTCCTCCCATTTCTCCAACAAATAATGTCTTCTTGGATGGCTCTTTAGATGATCACCAAATGACATTACTTTTCTAACAAAAAAAGAAAAGAAAAAAACAAAACTGTGTATTAAGACATTTATTAAATTGAAGAATTATGCGATGTTTCAAACTTCTCTTAATTGTTGCATATGATCCATTTTTTAAAGGTTCTTTTGCAGTTTGTTGCATCACTTGATATATCACCTAGTTGACCATTCTTAACATTATCTATCTTAGTCATCCCTACAAATGGAGAGCGCTGGCTAACATTGACTGCCGATCGATTTAATACTCTACTCCATTTTTTTCCATGGCTTAAGTAGTTTATACATTAAAATATTCATCGCATTCTTGACGTGGGTTAGTGCATATCAAAATCTATCATCCTTCAAACACAAAATAGTACATGAGAAAATTCATAAGATTTTCACTTCAATCAAATGCTATTCTATAAGGTAGTTTACATTAGGAGTTCGGAAGGTGGCTTGATTATAGAAACATCAGTAAAATGTCACAATTCTTTCAAAGTTTCAATATTAAATGTTATATCTTCAAAGTCTTTATTATTTCTTAAAATCATTATACTTAAATGGGGCAAGATTAAATGTGATTCACAATGGTGATCTAAATCTTTCATTTTATCCTTGTTTTCACTGAACATTTTATTCTTTAACTTAGGTTGATAAAATCTGTAATCTAATAAATCCAAATCTCAACAAGAAAATGCTATTCGAGTTCGTGATGAATCATACTCAAAATTTGTTTAGGTCAGATTGGTGATGTGTCAAGTGGATGATCGACGATGATTGGACTATCACATTAGTAAATTTAGGCTAAAATTGACCAAAATGACTATAATGAAAACTTGAGAAATTCATTAGGAAAATTGAAAAATTTAGGATTACATTGGAATATGTACAATAGCCCTCTTTAAAACTGAATCTGTAATTTTTTTCTTTAAAACAGTTTTAGCATTAAAGTGGGCATCATACAACATTATGATAATGATATCATTCTTATCCTAATTTTTTTGGATGAGCTTTTGCAAATTTAGGATCATCCTGGTCTTTCTCCGCCTCACATGTCCATCCGTTGTTTATTCAAACACGAATAAGGTTCACAATCCACTACAGGTCCTTAGAGGACAATAATATATGCTTTTCCTTTTGCTTTATATTTCAAAAGTGACATTTACATCGTGAAGCATTTCCAGCTAGAAACGTGGCATGTTTCAAATGGACATGCGACATTTGATTGGATGAACATTTGTGAATTTAGGACCATCTTAGCCTTTTCACATCTTTGCATGTTCATCCATTGTTTTATTCAGGCACAAAGTAACGAAAGTCTTTATAATAAGGTCCATCCTCTACTATTATGTCTACTTTTCCTTTTTCTGTTTTTCCAAAGTGACTTTAATGTCACAAATCACTTTACAGCTAATAAAGTAGCAACGTATCACATACACCACATGTCCATAGAAGACAGGACAATAATGTCTTCCCCTTTTGCTGTTTTCCTACAGTAACAAAGGCATTTCACATGGCAATGTGACGTTTGATTGAATGTGAATAAGAAAAGTAATTGTACTAACATGATTCATCCTCCTAAACAGGTCCTTAGAGGACAATAATGTCACGTTTTGCTTTTGCTTTTTCCAAAAGTGATACTAACGTTGATCATACAATGTATGATTACACACGAAGAAGTTGAGTGCAACCACGATGTATTTCAATCAAAATAATCACAACTTGTCTTTTAAAGGAACTGCCATTAGGGTGCTCGTTAATCTATTAATAAAAGTTTTATTGTACTGATTTTCCCCCAGAATATACAGGACCAGCTTTTTGGAAATGGATATCTCATTTTTAAGTAAATTGAAAATGTACATGGACCTAATAATTGCCCTAGCTTTCGAAACAATTGGGATTTGACCCGTGCAATTGTGCGGAATTGATTAAAATTTACACTTCAAAACTTACATTTTGATTTTTCGAATTTGTTTTATTATTGTAGAAAATATCATTTGCAAAATATATTATAAATGTCATGGTTACTTAGTTAGTACTAGATAGACAAAAAAAATCTGGCAATACAAGGAAATACATATAAGTCAAACTAAAAATATCTGTCATTACATTTATCTTGATTTTTGTTGCAAAAGAACAAACATAATAACAATAAAGAAAACAGAAAAGTAAATTGGAAATTGGATTTATGTAGTTTAATAATCCAATTTGGGGAGAGTAGTATTAAATTTCACTATAGATCAAGTGATATTATGAAGGTTATAATAACATTTGAGATATTTAAATTCTCTCAAGTTTTTTTAATCCCCAAATATATCAAATAACTCACATGGTATTTACCTGCACAATTCCTTGCGAAACAATTACTAAATCTCACTAAGGAATTATAGAAGCTTGACCAAGATTTTTACAACTATCAAACACTCAATGATTAATTCTCTCTGAATATAATTAACGACCTTATGCACAGCCTTACATGGTGAAGTTGAAGTATTTATTGAACTTGTACAAAAAAGCACTTCACAAACAGCATTCCCCTCTAATTAGGGGGCAAAAAGCCTTCCTTCGAAGTGGCAAATATGGTCTTTACAGATGAAGTTCAAGTATTCACTACTTACTCGTAGGTCATGACCCAAGCTCCTTTGTAGGAGCCCAGAGAAAGACGTGGCACTTGGGGACAATGCAATTAGCAATTCTAATAACATTTTGGCGTGATGTTTCTCGTGATTTTGCAAGTCTAATTAACATGTTGTCTCCTATCATTTCCCCGCTCAGACCATTACCATTGAATAGGGATTAACCTGCTCTATGACCTGAGGCTTGCAAATCGAGCCTGCCTTCTTAAAACACAATACCAACAAGTCCACATACAGACCTAATCCTTCATTGCTTAGATTTATAACTAACTTTCTAAGGTGCCGAAGTAGGATGAGCTATAGGCACTTTCTTATTATTATATGCTTCATCAAATATTACATGGTGACAAAAATTTAGTCAATTTGAATGAATGAACATATGTAATGACTCAAAGCATTCAACGTGGGTCAAACTCCCCATAAAAAGATTTTAGGTGGTGAATTTTTGGAGTGGGTTTCAACTTACTTCTTAAGTTCTTTTCTACTTTATGTGTGATTTGGAGTATCACAAACTCTCCCACTTATAATGCTAGTGTCCTTGTAATTGTCAACTCATATTGGGCAGTGACATTTCCTATTTTGCCGAGAGTTGCACTTTTTCAAGCTTACACATTCACTTGCTACTTTGTTGGATTAGCCATCCAGTCCATTCCCAAATCATAGATCTACCAAAAAGAATCTTGCTAAGATTCATTGTGGCACGACGCATTTATTGTTCATGTCCGTTGCATGGATTAACCTACGCTTACAGGCTTGAGTTAAACTATTTATTACTATCATGGGAATAAAAAAGAAGAAGAAATATTTGGTCTAGAAGTGATCATAAGTCTCAGCATCATATTCCAAAATCACATATGGCTTCATTTTGGACAAAATAAGGTCCACAGTCCACCACAGGTCCTTGGAGGATAATAATGCCTGCTTCTCCTTTTGCTTTTTTCCTAGAGTAACCCTAATGTTGCAAATCATTTGCATCTCAAAACGTGGCACGTTTCACATTGCCATGCTTCGTTTGATTGGATAAACTTTTGTAAAATTAGGACCATCTTGATCCTTTCCCATCTTGTGTGTTCATTCGTTGTTTTCTACAGACATGAAGCATCAAAGACTCAATCATAAGGTCCTCCATCCACAATAGGTATTTAGAGGATAATAAAATTTCCTTGTCTTTTTGCCTTTTTTTCTAAAGTAACATTGACGTTGTGAATGGATTGTAGCTACAAACATGGCGTAGTTCACATGGCCATGTGAGGACCACAGAACCCTAAGGTCCTCAGAGGACAATAATGTCTCCTCTTTTTGTTGTTTTTTCAAAGTAACTGTAATGTGAAGAATTTTCTATAGTTGAAAAGCAGGCATTTTTCCCACGTTGTACTAATAACCACGACTTTTCGTCAATGAAAGTACCAACAACTTGTTTTTCAAAGGAATTACCTTTAGGGTGCTTATTTATCAATTAATAAAAGTTTCATTGTACCAATTTTCCCCTAAACATGCACGGCCGACTTTTTGAAATGGATATTTCATTATTAAGTAAACTATAAAAGCACATCAAACATATAGGGGGGAAATTGTGTAAAAAGTCATAAATCTATTATACTTTGGGAAAAAGCCACCAAAAACCCCCAACTTTGCCTCGAGTGACAAATTTACCCTGAACTTTATTTTGTGACGTGAAAAACCCCGAAGTTTGCTAACCGTAACACATTTACCCCAAGCTTTTATTTGTGACACAAAAAACCCCGAACTTTTATTTGTGTGATACATTTACCCTAAATCATAAGGGTGTTTTGGTCTTTTTACTTTTAAAAACTTTTTTCTTTTTTTTTTCTTTTTCTTCTTTTTCTTCTTTCTTCCCTCTACCGGCCATGGCAGAGCTGGCAGAGGGAAGCTGGCATTCGGCGAGGGCCTCCCTCCCAGATTTGGCGAGGGCACCTTCGCCCGACGCAGGCGAGGGCACCCTTCGCCCGGCGCAGGCGAGGGCGGACCTCGTCGGCGTCGGGCAAGGGCCTCCCTTGCCAGATCTGGCGAGGGCGGCCCTCGTCATACACCGGCTTCCCCGCTGGCTCCGCCATGGCCGACAAAGGGAAGAGAGAAGAAGAAAAAAATAAAAAAATAAAAAAAAACATAAAGAATAAGACGAAAATACCCTTAATGGGGTAAATGTGTCACGGTTAGAAAACTTTGGGGTTTTTTAATTCACAAAACAAAGTTTGGGGTAAATTTGTCACTCTAGGAAAAGTTTTGGGTTTTTTTGTGGCTTTTTCCCTTATACTTTTATCAGTTCAGTCCTAAATATTTTAATTTTGCTGATTCAATCCAAAACATTTTCATTTCTTAACAATTAAGTCCTAAACTTTTTCACTTCTTACCAATTAAGTCAGTCCAACCAATTTTGATAGGAATTTATTGACGTGGATGTCAGTGGTGCCACATGGCACTGTTGGCACTGACATAGACACTTTTAGAAATATAATAACATTTTTTGAATTTTTAATTATTTTTTCTAATTTTTCTCTTCTTCTTCTTTCTTTTTTTTTTTTGCCTTTATTTTCTTTTTGGTCTTCTTCTACCTTTTGCCAGTGACTGACCTCTGGCCACAGGCGATGGTCAGCCATCGACCACGGTAGGGCAAAACGGCCTTGCCCTCCATAGGTGAGGCCCGATCAAGCGAGGGTCGGATGGGTGAGAATCAACCGGGGTTGGCCTTACCTAGCCCAAATTTGGTGAGGCCGACCCTCACCCAGACAAAGAGAGGTTGACCCTTGCTTAGGCTAGGCAGCCTCATCGAGCTCAATTGATGTTGCCTTTGCCCAGCCAATGCCTGGTGAGGCCACCTTGGCCTGAGCAAGAACTAGCCTCGCTAGATCTAGACTAGGTGAGGTCGACCCTTATCAGGTCTTACCTAGTCGGCCCTCGCCTATGCGAGGCAATGTTTCACATTGCCATGCTTCGTTTGATTGGATGAACTTTTGTAAAATTAGGACCATCTTGGTCTTTTCTCGTCTTGCGTGTCCAATCCTTGTTTTCTACGTACATGAAGCATCAAAGACTTAATTATAAGGTTCTCCATCCATTATAGGTACTTAGAGGACAATAATGCCTCCTTGTCTTTTTGCATTTTTGCCTTTTTTTTTCTAAAGTAACATTGACGTTGTGAATGGGTTGCAGCTACCGACATGGCATGGTTCACATGGCCATGTGAGGACCATAGAATCCTAAGGTTCTCAGAGGACAACGATGTCTCCTCTTTTTGTTGTTTTCTCAAAGTAACACTAATGTGAAGAATTATCTATAGTTGAGCACGTTGTACTAATAACCACGGCTTTTTGTCAATGAAAGTAGTAACGACTTGTTTTTCAAAGGAATTACCTTTATAGTGCTTATTTATCAATTAATAAAAGTTTCATTGTGCCAATTTTCCCCTGAACATGCACGGCCCATTTTTTTGAAATGGATATTTCAATATTAAGTAAAATGTAAAAGCACATGGAACATATAGGGGGAAAATTATCTAAAAAGTCATAAATCTATTATACTTTTATCAATTCAATCCTAAACATTTGAATTTTGCCGATTCAATCCAAAACATTTTCACTTCTTGACAATTAAGTCCTAAACTTTTTCACTTCTTACTAAATAAGTCCATCCAATTAATTTTGATCGGAATTTATTGATATGGATGTTAGCAGTGTCACATGGACTATCATTGACCGACATAGACACTTTTAGTAATATTATAATATTTTTTGAATTTTTAATTATTTTTTTTCTAATTTTTCTCTTCTTCTTTTTTTTAACTTTTTCTTTCTTTTCTTTTTTTTGGTCTTCTTCTACCGTTTGCCAATGACCGACCTCTTGCCACAGGCGATGGTTGGCCATCGACCATGGTAGTGCGGGCTAGCCTCACCCTCCATAAGTGAGGCCTGATCGAGCGAGGGCCGGCCGGGTGAGACTCGACCGAGGTCGGCCTTGCCTAGGCCAGATTTGGTGAGGCCAACCCTCACCCAAACCAGGAGAGGCTGACCGACCCTTAAGCAACCTCACCGTGCTCACTTGACGTTGCCTTTGCCCAGCCAATGCCTGGTGAGGCCACCTTGGCCTGGGCGAGGGCCGGCCTCGCCAGATCTATCCTAGGTGAGGTCGACCCTCATCAGGTCTTACCTAGCCGGCCCTCGCCTACGTGAGGCAATGTGTTTGATTGGATGAACTTTTGTAAAATTAGGACCATCTTGGTCTTTTCTCGTCTTGTGTGTCCATTTGTTGTTTTCTACAGACACGAAGCATCAAAGACTCAATTACAAGGTCCTCCATCCTCTACAGGTACTTAGAGGACAATAATGCCTCTTTGTCTTTTTGTCTTTTTGCCTTTTTTTCTAAAGTAACACTGACGCCGTGAATGGTTGCAGCTACAGACATGGCATGGTTCACATGGCCATGTGAGGACCACAGACTCCTAAGGTCCACAAAGGACAACAATGTCTCCTCTTTTTGTTGTTTTTTCAAAGTAACACTAATGTGAAGAATTATCTATAGTTGAAAAGCAGGCGTTTTTCCCACGTTGTACTAATAACCAC
This sequence comes from Eucalyptus leucophloia subsp. euroa, assembly GCA_017140325.1. Classification (NCBI taxonomy): domain Eukaryota; kingdom Viridiplantae; phylum Streptophyta; class Magnoliopsida; order Myrtales; family Myrtaceae; genus Eucalyptus; species Eucalyptus leucophloia. Next base: position 28,828,444 of record CM029469.1, on the reverse strand, counting down.
AGCTTTTTGTCAATGAAAGTAACTGCGACTTGTTTTTCAAAGGAATTACCTTTAGGGTATTTATTTGTCAATTAATAAAATTTTCATTGTGCCAATTTTCCCCCGAACATGCACGGCCGATTTTTTGAAATGGATATTTCATTATTAAGTAAAGTGTAAAAGCACATGCAACGTATAGGGTAAAAATTGTCTAAAAACTCATAAATCTATTATACTTTTATCAATTCAATCTTAAACATTTTAATTTTGTCGATTCAATCCAAAACATTTTCACTTCTTGACAGTTAAGTCCAAAACTTTTTCACTTCTTACCAATTAAGTCCATTCAATCAATTTTGATCGGAATTTATTGACGTGAATGTTAGCGGTGCCACATGGCATTGTTGGCATTGACATAACTTTTTAGTAATATTATAATATTTTTTGAAATTTTTAATTATTTTTTTCTAATTTTTCTTTTCTTCTTTTTTTTTTCCTTTTTTTTTCTTTTTGGTATTCTTTTACCTTTTGCTAGTGACCGACCTCTGGCCATAGGTGATGGTCGGCCATCGACCATGGTAGGGCAGGCTGGCCTCGCCCTCCATAGGTGAAGCCCGATCGAGCAAGGGTCAGCTAAGCGAGACTTGACCGAGGTTGGCCTTACCCAGGCCAGATCTGGTGAGACCGACCCTCACGCAGACCAGGAGAGGTTGACCCTTACCTAGGCCAGGTAGCCTCACTGAGCTCACTTGATGTTGCCTTTGCCCAGCCGATGCTCGGTGAGGCCACCTTGGCCTGGGCAAGGGCTGGCCTCACTAGATCTAGACTAGGTGAGGTCAACCCTCATCAGGTCTTACCTAGTCGACCCTCGCCTATGCGAAGCAATGTTTCACATTGCCATGCTTCGTTTGATTGGATGAACTTTTGTAAGATTAGGATCATCTTGGTCTTTTCCCGTCTTGCGTGTCCATTCATTGTTTTTTACGGACATGAAGCATCAAAGACTCAATTACAAGGTCCTCCATCCACTACAGGTACTTAGAGGACAATAATGCCTCCTTGTCTTTTTGCCTTTTTGCCTTTTTTTCTAAAGTAACATCGACGTTGTGAATGGGTTGCAACTACCAATATGGCGTGGTTCACATGGCCATGTGAGGACCACAGAACCCTAAGGTCCTCGGAGGACAACAATGTCTCCTCTTTTTGTTATTTTTTCAAAGTAACACTAATGTGAAGAATTATCTATAGTTGAAAAGCATGCGTTTTTCCCACGTTATACTAATAACCACGGCTCTTTGTCAATGAAAGTAACTATGACTTGTTTTTCAAAGGAATTACCTTTAGGGTGCTTATTTATCAATTAATAAAAGTTTCATTGTGCCAATTTTCCCTTGAACATGCACGGCCCATTTTTTGAAATGGATGTTTCAATATTAAGTAAAGTGTAAAAGCACATGAGCGTATAGGTGGAAAATTATCTAAAAAGTCATCAATCTATTATACTTTTATCAGTTTCGTCCTAAACATTTTAATTTTGGCAATTCAATCCAAAACATTTTCACTTTTTGACAATTAAGTTCTAAAATTTTTCATTTCTTACCAATTAAGTCCATCCAACTAATTTTGATCAAAATTTATTGCAGCGGTGCCACATGGCACTGTTGGCATTGACATAGACACTTTTAGTAATATTATAATATTTTTTGAATTTTTAATTATTTTTTATACTTTTTCTCTTTTTTTTTTTTGTTCCTTTGTTTTCTTTTTGGTCATCTTCTACCTTTTGCCAATGACCGACCTCTGGCCATAGGCATTGGTCGGCCATCTACCATGGTAGGGCGAGTTGGCCTCACCCTCCATAGGTGAGGCCCCATCAAGCGAGGGCCGGCCGGGCGAGACTCGACCAAGGTTGGCCTTGCCCTGGGCGAGGGCCGACCTTGCCAGATCTATCCTAGGTGAGGTCGATCCTCATCAGGTCTTACCTAGCAGGCCCTCGCCTATGCGAGGCAATGTTTCACATTGCCATGCTTTGTTTGATTGGATGAACTTTTGTAAAATTAGGACCATCTTGGTCTTTTCCCGTCTTGTGTGTCCATTTGTTGTTTTCTTTGGACATGAAGCATCAAAGACTCAATTACAAGGTCCTCCATCCTCTACGGTACTTAGAGGACAATAATGCCTCCTTGTCTTTTTGCCTTTTTGCCTTTTTTTCTAAAGTAACATTGACGTCGTGAATGGGTTGCAGCTACAGACATGGCGTGGTTCACATGGCCATGTGAGGACCACAGACTCCTAAGGTCCACAGAGGACAACAATGTCTTGTTGTTTTTTTTTTCAAAGTAACACTAATGTGAAGAATTATCTATAGTTGAAAAGCAGGCGTTTTTCCCACGTTGTACTAATAACCACGGCTTTTTTTTCAATGAAAGTAACTACGACATGTTTTTCAAAGGAATTACGTTTAGGGTGCTTACTAATCAATTAATAAAAGTTTCATTGTGCTAATTTTCCCCAGAACATGTATGGCCGATTTTTTGAAAATGGATATTTCATTATTAAGTAAAGCGTAAAAGCACATGGACCGTATAGTTGCTGTTGCTTTTGAAACAACTAGAATCTATCCCGTGCGGTTGCATGAATTGTTTGGAGTTTACAAAAAAACAAATTGGACACCGTATTTAGTGGCTCGGTTGATGGGACCCACTCCACAAAGAGAGCAGTACAAGACTCCACTTTTGATCAAGTGATATAACAGAGGTTATCTTATAATCACGCTCAAGATAGTCAAACACTTTCAACGTTTTCCTCAGCCCTCAAATACAACCATATTTCATGCAATGTTTAGCCCATACAATTCCTTATGAAACAACAACTAAATCTCATAAAGATATTACATAAATCCTATGAAGATTTTCACAACTATCGAACACTCGGTGATTGCACAACTATCGAATACTCATTGATTAATTCCCTCTGAACGTAATTCATGAACTTGTGCATGGTCTTGCGCGTTGAAGTTGAATTATTTACTAAACTTGTATAGAAAAACACTCTGGAAACAGCCTTCTAGATATCTACTACTCACGAGTAGATAATGACGCAAACTACTTTATAAGAGCCCAAAGAAAGACAATGCCCGTGGCAATTGAATAATTCTAATTGTAGTTTGGTGCGATGTTTCTCGTGCTTTTTAGGTCAATGAGCTTGCAATTCTATTTGATATGTCACTCCTATTATTTGCTTCTCAGAACATTAGCATGGAATAGGAATTGACCTACTCACTGACTTTAAGGTTGCATGGTTTGCGGGTCGGACCTGCCACTTTAAAAATAGTACCAGTCGGTCCACAGTCAGACTGGATCCTTTTATGATTGGGTCTAGAATTAATTTCTAAGGCGCTACATTAGGATTAGCTTTAGGTAATTTCTTATCTTTATTTTGCTATGTTAAATATTACATTGTGGCACAAATTTACTCAATCTGAAACACATGTAATGACTTGGAAGATTCAACGTGGACCGATCTTCCTAGAAAAGTATATAGGTGGTGATTCTTGGGACTGGATTTTAACTTACATCTCAAGTTCTTTCCCATTTTATGTGAGATTTGGAGTGTCACAAACTCTTCCACCAATAATTTTAGTGTCCTCATCATTGACGACTCACATTGGGCACTGACATTTCCTATTCAGCCAAGAGCCACGTTTTTCCAATCTTTTAAGTCTTGACAATCATTTCCGATTTTGTGGGATTGACTAAAGGCCATGCAGTCCATCCCCAGATCACATATCTACCTAAATTTTTTTTTGCTGAGATTCAATGTACCGTGACGCATTTTTATTGTTCATGTCCATTGCATGACTGGGAGTCGACTCAAGCAATGCCACTTGTGAGTTAAGCTATTTTTTTTTTTATCATGGGAAGAAGAAAAGCAAGGCTTGGTCTTAAGTTGACCATATGCGTCAAGATCCAAGAGATCTTTAAGTTTTGATTGCCATTGCTTCCAATTCTTGCCCAAAAAAAAAAAAAAAAATACTAAAACAGAGAGTAGAATAAGGATGATGATGACAACGCTCGAACAAATGCAATTTGGTGTTTGACATTCTTTTAGTCTCGAGACCACAAGTGTTCAATCAGTACGACTACATGAGAAACACACGGAACATATAGGAACAATTGCATGAGTGGACATTGCATAAATTACACCTACTAGATCAAGATAATCACATTTCAAGAATATCTAGATTCTACTCTGAATCTTGCTAAAGAATCACAAATGTTCATATAGCTTCAACACTTTAATTAGTTATGTCTATCACATTACCCAAGGACTCACTTTACGTAAGTTTTCCGTAATTGTCAGCTTACGAAGAGAGTTCTAAGTTTTTATCATGTTGACGCTTGTGAATCTCATTTAATTTGGATTGACTAAAATGGTAATATCTCGTTTGATTATTCATAATTTTGTGAGAAAGGCTCATCTACGTTACTGCGGTGTAGCCATCTGAATTTTTGCCAACAAGCCAAACATGCATCCTTTGTTTAATATATATATAAAATAGCAAATAACAATGATAACAAAAATGAATAAAAAATAAAAAATAATGGAGCAACAGATCCATCAAAGCCGGGTTTTTCCCGGACCGAGTCCGTTCTGTTCTTCTTCTTTTAATCCATAAAGATCAAACTGGGCCATTGACGTTTGACCAGCCTCTGGGCCTTCATCGGTGAATTTTTAGTCACCGGATCCAACAAGGTCTTGAAACTTCGACGTCCCTAATTCGAAATGCAAAGGACGCTAGGCAGAAAAATGAATACAGGATGGAGATGAAACGAGTCAGATTTCGCCATTGGGGACGAATTCATCCCTGAGATTAATTGCAAAATGCGCGTCGGTTCTGCCAGCAAAGTTCAGGCCTGATCGACATTGTTTCCGTGCAATTGCATAGAGTTGATTTCTGTACCCTCTATTGTGGATTTTGAAGGGCGTAAGGAGGGTGACCATAATGCCACGACTTGGAAATTATCCTCAGCAAGTCCTTTAAATACTTGAAATTTGTTTGTTTTTTCTAGCTCCCCCATTCCTTACGTGTTTAGTCCACCAAATGCCGGCTACATTTCCCTCCAGTTTAGAACTTCAGTAACTTTCCTATCTCGCCAATGTATGTAATGTAGCATACATTTACAGATTGGTTGCAACTCTTTAATCAGTGATCAATCTCCAAAAATGAGGGTGGAAATAAAATTATTTCATAGATACAGCAGCAACAGCCTTCTCATCGTTTTCTGATTTCAATTTTGTACAATATAATATATGAAACATTTAATCAAATCATGGAGATATATACATTCTTCAAAGGCTATCCAGTTGCGATCATGTGCCACTTTGTACCATGGACCAAGTGCTTCTTCTTCATGTGTTACCTTTGATTATCTTAAAATACTGAATCCTGATAATTTTTGTAGTTGCCGGAAACCTAGAACATGGAACGGAGTGTATGGACCAAAACCATTGCATTCAGATCAATTTGCAAATGTTGGTTGGATCATTTAGATTAAACACCCTTCCCGCAAAGTGATCGGATCAAAATCATTGTATTCTTATCAATTTGCAAATGTTGGTTGGACGTCTAATCCAATCACTTGACCATACTTTTCTTTCACTTGTTTTTTTTTTTTTTTCATTGGACTATATTAAAATTGAGAGTGAGATATTGATCACCAACAGATAATATGCGAAATCTCTTGATTTGGATTTAGGTTCAACCAGATCAAGGAATACTTAAATGTGGAATTAGAGTTCCACAGGTTATGATAAGGAGCTTGGAGGGGGCAAAAAGCACCAAGATATAATGGGACTTAACATTACATTTATATGTGTTAACTTGAGATTATCATTACAATCGGAAGACCTCATTTTTTTTTTTGTAACATTTAAACATGTCCTTTGATGGGGTCAACAATGGGTCAATTGCTAAATGTTTGATGTTACGTCCATATGCCGCATATAACTTTTGTAATGGATAAGACTTACTCTCTTTTTATTCCTTTTATTTTATGAGTTGTCTCCTATGTGAAAACATGAATTTGAAATATTTCACTAGAGAGCATGAAACTCAAGACAGGGTTGAGTCATCCAAGCATATTCCAAAACTGCAATTCCGCTTGCCATGCCCATGACAAAACAATTTATTAATAAAACAAAACGAGATTAAAGTCAACACTAGTCACACAATATCAAGAGACATAGTTTCTTGAGTATATATAATCTCCTTTTAGTCTTTAGAAAAACACAAATGCTCTCATTGTCTTGACCAGGCAGACACCAATTTGTGTATCAAGATACCGGCTCAATAATTTTACCAATTTTGACCTTTAGTAGTACCATTTATATAAGAATTATGTGCAAAACCAACATTTGAGAGGCCCACATAGTCATCAATCTTTCATGGTCTAATGCTTTCAAGGACAGATTAAGTTTAATTGCCCGAGTTGGATGGCAAAATGGAACAGAGGGGCCAATAAATTCTGGAAGAGATAATTTATCCATTAGATATTGAGTATCGTGGTCTATTCATATTACTACAAGGAAAGGGAGATCCTATTTTTAAAGGTAATAATCCATCTAAATTTCAATTATGCCTTATATTTAGTGCAAACATAATATTGTAATATAATTGAATGTGATGATTAAAATTTTGAGTAAGATAATGTAGATTACAAATCTAACTTAATATAACCGTAGCTCATTGACATCCAAGTTTTTTCCTCACTTTTCCAGTCTCTGAGTTAAAAAAAATTTCGTGGATATTGCCAATTAAATTTATATTTTACTCATGTCTTTTTTTTTGGCCAATGCATAAGCTTGTGCCCTTTTTTCGGTAAAGTCAAATGATAATTCCAGCCATACGAATGGGTATATGGGCATTTATTAACTAGCTAATTGAGGCTGCAATAAGTTAAAAATAAAAAGAAATAACACTTTAAAAATCTTATCATAGGGACTAAAACCAAAATTCACATACTAATGGTACTCATTCCATAGAAGACAAATACATAATGAAGAGTGCTAAAATAAGTTAATGTGAGAATTCAACACATATGCCATGCTTAATCCGTGTAATAACACAAGAATGACGCGGCTGCGAAGGAATTTCTCTGTTTTCTGGAGTTGTTGTTCGTTCTTGTCTGTTGTGCTGTTTCGGGCGTCCAGAGTGACGCGGCTGCGAAGGGAATTTCTCGATCGCTTACTCTTCCTGCCATCATCAGGTGATTTTCTTGGATAATTCGTCTCTTTCTTTTTTTTTCGGCGTAATGTTTTGGTCGGACGAGCTTATTAAAGCGATGAACTCGAGTTCCCAACTAAAATCCCCGAGTCAAAGCGTTTGACCCTTTTGTCATGTAGGTCAAAATTTAGGCAGAGGCCATCCTTCTCGCCGAAAACTTAGCAGGAAGGACCCGGAGCTCCCAAACATCATAAATGTGTGAGAGAGAGATTTTCTCCGGCTTGACAACTCCGTTCAGTTCAGCATCATTCATGTGTTCGAATTCGATTGGTGACGCTGTTGCTGATGCTGCATTGTGCGGCTTTGATGTTGTTGTGGATACTGGATACAGTGGCTTGTTTGTGTGAAGATTAGGATAGATTTCTCATCGGAAATGTCTCATTTTTTTCGCGATTCTGGCTCGCTGTCTCAATGAATCTGTAATTGTGCTCCGGGGAGCTTGGAACTTCTCTTGACGTTTCTGCTTTTGATACTCTTTAGTCCATATTAAGTGTTTCTATCACCAGAGCTCGGAAACTGGCTGGTTTCATTCATAGTACATGGCCCAAAAAACGAAAGTAACTTCCATGTAAAGCGGCTAATTTTCAAACGTGGTTGTCTTGTCGAATTGGCCCCTGTGGACATGTTTGTTCTTTTCTAGTTCCGATCCGGTTTGTTTTTCTCCAAATGTGTGTTCTGATAAGTGACGTGATATGCTGGATGGGTAGCGATGTAGGCTGTTGGGATGAGTTCACTATGAAGTGTGATCAAAGTTATTGATGCATATCATTGATTCTTCAGTTTATTGCAATTCTGATTTAGATAAATACAGCATCTTTGTAGACGTAGCCGGTCATGACTTCCCCAGGCATGGGGATTCCTATATATCCACTTATGTGGTACTTCATTTGGTTGTTTGATTGAAGTTTTCAATATGATTCATTGGTTTTTCAGTTCTTGGATGCTGTTTGAAATGAATACAATTATTACTTGCCGTCTTTGACTTTCCAATAGAACTCACTCTTTTTAGTCTTTCCACATGTTACCTGAAAGCTTGGGGACCAGGCTTTACGTATGTTTCTTTTTTTCCTTTCTACAGGTTGACATAATATGAAGTTTAAGGACTTGTGGACGCATCGCCAGCCGCCTTAGTCCGACAACTGGCCACCCCTCCCCTCTAGCCAATCACCAGAGCCAAAGGAAGAAGGAGAGAGGAGGAAAGAGGAGGGAGAAGAGGGGAAAAAATGAGAGAGAGAGAGAGAGAGAGAGAGAGAGAGAGAGAGAGAAAAAATAAGGAAAAAAGATAAAATAATAATAAAAGATATTAATTTGAAAAAATAAAATATTATTAGAAAAAGGTCCCCAGTTTTATACAAACCACAATTCACTTCATAACTATTCACATCATCAATCACAATCAATTCCAATCAATTTAGTCAATTGGCCAATTTTGGCAAAATGGATTAAACTAGCACAATTGCAAAATATTTATGATTTAATTGACCAAAAAAATAAGTTTATAATTGAATTGGTATAATTGTAATAAGTTTGACTTTTTTGGTAATTTTTCCACATATCAAGGACTTTGATATTAGTGTAACGAAGCTTCGATATTGTGTGTGGAGACCTAAGCACTTCACGCCTTTTTTTTTTTATTATACTAGCACATTTGTTGGTATGTTACAGAAACTTGTGTTCGCCATTTATTTATCTTGTACATTAACAGATTTCATCTAGTGGATTGCACATCAAGTTAAAACAGGGTTCACCTTCAGCATCTTCTCCTAGACTTAAAACCGGTGAGCCGATGGTGAAGGAAGGGTTTATAGGCCTTTCCATAGGCTGCTGGGTTGTACCGTAATAAGGAAGACGAGACAGAGCACGCGATATCGAAAGAATTGGATGGGGGAATGCAACAAATTTGCTAGAATGCAAAAATAAGCCGAGAATCCCGAAATTCAAACGCGCCCCTCCGTTAAAGACACCTCGGATTCATTGACATTTTCGCTGGTTCGTTGAAATCACGTGAAGCATTTCAGAGGACAGGAGAATTGATGCTGAATGCGAGTAGTGAAGTGACTACAAGGAGGAGAATAGCGTAAGAAAAGTAAATGGCAAGATCGTACCTAATTTTGACGGAACACATCAAGGCAAAGCAATCTTGGCAAGATCGGATATATCATATATGCAAACCCTCCCCCGTGAAAGAGTCAGAATCAACGAATCTTAAAAGGAGTGTACTCAAAAGTACTTTTGGGCGCTGAATTTTGCCTCCACAGGAAGGTTTCTGTCTAGGAGGTATATGTAAAATTTCTGACATTTTTAAATATGGTTAACAAACTTTGCTATACGGGAGGTCTGACAGGGTTTTTTTGTACTTCTCGAGGGAAATGAGTTCCTTTATCCTTATTTGTGCCATCGTAATTCCGTAATTAGTATCTCGTTCGTCACAATCAGTCATCCATGTGAATAGGGATAATCGTGAAATTTGCAACTTAATATATTAATAATAGTTGACACTTATCAAGATGCCAAATAAAGACATCGTGTGAGATAGAGAATCTCCAGCCTTATGCGACCAGCAGTTGTTAGCACTTTAACGTCAACTTTTTAGCTCCAAATTCTCTCGCAATATTTCCTTTTTTACTTTTTACTCGTGGTGTTTTTTTTTTCGGCACATCAATTGAATTAGCAAAATTTTCCCATTCCTTCTATTGGGCTTTCATTTCTCGTAACAATACCTTATCATACAAAGATCTTGCAATCAAAAGAAAAAATACCAAACGAATTCAAAAATCACTTTCAGAAATAATGTGTTGTATTTATCATTAGGATTGAGCTTAAGAAGCACTACTCGTACAAGTCATTAATTAGATTTCGCAAAAGACAACGACCTCAAGCACGCATACAGTCTTCCCAATTCTACGCTGTGAGACTTACAATTTAACCATGTTATCATCATATTTAAATGCCCTATAATTATATTAAACATAAAGAGTTTCAAGTGGGCAAAATACTTCCCAAGCTGGATTTTCTTGTCAAAGACTTGGGCTGGTTCTTGGAAGGTGACAGAGCAAAACATGCAACTCTACACACCAAAAAAACAACAATAAGCAACCCTCAAACAAACCTCACTTTAGCTGGATAGTTTTTGCAAACTTAGATTCCAAGCAAGACACAGCCTATGATGCTTATCAATGTCAATCTTATTTTGAGACCAAGGCAACTCTCAAAACTATGCATAACAAAGAGATTGAAAATTTTGATTCCATCAACATCCAAGGAGGAACCACCTGTACATGATACAAAAATTCATGGACTCAAGATATAACAGATATGGTGGTTCCACGTAAACTCCAATACACTTTTGAAAATCTTTCCCTGAGCAGCTTGTTTTATCCAACCAAATTATAGGAGTTTTATGAATTCAACTAAAGCTGCACCATTCTTGCTCCAGATTCAGGGAAAATATGCACTTCTTCGGGAATGAAAAAAAATGGATCTAGTTTCATTTGGCATTTTTGCTTAAATTCTTTGATTCCTCGATACTCAATCAAATCCTCTTTTTTTCGCTTGATTAGAATAACTACACTAGAAAAATTGATGAGAGCGAGATTCAATGCTTATATTACAGAACAAATAGAGAGATCTAGTACTCCCAGCAGACCAATTGTAAATCCTCTCAAAAGTGGGGAGTTTAACACGTATTACTAACCAACCAGCTCTCGGCACATCAGGGAAGAACCACACAAGTTTGTGCCATTCAACATTAGCAATCTTGTTCTGAATATGTCCCAAGCGAGTTAAAGCAACCGTTTGTAGCAGCTTTGCATACAACTTCATCTGCAGCTGAGGAATTAGGGAAGTTCACACCACAAACTGCACCTTGGACAGAAACCAACTCTTCAAACATAGCAGCGGACCACTTTTAATGAGTCATGAATTCCAGCAGATACTTTGGCCTGCAGAGGAAGAGAAGGGTCATAAATTCTTCACCTTGAGAATGATTCTGGCAAGATCCCAGCATGGTGCCACAAATCATACCAAATTATCTCTGTTACCCACCATATATCTGGTGCAGGGTTTCAATGTATTCCTAACCTTTAATAACCTCTTCCAAGCACAAGTAGCATCTGGTTTAAAGTCAAAACGATAGCTACAGAGCTAGGCAAAAATAGAGACCCACACCTCAACAAAATAATCCAGACACTTCAACATAAAAGCAAGATTTCACAAAGTTTTCAATTGCCAAGGCCTTCAAATTGCTTAGGAAGGCAGATGGGGTCCCACCTAACTTTCGATCCCTCTGTGGCATCGAGATCTCCCTTCCAAAGGAAAGCTCTACACTTTTGCTCAATCATTTTAATAACTTTCTTGGGCAACAAAAAGAGTTGACACCCATAGTCAACCGGACTACTAACAATAGATTTAATAAGCTGAAGTCAGCCAGGATATGAGAGTTTGTTAGCTGTCCAAGCTTTAAATCTTCTTGTAATTCAATCATTTTATGAGAGGCCTACAATCCTCGTCTGAGAGAGAGCAGAGATCGAGAGGAAGATGATCATGCAAGGAGGAGAAGCCTAGGATAAGGAAGAGGAGGCTAGGGTTTGGGTTTCCAAGGAAGAGCGGGAAAAAAAAATTAAAAATGGGGATGCTGTGCAAGGAGGAGAAGCCTAAGAGGAGGAGGAGGCAGCTAGGGTTTGGATTTCTAAAGTTCCTCTTTAAGTTTTAGGAAGAAGTATGACATCCTGAATTTCAGGTTCTATTTTCAATTGAATGAATGAATTGGGCCTTTCATTGACGCGCCTATAGTTCTATTCTCTGAGCTAATTATTCATGAGATAACTAGTCTATATAGGGAAGTCATTAAGGGATTTTAACGCAATAGATTTGAGAATTTGACCAGGAATCAATTGCTCGATTGTGCTTATCTGCAGAGATCATTATAGCACAGTTAAAAATCGATCAGAGATTAGAGATAGGTTGGTCCGATTGAGGTATGTGATCAAAGTGTCTAGACAATCCAAAATTACTAGAAGAACCAACTAAACAAGAACTTAGGGTTGGCTGATTGGTCATGCTGTTTGGATTTGATTGCTGCATGCTAGACAAATGCGTTTCCTAAAAGCTTAACCCTTAGGAAACCCGCCAACCAATGTATACATAATTTATGACTTAACACTCCCCCTTGTGTAGAACCTATCCCTTAGACACATACGACAAAATGTGGACGTAATTATGTCAATGAGATAACCATGGAACAGGAGAACAAACAATGTAATAGGCAAGAAATTTTGGACCATTGCATGTGCTTCGGTACAATGTTAGAAATGAACAAGTAGAAAGTGGACAATCTGTTGGAAATTTAACAAAACAAGTAGAATGTGGACCATCTGCTTATCCTCCAGAAGAGATTCTTTTTAGATTCTGATTATACCCCATGATCATTAGCCGTGTCTTTCAAACCACCTGTCAAAAGATATAGCAGAAACAACTCTACCTCCCTTTAAAGTTTGCCAACCAGTGACCACAGGGCAATGCTTCTTGGTTCCATGAAGCAGAATATGAATAGTTATCAAAATGAACAAAAGGCAAAGATTTCATCGAGTGCTATCCAGTCCATGAAATGCCTTCATTTGTGTCTGTTCTCAAACCAATTAAGCCATTCCCTAACCTTGGATGGTGAGTAAAATGCTGGAATGGAAGGATTGAGGCACAATAAATCTGTTTCCCCCATAGATTTCAATGTGCGTCACAGTATGCTCAGCAATGAGAAGATTTGCATGTGTGGGAATAAGCAAATTGTATCGATAAATGCATACTAAAGCTTAATACCGAGTTCTTTCCTCTTCTGGTGAATGCTGTAGAAGTAAATTTTGCATATCAGAATCAAAGATATAAGGGAAATTAGTCAGGTACACTCCACAACTTAGTAACTGTGCTCAAATGGAGTTTCCAAACTAAAACAGGTAAAAGGATTTAAAGCACCTAACTGCCATCAACATGACATGAACTTGCTCTATCCATCTGAAGTCCTGAGCTACATTTTTTCGATGTGATGCAGCTTTTGAACATTTTCAAACTTGTGTTTGCTATCTATTTATCATATGAATTATGTCCAGACTTAAGATTCACATAGTAGATTGAAACATCAGGGGAAAAATAGACACTTATTGAACAGGGCAAGAGAACATATAACAACATCTATAGACCTATCCCGGTGAGTAATCTGAGAAGCAACTAATCATGGAAAGAGTTTCCACAGAAGTCAAGATCTTTAGAACAAAGCTTGCAGTGGCATCTCCCCTTCGTCTCTACAATGAGGAGCAATCTCACATCCAAGGGTCCCCCACTTCAGCAGCTTTTTCTCCTCCTAGACTTAGCACCGGCAAACTTCACAAATGGGAATTCCAATGTAACCTGCTAGGCGAGCAAGATTGAGAGAATCCTGGCAAATGACACGGACCAAAGCGATGACGGAAGAATCGGATGAGGGAGTGCAAAGAACTGCTCAGAATGGCAAAGATCAATGGATAGGGGAACCTGATGCCAAATCTAGTTGTTGATATAAGAGTAGAGCAGAAGAGTGAATGGCAAAGATCAATACCTGATTTTAACGAAATATATCGAGGCACGGAAATCTTCGTGAGATGGAGATGATGATCTTGGTGAGGACGACGAGGTGGAGAGGCGAAGAAGCACAGGCGATTGAGGTGCAAACGACAAGGGGGGGTAGGAGAACGCCCAAAAACTTTAACTTAGTAATCATCTGCTAAAATTAAAAACGAACTTTTTTGAGTAACATTATAATAATTATTGGGTCTAAAATACAAAACCCCTTTTCAAAGAGCCACGGCTCCGATAATTATACCATTTAATATATAAATAGAGTGAGGTTGCGGATGAGGGGCCAATCGCAAAATCCTTGGTCCGGAGACAGGGAGGTGGATTACGGACAACCTTTCACCGCCACTGGGGAAAACGTCCTTGACAGAAAGATGAAGCAGAGAGGAAGGGAGCGGAATCAGAAGATCCTCCTCCTCTCCCACTTGACCAGCTCTGCTGTCGAACGCTAGAACTTCGAGGGAGGTGAAGGGGGCAAAGCCACTCCCTCATCGGCTGCTTCATATTCCCATATTCATATAGCCTAAGTTCCTGTAGCTGGGGTGGCAATCCTCCATCAGGAAAGAGCGTAATACTCTCACACGCTGCTATTGTCAGAACACAGAGACATGTAAGTTGATGCAACTGATTAGGTAGGGATTTTATCTTCAGACAGTTTGAAAGAACAAATTTTGAGATGTTGGGAGGAAGAGGAGGGAAGCACTCCAGCTCCAGAGCAAGACAAGTGTGCAATTTCAAGGTAGTGAGATAGGACAAAACTTGCAGGCACTGAGGTAAGTTTCTCAAATTCTTGCACTCCTTAATGTCAATTTCTAAATAAGTTTGACTGCTGTAATACTAAATAAATTTACAGAAGTCCATCGATTGTTTATAAGACTCCCTCAACAACGATGACCATCAATGGTCCTAGAGAAATAGGCAAAGGAGAAAAGACTTCATAAGTTGGATAATCTTATCAAAGGCTAGGGCTGCTTCTTGGAAGAGGCCTTCATCAGCAACTTGCTTTTAAAAGTAAGCCCGAAGCACAAATCAACCATTCCAAATAATATCTTCTTTGAAATGATGATGACATTATGGCCAATAACTACAAGAGAAAGTCTGAATTTAGAGGTTGAATTTCCTACGGATGTAACCGAGTAAAATTACCATGAATGCACAAAAAAAAAAAAAAAAGTTGTAAGGTCTCTCTTTGAATCTCAGTCAATAAATATTTCTCTTTTTAATCTTATAACAACTCCTTTTCATCGATTGTTGTTCTTCGTCCGGTAACTATCTGGAGAAATGCAAAGGTCAATAACTAGACCTCATAAAAATTGAACCTGAAAAGAGAGGGTTGAAATTGAGATATGTCTGCCGTCACCGGATAGTTTTCAGAGCAAAACACGCATCATTACACGCCAAAAAACGATAATAAGCACAATCTCAAACAAACCTTACTCTAGCTAGATAGTTTTCACAATCTGCAATGCTTATCGGTGCCATTCTTATTTTGAGACCAAGGCAATACTCAAAACTAAGCTTAACAGAGAACTCGATAATGTTGACAACATTAAACATCGAGAATTAGATGACAGCAAGATTGACTGATTAGTTTGACAAAATTAAGACCTTCCTCTGTACTTCATTAGAGAAATTACACTAGAAAATTAGATGAGAGCAAGATTTAATGCTTAGATTACTGAACAAGTAGAGTGATATTGTTCTTCCAACAGACCAATTGTTAATCCTCTCAAAAGTAGGGAGTTTATCATGTATTACTAACCAAGAATTAAAGCCCAATCTTGGCACGTTAGGGGAGAACCACACAAGTCTGTGCCAGTCAACATCAGCATTCTTGTTTCTTACCGAGCAATAAAAGAATTAAGGCAAACAGTTGAGGAAGCTGTTCATACAACATTCTCTGCAGCTGAGGAATTAGGAAAATTCACACCACAAACAGTAGCTTGGATGGAAACCAACTCTCTAGACCTAGCAGCAACCACTTCCAATGAGAGTTATGAATTACAGCAGATAATTGGCCTGCAGAGGAAAAGAAGATTCATAAGTTATTGTCCTTGAGAAACAACTAATGGATCATGAATTGTCTCGGTTCAACAGTGTCATTGCTTGGAAATATCCTTCATTGACAGGGGAAAAACAGATTTGACTTCGGTAAAATACTTTCTCTACTAATATTTAAATACCTTCAATCTTGTCATCATGTACCTTTCCCTCTCCTTGGCACACTACTTCGTGTTGTTGTCTGGCCCCCATTTCTTGATCCAGCTAAACACAGATTGTCAAAACATACTTGTTTATGGAGAAATTACAAGATCCCTGTTGAAATGCAGTCCTATTATACATAAGGTGCATGCTTCTTAGGGTGAAGTGCACGAGGGAAGCGCATGCTTCTCGTCATGATCCATGCTCTCCTTTAGGTCAAGTGCTCAGTCCTTAGAGGCCAAGTGCATCCTTCTTAAGATCAAATGAACACTTGTTATGGACCTTATGGTCAAGAGTGAGCTCATTCTGGCCTATGAATGAAAGATATGCCTCTTTCGATGAGGAGCATGCCCTTCCACAGGTTGATGTTGATAGGGCACCCTAAATATTCCTACCGTTCTATCAACATGATTGTGGAATTGTCTAGAGAGCTGGCGTTCGCTTTCTATTGTTGTAAGAACCGGTTAATCCAAACTAGCAATTGTGTCATGATTAGGTTCTCAAACAAAAATCTTTAACTTACCCCCGAAAAAAAAAATAATAAAGAAGAAGAAGAAGAAGAAGAAAACCCTCCCACTTAAAGCATTTCGACTCTTTGGTGCCTTGGGTCAAAATTGAAGCAGTCGCCATCCATCTCGCAAGCAACGTCGAAAAGGACTTGGAGCTCACAAACATCGTCGATGCAAGCGGTCGAAAGTTATCCATTAATGCTTTGCTCAGCCCCGGAACCACACTCTGCTCTCTAACTTCAGGAAAGGCCAAGATTGAGAGTAATCTTGCCCTCCCGTTTCTCGAACAAGTAGTGTCTTGGCCCTTTCAATGATAGCAAAATAACAAAAAGTATAGTAAAACCAATTTATTAAAATTGGAATATTATGAGCTTGTCAAACTTCTCTTTAATGTTGCATATGACCATTTGTTTAAAGGTTCATTTGCAATATGTTATATAATTCGGTATATCACTCTATTTGACCGTGAACTTAGTCATCTCCACAAATGGAGATCATCGACTAACATCGGTGATATTCCGACAAATCGACTCATTGTTTTGACTACCGACTGATTTGATACTTAGCTCCTCTGTTTTTTACCTAGCTTTAGTAGTTTAGACTCGAAAATATTTGCCGTAGTGCATGGTAAGATATATCATCCTTCAAACATGAAATTAAGCATGAGAAAATTGACGGAGAATTCACTTCAACCAAATGTTATTCTATCAAACATTAGCTTATTAAGACATGACCAAACACAACCATAGAAGTTAGGTAGTTTAAGCAGTGAGTTTGGGAAGGTGGCTTAGTGATAGGAACAATATTAAAATATCACCATTCTTCAAAGCTTCAATATTGAATGTTACATCTTCACATGCAAAGGACGCTAGACAGAGAGAATGAATGCAGGATTAGATGAAACGAGTCAGGTTTCGCCATTGAGGACGAATTCGATCCCCGAGATGATTTTCCACAAAAATGCACGTCGGTTTTGCCGGCGAAGTTCAAACCTGATCAACATTGTTTCCGTGCAATTGCATAGAGTTGATTTTTGTATCCTCTATTGTGGATTTTGAAGGGCGTAAGGAGGGTGACCATAATACCACGGCTCGGAAATTATCCTCAGCAAGTCCTTTAAATACTTGAAATCTGTTTGTTCTTTCTAGTTCCCCCATTCCTAACATGTTTAGTCCACCAAATGCCGGCTCCATTTCACTCCAGTTTAGGACTTCAGTAACTTTCCTATCTCGCCAACGCATGTAATGTAGCACACATTTACAGATTGGTTGTAACTCTCTAATCTATGATCAATCTCCAAAAAAGAGGGTGGAAAAAAAATTATTTCATAGATACTGCAGCTACAGCCTTCTCATCGTTTTCTGATTTAAATTTTGTATAATATAATAGATGAAGCATTATCATGGAGATATATACATTCTTCAAAAGCTATCCAGCTGCAATCATGTGCTACTCTGTATCATAGAGCAAGTGCTTCTTCACGTGTTACCCTTTTTTTTTTTTTTTTTTTTTGGGTCGAAAATAAACATTGCATTAGCTGAAACGAAAATTACATCCCACTTGAAAGGCATCAAGAGCTAGAATGTCTAACAAGGGAGTAGGGGGTAAAAAAGCCCAAGTAGTCGGCAAGGAGCCATTGTTGTGGGCCATAGCAGCCCAATCCGTAGCAAAGTTAGCCTCTCGTCGGCAAAACCTAACACACGAACAAGTGAGACGAGGGAGCAGAGCAGTAGCTTTGGCGATCCTGGGTCTGACCTCCCATGGCGATGCTTCAAGATCTCGCATTACTTCAACCAGCACAAGATAGTCAGACTCGATTATAAGAGGATTCGTATTCTTATTGGCGTTTATCAAGTGATGTAAGGTGATACTCAGAGCCTGAACCTCCACTTGCAACGCCGAAGACGTAGGTACTGTTTTCGTGAATCCTTTAATCAAAGTACCAGTTTGATCACGACAAAGATAGGCGACTGATCCATTGGTGCTTCCTGGCTGAAAAGCCCCATCGATATTAATCTTCAAGACTCCTGGATTTGGGGGCCTCCACGATGTGCGGGGATCTGGACATCTTCGAGCTGAACCGACCCCATGGACAAGAACTGAGACTATATCAGCTATGCGAACTTGGCCAAGTGCTATAGCAACAACGTGAAAAGGATTAGGATTCTGTTGGCAGAAAATGGATCGATTGCGTGACTTCCAGATCTGCCATAACAGTGTGGCGACTAGCTCTAAACCAAGTAAGGTCTGCTTTTTTGCAAATAGATTAGCAATCCACTCCTCTATGCGATGAATATCTGCAGGTAATATAGAAACATTGATTTGGGGGTGAGACCAAACCCGTGAGGTCCATGGGCATAATAAAAATAAATGTTCCAAAGTCTCTGGTTGCTTTGTTGAGCAAAGGGTACAGGTAGGATTAGCACTAATGTTCCTGCGAAATAGGTTGTCCTTAGTGGGCAAGACATTCTAGCATAAAGACCAAAGGAAAAGTTTAATTTTGGGAATGATCTGGAGTGTCCAGATGTTTTTCCAGAGGTGCTGTGGTGGTTGATATGATGAAGATGCTCTGTATAAGTTAATAGTAGATGCTGCCTGCTGAATAACACTATAAGCACTTTTCACAGTAAACGCACATTGAACTGTGCATGGCCAAATGATCTTATCTGCCATATAATGAGGTCTAATAGGGATCTTAAGTATTTCTGCTATAGTCTCACCATCAAAGAGATGGTCCAGTAAAGTCATATTCCATAGGTTAGTTTCTGTATCAATCAGATCAGCAACTTTTTCAAGTTCTTGTGCAGCAGCTATTCCTCCTATTTTACCTATAGGAAGCTAGCGGTCCTCTTGAATCTTTATGCTAGTTCCATTTTCGACTGACCATTGAATCGTTGATAAAATGGAATCCTGTCCAACTAGTATGCTTTGCCAACCCCAGGAAGATCGAGTACCTTTTGAGGCAGTTAAGAAATCTTGAGAGTGGAAATACAGACCTTTAAAAAGTTTGCCCCATAAAGAAGTAGGTTGCTGTATTAGTCGCCAGCCTGTTTACCTAACATGGCTTTATTAAAAGCCACTACGTCTTGAAACCCAAGTTCTCCCAATTCCTTTCCGGTCTTCGGTACTTCCCAGTTTTTCCAATGGATTTTGGATCTTCGGCTATCATTTTGCCACCAAAAACGTGCAATCTTCTTTGCAATGGACTTGCAAAGCGAAACAGGATTTTAAAAATTGACATAGCGTATTGTGGGATTGCTTGTACAACACTTTTTATAAGAATCTCCTTACCAC
The DNA here is from genome assembly GCA_017140325.1 of Eucalyptus leucophloia subsp. euroa. NCBI lineage: Eukaryota > Viridiplantae > Streptophyta > Magnoliopsida > Myrtales > Myrtaceae > Eucalyptus > Eucalyptus leucophloia. The sequence goes on along the minus strand of CM029469.1, from coordinate 28,808,572 downwards.
CCATAGAAATGAGACTTTTTTTCCAACCATCAAGTTTGGCATTGACTTTCCCGAGTATCCAAGCAAACATATCTCGTTTAGATCTTCCCTAGTCCAACGGGATACCAAGGTATTTTCCGGTTTTTGCTAGCACTGGGATTTGGATTTCCTATGCTAAGTTATCCTTAAGTCTGTCAGGGCAGTCTTTACTAAAGAAGATGCCCGACTTATTCCAGTTAATGACTTGCCCCGTAACAAGACAATATTGATTTAGAATGTTGGTTAGTTCTTGGCATTCTTGTATTGACCCATCTAGAAAGAAGATAGCGTCATCGGCAAAAAAAAAAATGAGTCAGAGTTGGATACCACCTATTTAGCTGGATACTCTTAAGGTTTCCCATATGGAGAGCTTGATGGATGAGAGTAGTCAGCACATTCGCCATTAGAATAAAAAAATAGGGTGATAAAGGATCTCCCTGTCAAATTCCTCGCGTTGGGTGGAAGTAATTTAGTTGTTCCCCGTTAAATTTGACACTTGTGGAAATGGTAGTATTGCACTGCATGAGCCACTCAACCCAAGTAGAATGGAATCCTAACCTGAGTAGATAGTTTTTGAGAAAATCCCACTCAACTCGGTCATACGCCTTTTTCATGTCCATCTTGACAATAGCTTGAAATTTCCTCTTTCTAGTTCTCATCTTGAGCTAATGTAGAATCTCCTGCACGATTAAGATATTGTCTTGTATTTGATGGCCGCTTACAAATGCACTTTGTTCCATAGAAATGATGTCAGGAAGGAAGGGTTTTAGTCGGTTGGCTAGCACCTTAGAAATTATTTTGTACACATAATTACAAAGACTAATGGGTTGGTATTGATCTAGACACTCTGGGTTAGGGACTTTTGGTATGAGTGTGATAATGGTTCAGTTTAGTTCCGAGGGCATCAAGCTAGATTGAAAAAATTGTTGCACCGAGGAAAAACATGTGTTACCTTTGGTTATCTTAAAATACTGAATCCTGATGATTTCTGTAGTTGCCGAAACCCATAACATGGGACAGAGTGTTTGGACCAAGACCATTGTATTCAAATCAATTTGCAAATGTTGGTTGGATTATTCAAGTTAAACGCCCTTCTCGTAGAGTGTTCGGATCAAAATCATTATATTCTGATCAATTTGCAAATGTCGGTGGGACCTCTAATCCAAACACTTCACAATACTTTTCTTTCACTTTTTTCTTTTATGGGACGATATTAAAATTGAGAGTGAGATATTGATCACCAACAAATTATATGCGGAATCTCTTGGTTTGGAATTTAGGTCTAACCCAACCAACGAATACTCTAATGGAGATCCACAGGTTATGATAAGGCGCTTGGAGGAGCAAAAAGCACCAAGATATAATAGGACTTAACATCACATTTATATGTATTAACTTGAGATTACTATTACAATTGGAAGACCTCATTTTTTTTGTAACATTTAAACATGTCCTTTGATGGGTCAATGATCGGTCAATTGCTAAATGTTTGGTCTTACGTCCATATGTCATGTATAACTTTGTAATTAATAAGACTTACTCTCTTTTTATTCATTTTATTTTACAAGTCGTCTCTCATGTGAAAACATGAACTTGAGATATCACTAGAGAGTATGAAACTCGAGACAGAGTTGAGTCATCCAAGCACATTCATACTCTTGCCAAAAGTGTAATTCCGCTTGCCATGCCCATGACGAAACAATTCATTAATAAAACAAAACGAGATTAAAGACAACACTAGTCACACATTATCAAAAGACACAGTTTCTTGAGTATATATATAATTTCCTCTCAGTCTTTAGAAAAACACAAATGCTCTCATTGTCTTGACCAGGCGGACACCAATTTGTGTATCTACATACTGGCTCAATAATTTTGCCAATTTTCACCTTTATTAGTACCGTTTATATAAGAATTATGTGCAAAAAAGCAATCGAGAGACCCACATAGTCATCGATCTTACATGGTCTAATGCTCTCAAGGATAGATTAGGCTTAATTGCCCGAAGTTGGATGGCAAAAGGGAACAGAGGGGCCAATAATTTCAGAAAGAGATAATTTATCCATTAGATATTGAGTATCACGGTCTCTTCATATTACTACAAGGAAAGGGAGATCCTACGTTAAAGGTAATAATCCATCTAAATTTCAATTATGCCTCATGTTTAGTGTAAACATAATATTGCAGTAAATTGAATGTAATGATTAAAATTTCGAGTAAGATGATGTAGATTTCAAATCTAACTTAATATAACCGTAGCTCATTGACATCCACTTTTTCCTCACATTGCCAGTCTCTTCGAGTTAAAGGTTTTCCGTGGATACCGCCTATTAAATTTAGATTTTACTCTTTTTGTTGTTTTTTTTTTTTTGGGTAAATGCATAAGCTTGTGCCCTTTTTTCGGTAAAGTCAAATGATAATTCCAGCCATTCAAAGGGGTACATAGGCATTTACTAACTAGCCAATTGAGGGTGCAGTTAGTTAAAAATTAAAAGAAATAACACTTTAAATTCTTATCATAGGGATTAAAAGCAAAACTCAAATCCGTCTGATTATGTGGACAATTATACTAACGGTACTCCATTCCGTTCACAGAAGACAAATATATAATGGAGAGAGCTAAAATAGTGAATGTGAGAATTCAACACATATGCCATGCTTAATCCGTGTAATAACATAAGAATGACGCGGCTGCGAAGGAATTTCTCTGTTTTCCAGAGTTGTTTTCCATTCTTGTTTGTCGTGCTGATTCAGGCGTCCAGGGTGACGCGGCTGCCAAAGGGATTTCTCGATCGCTTTCCTCTTCCTGCCACCATCAGATGATTTTCTTGGATGATTCCACTTCTTTTTCTGCGTAATGTTTTGGTCGGCCAAGCTTATTATAATTCGAGGGTTCATAAAACGCACTGGTAATACCGTTTCACTCCAGATAGAGAGAGTTCTCCGGCTTGACAACTCCGTTCATGGAGCCAGAATCTGGAAATCCAGCTCCTCGCAATCCGTCTCAGGTCAGGGTTTCTCATCACGTTGAATCGCAATTCAGGTCGGCGTCATTCATGTGTTTGACTTAGACGGTGGTGCTGGCTGATGTTGAATTGTGCTGCTTTGATCCTGTTGTGGATACTGGATTCAGTGGGTTGTTTGCGTGAAGGTTTGGATAGATTTCTCATTAGGATGCCCCCATTTTCTTCTAATTCTGGCTCTCTATCTCATTGAATCCGTATATATGCCCCGGGGGTTTGAAACTTCTCTTGACGTTTGTGCTTTTGATACTCTTTGTCCATATTAAGCGTCTCAATCACCGTAACTGGGAAACTAGCTGGTTTCGTTCATTTTACTTGGCCCAAGAAACAAAAGAACTGTCTTGTAATGGAGCTAAATGTCACACGTGGTTGTCTTATTGAATTGGCCTTTGCGGGCGTGTTTTTTCTTTTGTAGTTCGAAGACGATTTGTTTTTCTTCAGGAGCGTGTTTTTCCGATAAGTGACTCGGTATGCTGGATGGGTAGCGATGTAGGTTGTTGGAATGAGTTCAGTGTGAATTCTGATCGAAAGTTGTTGATGCAAATCATTGATCCTTCAGTTTCCCGCAATTCTGTTTTAGATGAACGGAGCATCCTCGTAGATAGCCCATCGTTACTTTCCAACCATGAAGATATCCTGTATATCCACCACCTTATTTTGTTGTTTTATTGAAGTTTCCGTTACGAACCATCGGCCTTCCAGTTTCTTTGAGTTATATACAGTTGTCTTTGACTTCCCAATACAACTTGTCATTTTTTTAAGACTCCATTTGTTTCGCGAAAAAAGAATGATTAGAAAAATATTTTTCTAAAAATAATATTTACCTTTCACGGAAATGTTTAAAAATAAATTATTATTAAGGGCTAATACCCTAAAATAAATATTCACAAGTTTATGATTTTTTAAACAATCGCGCGTAAATTTATCACAAGTGTTTTCTCAATTTCATTTTTATGGTCAAAAAAATAATTTGGGGTAAATTTGTCACAAATGTACCAGTTTTTAGTTTTTCAGGGTATTAACCTTATTATTAATACTGAAAATATTTTTCATTTACAAACAATATAAGCGGTTATTTATAGAAAAATATTTTCTCAATCATTCATTTTTCATAAAAACAAATAGAGCATTGAGTTTCATTCGATTCACGAAATATAACTTCTAGGAAAACGTTTTTCGGATTTTTGAACGTTTTTTGAATTAGTAAATTGCACATATCTTGGGATGTTACATAAACTCGTGTTTGCTATTTATTTGTCATTCATATATATATATATATATATATATATATATATATATATTAAGTGCAGACTTTAGATTTCATCTAGTAAATTGCACGTTAAGTAAAACGAGGGTCCCCCTTCAGCATCTTCTCCTAGACTTAATACTGGTGAGGCGATGATAAAGGAAGGGTATATGGACCTTCTAATAGGGTTTTTCTATGCTTCTCAAGGGAGATGAAATCCTTCATTCTTATCTGAGTCCTCATAATTCCGTGATTAGTAATCCATGTGTTTAGGGGTGATCGTGAAATTTGTGACTAAATATACGAAAAGTTGAGAATTATCAATCCAACTTTATGCGACCAGCACTTGTTAGCACTTTACTGTCAACTTTTTAACCCCAAATTCTCCCACAATACTATTTTTTTTTCTCTTTTATTCGTGGCTTTTTTCCTGCACATTAATTGAATTATTAGCAAAATTCTCCCATTCCTTCTATTCTGCTTTCATTTCTCGCAACAAGACCTTATAATACAAAGATTTGCAGTAAAAAAATACCAAACGAACCTAAAAAAATCACTTTCATAAATAACGTGTTGTATTTATTGCTAGGATTGATCTAAGAACACTGCTAGTAGAAGTCATTATATAGACTTCGCAAATATGACGACAGCAAGTATGCACAATCTTCCCAATTCTACGCTGTAAGACTACTAATTTAACCATGTCATCACCATATTAAATGTCCTAGAAGTATATTAAATATAGCTAATTGTCAAGTTTATTTCCTACTTTAATTGTTTTTTATTTATTGTTTTTTGATAATTTAAAGGCCCCGAGTTTTAAGTGGGCAAAGTGCTTCCTAAGTTGGATTTTCATGTCAAAGACGTGGGCTGGATCTCGGAAGGCCTTCATCGGCAAACTTGCTTTCTGTTGGATAAACGTAAGCACGAGCACAAACGCCATCAATGATTCCAAATTTATCTCTTCATTAAAATGAAGACGAAATTAAGACGAAGAATTACAAGCAAAAGATCAATTTGGACGTAGAATTTCTAGCAGATGCAACCCAGTGAAATTAATATGAATCGAAAATAGAAAAAGAAAGACTAAAATGCTGTAAAGTCTCTCTTGGAACGGAAAAAAAAAAGAGGAGATCCCTTTCACTGATTGGGTTTCTTCCTTAATAACTATATGGAGAAATGAGAAGGCCAGTAACATAGAAATTGGAACTCATGAAGATTGGACCCCAAACAAGTGATTGAAGTTGACATCCGTCTGCCATCACAAGCATAGAGATGACATGGAGCAAAAACATGCAACTATACACACCAGAAAACAACAATAAGCACAACTTAAAACAAAGCTTACTTTTTATTTTTTTTTTTGGGTAGAAAAACAAACCTTTAGCTGGATAGTTTTCGCAATCTTAGATTCCAAGCAAGAGACAGCCTATGATGCTTCCAAGGACAATCTTATTTTGAGACGAAGGCAATTCTCAAAACTATGCATAACAAAAAGCTTGATAATTTTGATTACATCAACATCCAAAGGAACTACCTGTATATGATACAAACTATTCATGGACTCAAGATATAACAGATACAGTGGTTCCATATAAACTCTAATAGACACTTCCGAAAATCTTTCCCTTAGCAGCTTGTTATATTAAACCAAATTCGTAATCCCAAACTCTAGGAGTTTTATGAATCCAACAAAGCTGCAGCACCTTGCTCCATACTTGATTAGAGAAACTACGCTCGAAAAATAGATGAGAGCAAGATTCATGCGTATATTACAGAACAATCAGAGAGATCTAGTACTTACAACACACCAACTGTAAATCCTCCAAAAAGTGGGGAGTTTATCACGTATCACTAACCAAGAAAAAAAGCCAGCTGTTGGCACATTAGGGGAGAACCCACAAGTTTGTGCCAGTCAACATTAGCACTCTTGCTTCTGACAATATTGCAAGCAACAAAGGAGTTATAGCAACCATTTGAAGAAGCTTTGCATACAGCTTCATCTGCAGCTGAGGAATTAGGAAAATTCACACCACAAACTGCACCTTGGATGGAAACCAACTCTTCAGACCTAGTAGCAGGCCACTTTTGATGAGAGTGATGAATTACAGCAGATACTTTGGCCTGCAGAGGAAGAGAGGGGTCATAAATTCTTCACCTTGAGAATGATTCTGGCAAGATTCCAGCATGGTGCCACAAATCATACCATATTTTTTGTTTCACCCACCATGTATCTCGTGTAGGGTTACAATGTATTCCTGACTTTTAATAACTTCCAAGGTAGCATCTGCTTTGCAGTCAAAACGGTAGCTACAGAGCCAGGCAAAAATAGAGACCCACACCTCAACAAAATAATCCACAGACACTTCAACATACAAGCAAGATTTAACAAAGCCAGTCTTCAAATGCCAAGGCCTCCAAACTGCTTAGGAAGGCAGACAGGGTCCCATCTAACTCTTGATCCCTCTTTTGCATCAGGATCTCCCTTCCAAAGGAAAGCTCTACACTTTTGCTCAATCTTTTTAGGGATATGTTCAGCAGAAGTCCTAAAACTTGTCAACAAAGTACAATTGAGTTCTAAAACTTACAAAAAGTGCAATCGAGTCCTAAAACTTATTAAGTTGATTCAATTGAGTCCTAAAGTTAACGGAAATTATTGACGTGGCGCTGATGTCATATTTTAAATGAATTTTTTATTTTATATATGGCTTTTTTTAAATTATTTTTTATTCAAAATCTTTAAAAATTAGATAAAAAACTAAAAAGAAAAAGCTAAATATATTTAAAAAATAAAACTATTAAAAAAAAAAGCTACCGGTGGAGCTTCCGCCGCCGCCCATCACCGGAGGGGCCGGTGACGGTAGCCGGACAGGCTGGTGACGTCGTCGGCCCTAGGTGGGTGGCCGGTCCTCGGCTGGGCGAGGCCTCGCCGGCCCCAGGTGAGGGCCGGCCACCCCTCTAGGTCGAGCGAGGACGCCCAGATCTAGGCACGCCACGGGCAAGGTCCCGCCGGCCCTCGCGGGGGGCTGGTGACCATCGCCCGCCCTGGGTGAGGCCTCGTTGGTCCTCGCCCGGGGTCGGCAATGCTCGCCCAGATCTGGGTGCCAAGCAACCGAACCTCATTGTCCTCCTCCTCCTCGGCCTGGCCATTCTCGTTGTCGTCAACGGCGGGGGCGGCGTCGTCCTCGTCAGCGGAGCTGGCGGAGCGGGTGATAGCCTCGAGCTCCTCCTCGTTGGCCAGCTCGTCGAGCTGCAGTTGCTCCTCCCCCTCGGACCCGTCCGACAAGGCCTCGTCGAACAACGCCTGCTCGCCCAGATCTAGGCGAGCATCGCTGACCCTAGGCCGATGGTCGCTGGCCCCCCACGAGGGCCGGCGGCGTGCCCAGATCTAGGCGTCTTTGCCCAACCTGGCGGGGGGTGGCCAGCCCTCACTTGGGGCCGACGAGACCTCACCTGGGTGAGGGCCGGGCACCCCGCCCAGGGCCGGCAACCGTCGCCGTCCCCTCCGGCGACCGTCACCGGCCCCTTTGGCAATGGGTGGCGGCGGAAGCTCCATTGGCGGCCTTTTTTTTTAATAATATTTTTTTTAAATAAATTTAGCTTTTCCTTTTTAATTTTTTATCTTATTTTTAAAGATTTTGAATAAAAAATAATTTAAAAATGCCATATATAAAATAAAAAATTCATTTAAAATGTTATGTCAGCGCCACATCAGCAATTCCGTTAATTTTCTTGACGGTGTTAATTTTAGGACTCAATTGAACCAATTTGACAAGTTTTAGGACTTGATTGCACTTTTTGTAAGTTTTATGACTTAATTGCACTTACTTGACAAGTTTTAGGACTTTTGCTGAACCTATCTCATCTTTTTAATAACTTTCTTGGGCAACAAAAAGAGTTGACACTACTTGTTAACCAGATTATGAACAATAGATTTAATGAGCTGAAGTCAGCTGGCATATGAGAGTTTTTTAGCTGTCCAAGCTTTAAATCCCATTGTAATTCAATCAATGCCAAGAATCCTGGTCTGAAAGTCTTCCAGACAATCCCAAATCACTAGAAGAACTAACCAAACAAGAACATAGGGTTGGCTGATTGGTCATGCTGTCGGATTTGATTGCTGCATGTTGCATTTCCTAAAAGCTTGTTAGGAAACATGCCAACCAATGTATACATAATTCATAACTTGACACTCCCCCTCAGGTAGAACCTATTCCTTAGACACATACGACAAAATGTGGTCGTAATTATGTCAATAAGATAACCGTGGAACAGGAGAACAAACAACATAATAGACAAGAAATTTTGGACCATTGCATGAGCTTCGGTACAATGTTAGAAATGAACAAGTAGAAAGTGGACAATCTATTGGAAATTTAACAAAACAAGTAAGAATGCAAACAGTATGCAAGAATGCAGACAGTATGCTAATCCTTGAGAAAAGATTCCTTCTCAATTCTGATAATACCCCATGATCATTACCAGTGTCTTTCAAACAGCCTGACAAAAGAAAAAGCAGAAACAAATCTACCTACCCTTTAAACTTTGCCAACCAGCGACTTCGGGTCTATGCATCTTTGATTCCACGAAGCAGAATTTGAATAGTAATCAAAATGAACAATGGGAAAAGATTTCATTGAGTGCTATCTGGGACGCAAAACGCCTTCATTTGTGTCTGCACTCAAACCAACTAAACCATTCCTTAATCCTGGATGGTGAGTAAAATGCTAGAATGGAAGGGTTGAGGCGCAATAAATCTGTTTCCCCCCATAGATATCGATGTGCATCGCAGTATGCTCAGAAATGAGAAGATTGCGTGTGTGGGGATAAGTACTTTGTGTCAGTACCAAGTTCCTTCCACTTCCGGTGAATGCTGCAAAAGTAATTTTCGCATATCAGAATTAGAGATGTAAGGGAGATTAGTCGGGTACACATTCCACAACTTAGTAAACGTGTTCAAATGGAGTTTCCAGACTAAAACAGGAAAGAGGATATAAAGCATCTTTACTCCCATTAACATGACATGAACTTGCTCTATCCATCCGAAGCTCTGAGCTACACTTTTTCGATGTGGTGCAACCTTCAAACATTTTCAAACTTGTCTTTGCTACTAACTTATCATATAAATTATGTCCATTACATCTAGTGGATTGCAACATCAGGGGAAAAACATACGCTTAATGAACAGGGAAAGAGAACACATATCCACACCTTTATTCCCCCATGAGTAATCTGAGAACCAACTCTAATCATAGCAAAGAGTTTCCACAAAAAGTCAAAGATGTTAAGCACAGCAGAGCCTGCAGTGGCATCTCCCCTTCGTCTCTACAATGAGGAGCAATCTCACATCCAAAGTCCCCCCCCTTCAGCATCTTCTCCTCCTAGACTTGATACCGGCGAGGCGACGGTGAAGGAAGGGTTTATAGACTACGCCCCATGAAACATTACAGCAAACACCATGTCTTACGAACAAGGTTAGTGTGAACTCGAGAATGCGGATGATGAGGAATGAACTCAGCAGGCGAAAGATCTATACAAGAAATGTTCTTCTTTTATATCTTTGTATAAGAGTCTTGTACATTGAGAAATCAAATGCAACAGAGCAATTTGAATCCCCTGTTCTTCACTCTTCTCTGTTTTTTCTTATCTCTCCTCACCTTCTTGGACGAGCTTAACTCTTTCTATATAAACGAAGAGAAGCTAGAAAACTAATAATAGAACAAACGATCTAACAGACTCGAACTAACAAACTTTTACGGCTATTTACAACAAAACGGCAACTTTGACAAATCAAGCTTGGCAATCCACGTCTTCTGTATTGTATAATCTTCACCGTTGATAAGACTGGCTATCCGTGTCTTCTACATCAACTCATGACAGTCTTCTGGTGATCCTCGTCTTCTAGTGTTGACCCGCAGCTGACTTTCGATGTAGTAGATCTTGATCCTTTAACATCCCCCCTCAAATTGGGAAGGGTGAATGATCCCATTCCCAATTTGGTTCGGAGAGTAACATGAGCTAACCGTGAGAGTGACTTAGTAAAGATATCAGCTAATTGAAGATGAGTAGAGATATATTGAACACGAATAGATCCAGAAGAAACTTTCTCACGTACGAAGTGAAAGTCAACTTCAATGTGCTTAGTTCAAGCATGCAGTATTGGATTAGCTGTAAGAGAAATTGCTGATCTGTTGTCACAGAATAAGGATGTAGGAGAATGAAGAGAGATACCAATGTCTCGTAACATAAAGCTTATCCAGGTGAGTTCAGCAGTTGTCGAAGCAAGTGCACGATATTTTGCTTCAGTGGAGGATCTGGAAACAGTAGGTTGTTTCTTGGCTGACCAAGAAAGTAGATTAGATCCAAGAAATGTGCAAAACCCAGTTGTGGAACGTCGTGTGATTGTACAACCGGCCCAATCAGCATCTGAAAACCCATAGAGTGTTACTGAACTTTGAGAATGAAGATAGATCCCAAGATGTATAGTACCCTTGACATATCGAAGGACTCTTTTTAACTGATGAAAGTCTGCCACTGTAGGATTTTGCATCTTTTGACAAAGAAGATTGGTAGCAAAAGCTAGGTCTGGTCGAGTAATGGTCAAGTACTGAAGACCACCAACCAAGCTTCTGTACTCCACAGGATCTATGAGCTGATTTGTAGTATTAGCCATGGAATTTGATCGAAGTGGCAAGGGTGTTGAGATTGGTTTACAATCAGCCATATGAGCTTGTTTCAGCAAGTCAGTGGCATATTTTGTTTGGCATAGGAATAGATTCTGTGAAGTACGTTTGGCTTCAATACCCAAAAAATAGTGAAGATATCCAAGGTCCTTCATATGGAAGTGAAGACTGAGCTGCTGAATTAAGGTAGTTAAGAGCTGGGGTGAGCTACTAGTCAAGATGATATCATCAACATATAGTAGTAATAAGATTGTATGTGATTCAGCATGAAGAACAAACAAGGAGGGATCTGCTGTGCTACAGAAGAAGCCACTTTCGAGTAAAAATTTGCTGAATTTATCGAACCAAGCTCTTGGGGCTTGTCGAAGACCATATAAGGACTTTTGAAGCAGATAGACATAACTTGGCTTCTGAGGGTGTATAAAGCCAGGTGGTTGTTCCATGTATACAATCTCATTCAGATCTCCATGGAGAAAAGAATTCTTAACATCAAGTTGATGTATTGGCCACTGTTTTATCATGGCTAGAGACAGCACTATCCGGATCGTTGTGTGTTTCACAACAGGGCTGAAGGTCTCAGTGAAGTCTAGTCCTGCTTCTTGGTGAAAGCCTTTGGCGACTAGACGAGCTTTTAGTCTGTCAAGACTCCCATCTGGTGCAAGTTTGGTCTTATACACCCACTTACAACCTATCACATTCATCTTATTAGTTCTGGGAACTAATGTCCAGCTTTGGTTTTCATCTAGAGCATCCATTTCTTCTTTCATAGCCCTATACCAAGCTTTATTAGCTAAGGCTGATTTGATAGACCGTGGTTCCATAGGAACTTGATACTCTGCTAAACAAGCATACTTTGGATTTGGTTTTCTAATCCCAGACTTTAGTCGAGTCTGCATATGATGATTATTAATAGTACCTTGAGAAGAAGACAAAGTAGAATTGTAGTGCTCTTCACCAGAACTACTGTTAGCTGGTGGATCATTATGTGAAGATGAAGAGCTAGTAGTATGTTGTTCTTGAGTGGTAGATAGATCTGTAGACATACTATCTAGTGAAGTTAAGACCGGTTGTTCATCTATTGTGCTTTCATTCTGTAAAGGTATCGAGGAAATGGTCTGAGGTTGTTGTCTACTATATAAGTGATGATTATAACAATCATCTATATCAGGATGAATCTGATTTTTGGCTAACTGATGAAGAAGACCATCTGTTCTTAGAGGTTCGAAGAAATGCATCCCTCCAATCCATTGTTTGTATAGATTTGTATACTGTCCATACTCATTGGCCATCCTCTTTGTAAAAGGATAAGAAAGTTCATCAAAGACAACATGTCTACTGATATACACACGATTATCAGTGGGTACAAGACATCAATATCCTTTGTACAGATTACTGTAACCTAAAAAGATACAGGGTAGAGATCGAGGATCAAATTTGTGGCTTGCATATGGTCTCAAGCAAGGATAGCAAGCACAGCCAAACACCCTTAAATGATCATACCTTGGCTGTCTATTATGAAGTTTATTATAGGGTGTATCCTTCTTCAGTTTTGGTGTGGGGAGAATATTTATAATGTAATTAGCTGTTACAAAGGCATCCACCCAAAATTTTAGTGGAACTTTGGAGTGATATAGCATAGCTAACCCCAATTCAACTATATGTCGATGTTTTCTTTCTGAGACCCCATTCTGTTCTGGTGTGTGAGGACAAGATATAAGCTATTTTATCCCATAGTTTTTCAGATGAGTTTGGAACCTGTTGCTTACGAACTCTCCTCCTCCATCACTCTGGAAGGTTTTAATGTGATGATTGTATTGCCGTTCAACTAACTTTTGGAATTGAACAAATATGTCATAGAACTCAGACTTCAACTTCATAGGATATAACCAGCTGTATCGAGAAAAACTGTCAACAAAAATCACATAATATCTAAACTTTTGAAATGAACATACTGGTGAGGGTCCCCAAATGTCACAATGAACCTTTTCCAATGAAAGACTTGACGCAGAATCCGACAAAGAAAAAGATAGAGCTATACTTTTTGTTATTTGACAGCTACTGCATACATTCGTAGATGTTGAATTAAAATGTATCAGCTTCTGTTTTTGCAAATGTTTCACAACCTGTGCATTTGTGTGAGCTAATCTCTGGTGCCATGTGTCTTCATTGACTGTCCTTTGCGTCTGAGTAAAGAAAGCTTCTGTAGTTTGTGGATTAACTTGATAAAGCCCTCTAGTTTTCCTTCCAAGCTTCGCCATTATTTTGGTATTGTTGTCCTTTACATAAACATCGGTTTTATCAAAGATAGACGAGCAAGGATAGTCATCTATAAGCTTAGATACTGAAAGAAGATTCTTCTTTATCTCTGGAACAATTAAGACATCATTAAGAGGTAATGTACTACCTTTTGTATTCAGCCAAGTATCGCCAATGTATGTTACAGGTAAACATGATCCATTGCCTATCATAACAGTATCATATCCTTGATATTTAGAAAGAGTATGAAGCATACCAGGATTGGCACTGATGTGGGCTGTAGCACCAGTATCAGGATACCATTCGCTTCCTGTTGAATCTTCAATATGCATTGCTGTTAGTGCTGCTGGAATATCTTCTGCTTGATAAGAGTTGTCAAACCGATACCAGCAGCGAAGGGCATCATGTCCAGATCGTTTACATATTTGACATACTAGTCGAATACTACTTGTTTCTTTCTCATCCTGTAAGTTCTTATTTGAGTCTACAGAAGGATAAGTTTTGATGTTTGGGTACCTTTGAGAGTAAGTAGTATAGGGTCTGAATCCTTGATTCGTTGTAGAGATAATATTTCTTTGTCTAGGGTGTTGATCTCCTTGTCCTTGGTTTAAGATATCTGTTCTATAATTCTGATTTCTTTCAATATAACCAAAGCCACGACCTCTATTATTAACAGCTCTGCCACGACCATAACTTCGACCTCCTCTGTAACTTCCTCTCTGAGATATAAATCCAGAAGTTTGAGAGATGTAATCTTCATTAGTGTTTTCTTTAGGTCATGAATCGAGACTGTTTTTGCCCAAAATAGGCCAAATTCGGGTTGAACTGATTCTCGGAGTAGGTCTTCACCTTGATTCAAACCGTTCTAATTGGGCAATAACCTCATCATACTCAGGTTGAGGCTTTAAGCAATATATGGTGGTTCGAAAGTTTTCATATTCAGGGCCTAAACCTTCCAAAACACCAAACATTTTGGTTATTTCATCCACAGGTTTGCCTATTGCATTCAACTGATCACATATGGATTGATATTCCCTAAGATAAACAGAGAGGGTTTGTTCATGCTTTTGGCATGATTGCAGTTTTCCCCTCAGTTTGAACTCTCTAGCAATTGACCTCTGTGTAAATCGTTTCAGAAGAGTTTGCCATACTTCAGATGATGTTTCTAATCCGATTATTAAGCTCAAAATATTTTCAGTAACAGCCCCACTGATCCATGATGATATCAACTGATCTGTTCTAGTCCAATCGGTATAACTGGATTGATAAGATCAGTTTCACAACCTTCATCCTCTCTCTGCAGCATTCGAGGAGGAGAAGGAATATCACCATTAACAAAACCAAAGAGATCTTAACTTTTCAGAAATCTTTGGATTTGAGCTTGCCACAACAGGAAGTTGTCTTCAGCAAGTTTGATTGTGACAAAATTCGAGATATTCACATGTATTGGAAAGGAGTACTTTGGTGTTTTGATCACCATTGTTACGATCCTTCAGCTTGAAGAAGAAGATGGCAACAGAAATGCTATGAACTCTGATATGATTACCTTGATACAGAGAGTTTCTGGAGCTTCAGATCTTCTGTTTTGATGCAAAAACCTACTGCTGAATGGATCTTTTCATTCAGATGCAGTAGAACAAGCTCTGATACCATGTGAACTCGAGAATGCAGATGATGAGGAATGAACTCAGCAGGCAAAAGATCTGTACAAGAAATGTTCTTCTTTTATATCTTTGTATAAGAGTCTTGTACATTGAGATATCAAATGCAACAGAGCAATTTGAATCCCCTGTTCTTCACTCTTCTCTGTTTTTTCTTATCTCTCCTCACCTTCTTGGACGAGCTTAACTCTTTCTATATAAACGAAGAGAAGCTAGAAAACTAATAACAGAACAAATGATCTAATAGACTCGAACTAACAAACTTTTATAGCTATTTACAACAAAACAGCAACTTTGACAAATCAAGCTTGGCAATCCATGTCTTCTGTATTGTATAATCTTCACCGTTGATTAGACTGGCTATCCGTGTCTTCTACATCAACTCACGATAGTCTTCTGGTGATCCTCGTCTTCTAGTGTTGACCCGCAGCTGACTTTCGATGTAGTAGATCTTGATCCTTTAACAGTTAGAAACAATTAATCCAATATAGAATTCAACGGAAGCTATAAAAAAATAAGGACAAAAATTAGAGAAACCGTTGCTTGTTCAGGCGACTGAGATCAATCTACAAGCCGCGTTTAACCGAGGAAATGCAGCTGACTACTGGCTGACTCATGGCTGACGAAGGCTGATTTTGAACTAAAGAAATTACCTTGTGTGGATGAGAAAATAACCCCGCGGAAAGCGATGTGCAAGAGTTAAAATAAGGAAAGCGCGAAGTAGCTTTACTTACCTTCGCCTTGCGAGCCCGGAAATACTGATAATTGCGGGTGGTGCAGCAGCAGCTCCGGAACGATCCAGGCAAGAGTTTCCCTGACGGCGTTCCCTGATCACATAATCGATCTCCGATTGCTGATGAACTGCATCCCCAAAGCAACGGAACGAACGAAGACAGGAAACGCTTCAAAAACCCCCCCAATAAACCCCCTAAAAGCCAAGACGATGTGACCCATTTCGCAGGTGAGGGGCCAATAGGAGCCGGTCGGTCTCTTGCGTCGCTTCTTGAGAATCGCTCGTCCTTTGACCCATAGAAGTTCTAGGAAGAGAGTTCTAAGTTTGTAGTATCTCGACGCTTGTCAAGTCTATGAATTTGGATTGATAAATATCATACTATATCATTTGATTACTCCTAGTATTTTAGGAAAGGTCCATTTGCATCACGGTGCTATTAATATCTTAATTTTTCGATGGCAAGTCAAACATGCATTTTTTGTAAAAATATATATAATATAAAGATAAATAAATAATGAAAAATTACTTGCCGCGGTGGCTCCGCTGAATAAGACCCTGTTGATCCTTTCTTCAAAGGTGAAGGATTCGAAACCCAGTGAAGGCGCTTGGCGCATTAACCGCTATCACGGGTGGTGGTTCCCTCGTGCAGCCCCAGGGTTTGTCCCGGCATGGCTGCCGCGTACGTGGTTTCCCTGGTTACAAAATAATAATAATAATAATAATAATAATAATAATAATAATAATAATAAAAAATAAATAAATAAATAAATAAATAAATAATGAAAATATAAAAATGAAAAAAAAATAGAATAGAAAATAAACATAATGAAGCACCAAGTCCATCAAAGCCCATCGCTCTAGCCCGGTATGACCACCTTGTTCTAGCCCAGCTCTGTCCGACCACAAGTGGAGCTCCGACCACAAGTCAAGGCCATCAAGCACCTGGCCCAATTCACCTCAACCCATCGATCCACACAAGCAACCCAGGCCACACCAGGCCCATCAATTTATAATAAAACCCATTAAGCCCTACTTGGTGAAACCCATAAAGATTTGAATTGAGCTCGGCCCACCTCATTGGCACCGGCCCCCCTCTCCCCCCTGTCGTTCTCTGTCTGTCACCTTGAAAGTTGGAAACGAATTCGCGCGCGTTACAATGTTTAATTGCCTATTGTGTTCGCAATTGAGACCTTCTTGTTATTGAAATAAGCTCGTCGACAATTCAATTGCATCGATTTCTTCATTGTTTAAGAATGTTTGTTGATCGGTTCTTGATGTATAGGCATTCCTTAAGTCCTATTGTCTTGCATTAAGAATGAATCTAGGAGGTATGCACTTTGATACATTTCTACCTCGGTTTAGATCTAAGTTCAGTGGTCTTGCAACATAAATTTGATTTTCAGTATTGCTAGATTAGGACAAGAATCTCTTGTATGGAACTGAATTAAATTTAATGTGTTTTTGTTGAGTTCACACGTTATATTTACTGGAATCACACTTAGATCACCCCTCACAGTCGATGAGAGCTTGCAAGCTTTCGTTAGCCACAATGAAAAAAAAATTATTATAAAATTTTCCAATTACTTTAAAATTTTTCTGCATTATTGCTAGCTGTATTCTGTGGAATAATTAGTGTCCACATTAAAAATTTCCAAGCAAAAGTGATCCAAATGACTACATTAGCAAATTATCAAAAGATTTATAACTAAATTGGCTAAATTGAAAGGTTTATAACTAAATTGACGTTTGTACAATAGGTTTATATGATATTTGTACAATATATTCTTAACTTTTTTTGGTAAAATGTCACACACAATTTCCAAAAGGAAAATGAAAATGTGATTGAATTTAAGTACTAAAAACCTATAGGAAACTATTGCTTGCTATGTGACGACTTCAAATGTACAGGGTAGTATACTTCACAATGACAATTGAAGAATCATAGCCTAGAAAAGCGAGACAAAATATTTCGTAAATCTTAGTTTCTATAGGGAAATATGAGAAGACTCAACAAAACATAAATGGAAATATTTATTCAAGCAAAATTCTATAATATAGGAAGTAGTATACAATTCTAATTCGAATAATCGTCTAGAAAATCTTAAACCTATAGCGACAAATTCATTCCTAAATTTTTCAATTTTGTCAATTTAATTCTAAATCTTTTGATGATTTGCCAATATAATTCTTTTGGCTAATCTTGGCTGGAAATCGCTAATGTGGCGGTTGTGTCACATAGGATGGCCAGAGCTCATGTTAGAAATTTTCGACCAACATTAGTCGTTGCTAAGTTAGGCACAAGTATATGATATTGTTTATTCGAGTTCTCCTTTCTTTGTTTTATTTGCTCCCATATTCTCAAATTTATTAATTATGAAGGATGTATATTGTGTACTTACCTACTCTAGAAATGCTGAATCAGGTTTGCAAAGGGAGGTCTCTGTATAGGGCATGGGCTCATGGGGATGACGAGTTTTGTTCAATGGTTTGTTGTCGTCTATGACATCAGGGAACGAAATAAATGAGTTGTAGAAGGAAGGAGGATTACGATTAAAAACTGCAGAATTTGAAAATAAGATTATTGTTTATGGAAGAAGGGCATCAAAGGACAGGGATAGGTCGAAATGATCGTCTTGGTCATTCGATTGTGTAGCGGCCGTCTTTTTCTTTGAGTTTAGAGAAAGTATAAAAAGGCTATATAAAGGTCACGTGCAGGCAATCGAAACCTGAAGAAAGCTTGTACTCATGCGGACCTGCCCGTGGAAGTTGACTTGGGATTTTATCATAAAGTCAAAAACACTTTTGCTTATCATATCAGTGAAATAATTAGTGGGGAAATGGAATTTGACATTTTTTTGGTTGTGTGACCAGTGTACATCATTCCGTTTTTGGTAGCCTTACTTTCAGATTTGCCATTGTTAATCAATCCCATTTACCCCGATAATTCCTCCAATGTTAGCTTATTTTAGGACATTTATTCGACGTTCTTCAACATTTTGGAATTAAAATCAATAAGTCGGACATGTAATGTTATGTCAATAATTGATTGAAAATAATCGATGTCACAATGGAATTCGATACCTAAATGAGGGAAAGCATTGCTTATCGTTGACTCCTGAGGTTTTGACCGACAAATCAAAAATGCATTTATATTAAAATAAGTGAATGATGAATAAACACCAGGCTCATCACTATCGAGCCCATCCAAGAAGCTCGTCCACTTCAGCTCCAATTCAGACACTTTGGCCCTTCAAAGCCTAACCCCTCACCGTGAGCCTGAATTCCACCGGCCGACGACGCCATCGCATTTTCTCGGTGACAGCACCTCAGCCTTACTGCTAGTTAAAGTTTCTATTGAATTTTGTTTGCAGATGTTTTGATGTGCAATTGAAGATGCGCCGGTTGTGACTTACTGGGTTTCCTGTAAATAGTCGATTAAAATGCTTACAAATTTGGACGTATATGCGTACTGTGTTGCTCGTTGTTTATGTGTGCTTGAATATCTCAAATGCTGGTCGCGTGCATTTGTTGTTCGCTGTACGTGTGTGTGATTGCTGTGTCAACTGATGTTGTGCTTACTTTGGAAAATGTGCATGGTATTAATCATCTAAGCTGCTAAACATGAGAAGTTGTGGTCCTCAGGATTTTTCTAAGTAACAGCGCTAGCATAAGACCTCATTATCCGGATGTAGCAGATACGACGAGCGCAATTAAGCACACGTCTTCCCAATTCCACGCTATGAGAATACCAATTCACTCTTTTAGAATCATATTAAAATACAGCCAAGTTTCTCAAGTTGTTTCCTTTTTCAAACTTGTGTTTATTGTTTCAACATTGTTTAAAGGACACAAGTTTGAACTTCGAAGTGTGCTATTTGCTGCGTAAGTTAGATTTTTCTTGTCCAAGACGTAGGGCTGCTTCTTGGAACAAGTCTTCATCGGCAAACACGCTCTTCATTAAATGAAAAGTAAGCACAAGCACGAACACCCCGGACACCCTCGATGATTCCGTGAGGACGAAATGACCAATATCTACGAGAGAGAGCAGAATTTCGGGAGTCGAATTTCATGCAGACATAACTAAATGAAATTACCGTTAGCCGATAAAAAAAGAAGAGAGTAGAATGTGGTAAGATCTCTCTTTGAATCTTGTAGTTAAATAAGTGTTTACTCTCTTACTCTTGTAGCAACTCCCTCTCATGGATTGGGGTCCTTCCTCAAGAACTATTTGAAGAAATGCGAAGGCCAGTGATATAGAAATTGGACCTCATAAAGAATTGGACCCCAAACAAGAGGGTTGAAGTTGACATCTGTATCACAAGCATAAAGACGACAGAGCAAAACATGCAATTCTACACACCAAAGAGCAACAATAGGCACCGCGTCAGACAAATCTTAACTCTAGCTAATAGTTTTTACAGTCAGATTCCAAGCAACACAACCTATGATGCTCATTGGTGCCTATCTTATTTTGAGACCAAAGCAATTCTCAACACTATGCTTAACAGAACTTCTTAATTTTGATTTCATTAAACATCCAAGGAGGCACCTGAAAAAGCAACATGGACTTCAAGATAAAATAGATGCAGTAGTTTCCATATAAACTGCGATAGACACTTCCGAAAATCTTTCCCTGAGCAGATTGTTTCATCTAAACCGAATTTACAATAGTAAAATCCAGGAGTCAGATGAATCGAACAAAGCTGCAGCACCTTTCTCCGTAATTGATTGGGGAGAAGCTACACTCAATAAACAGATGAGAGCAATATTCACTGCGTAGATCACAGAACGAGAGTGAGAGAGAGAGAGATCTAGTACTCCCAACAGACCAACTGTAAATCCTCTCAACAGCAGGAAGTTTATCATGTATTACTAACCCCCCCCCCCCCCAAAAAAAAAAAGCCAAATCTTGGCCCATTAGGGAAGAACCACCCAAGTTTGTCCCAGCCAACATCAGCATACTTGTTTCTGACAATATCCCATGCAACAAAAAAGTTAAAGGCAACTATTTGAACAAGCTGTGCAAAAAACAACTTTATTTGCAGCTAGGAACTAGGAAAAACACACCACAAATTGCAGCTTGTATGGGAACCAACTCTTCAGACCTAGCAGCAGTGATTTCCAATGAGAATTACGTATTGCAGCCGATCCTTTGGCCCGCAGAGAAGAGGAGAAGATTCATAAATCATTCTCCTCGAGAATGATTCCGGCATGGTGCCAGAATTCATACCAAAGAGAAATATTATCTCCGTTATCCACTATTTGTGTAATGTGGGATTTCAAAATGTTCCTGACTTTTAATAAATTCTTCCAAGCATAAGTAGCATCTGGTTTACAGTCAAGATGATAGCTATAGAGCCAGGCAAAACACTTAAGACCACAACTCAACAAAATACTGCACAGACAATTTAAAATACAAAAAGATTGCACAAATCCGATCTTCAAATGCCAAGTCCTCCAAACTGCTTAGGACAGACAGTGTTCCATCTAGCTTTTGCTCACTCTTTGGCATAAGGATCTCCATTCCAAAGGAAAGCTCTACACTTTCGCTCAACCATTTCAAAAACTTTCTGGGGAAACAAAAAGAGTGGACACTAAGGGCGCGTTTGGTAACGATTCTGTTCCCGGGAGCTGATTCTGATCAGAACTGATTCTTTTTTATTCTGTTCCCGGGAACTGATTCTAAGCATTTTAAGCCGTTTGATAACTATTCAAAATTTCTGATTCTGGAATAGAATTGTGTTTGGTACCGTGTTCATTAATTCTGTTCCAAATCAATTTCTTTTAATTTTTAAATAATTTTTTTACTTTTTTCCTTTGTTTTCTTTTCTTTTTTTCTTTTTTTCATTTTTTTCTTTTCATTTTCCTTTTCATTTTCATTTTTTTCTTTTTTTCTTTTCTTTTTCCTTTTTTCTTTTCTTTTTCTCATCTTCTTCTTCTTCTCTTGGCCGGTCGTCGGACCGGCGACCTCACCGGAGCGTCGCCAGCCCTCGGCGAGGCCGCCCCTCATCAACCGAGCCTCGCCGGCGGCCGGCGAGGCTCGCCCTAGCCCCGAGGCTCGGCCTCGCCAGATTTGGCAAGGCCGAGCCCCGCCGATGGCCGCCGACCTCGCCGGGGTTGGGCGAGGCCTCGCGAGCCACCGGCGGGCCGGGCGAGCCTCGCCGTGGGCCGCGAGCCCGCCCGCCACGCCCGGGGGCGGGCGTCGAGAGCTCGCCCGCCTCGCCCGGGCCCGGCGAGGACGAGCCTCGCCGGTGGCCGCGGGCCTCGCCGGTCCCGGAAGGCCTCGCCCAACCCGGCGAGGCCCGCCCGGCACCGGGGAGGCTCGGCCTCGCCAATCTAGGGAGGCCGAGCCTCGCCGGGCCGGGCAAGCCTCCGCGAGCTCGCCGGGGGCTTGCCTCCGGCGAGCTCGCCGGACCTCGCCCGTGTCCGGTGAGCCTCCGGCGAGCTCGCCGGACCGGCGGCGGGCGGCGGTGGACGGCGGGGCAGACGGCGGCGGGCGGTGGACGGTGGTGGCGGACAGCGGACGGTGGCGGGCAATGGTGGATGGCAGTTGCGAGATGGCCAAAGGGAAGAAGAAAATTTGTTGATTTTGATTCTCAAATTCGTTTCCGGAACAAGAATTAACTTTTTTTTTATTCTTGATTTTGTTCCCAATCTGTTCCGGGAACAAATTTATTCCCGGAACAAAAATTTTACCAAACGCGATTCTAGGCCGAAACTGATTCCGGGAACAAAGAATCAGAATTTGGCACTGTTTGGATGGTTACCAAACAAGGCCTAATAGACTATGAAAGAGAGAAACAATAAGCTAAAGTTCACCTGCATATGAGCGGCTTTTAACTGTCCAAGCTTAAAATCTCTTTGTAATTCAATAATTTCATAGAGGCTTACAATCCTTGTCTGAAAGTCTTCGAGACAATCCACAATTACAGGAAGAAAGAACCAAACAAGAACATATGATTGGCCAAGCTGTTTGATTTGATTGCTGCATGTTAGACAAATTCCTCTTTAAAAACACCGTAAGCTGTTAAGCAACGTGCTAAGCAATGTATATATAATGCATTTGACCAAAAAAATGTACATATAATGTATAACTCAACGGTCCCCTTGCGTAGAACCGATCCCTTAAGACACACAACAGAATGTGGACGTAATCATGTCAATGAGATAGTAGGGGATGATAACAAAAAACATAAAAGATGAGAAATTTTAAACCATTGTCATGCTTTGATACAATGCTAGAAATGAACAAGTAGAATGCAGACAATTTGCTAATCCTTCAAAAGAGATTCTTTCCAAATTCTGATTATACCTTATGATCATTAGCCATGTCTTTCAAACAGCCTGTGAAAAGAAATAGTAGAAACAAATCTACCCACCCTCTAAACTTTGCCAACCTGTGATTGCAAGGCTATGCATCTCTAATTCCATGAAGCGAGAACATAAATAGTTATCGAATGAACAATGGACAAAGATATAGTCGAGTCCTATCTAGGACACAAAATGCCTTCACTTGTGTCTGTACTCAAACCGACTAAACCACTCCTTAATCTCGGATGTTGTGTAAAATGCCGAATGGAAGGGTTGAGGCGGAATAAATCAGTCCCCCATAGATTTCGATGTGCACCACAATATGCTCGAAATGAGAAGATTGCATGTGTGGGAATAAGTAGTTTGTATCGGTAAATGCGAGACACAAAGTTAATACCAAGTTTCTTCCGCTTCTGGTGAATGTTGCAAAAGTAATTTCCATATATCAAGTTCAGAGATATAAGGGAAACTACTCAGGTACATTCCACAACTTAGTAAATGTGTTCAAATGGAGCTTAAGACTAAAACAGGAAAGAAGATTTAAAGCACCTAACTGCCATTAAAATGACACAAACTTGCTCTATCCATCCGAAGTTCTGAGCTACACTTTTCCAAGGAGATGCAACTTTTAAACATTTTTAAACTTGTCTTTGCTATTAACTTACCAAATAAATTATGTCCAGACTTTAGATTAACTTAAATCAGGGCAAATAGACACTTATTGAATGGGGAAAGGAAACATATACACATACCTATCTCCATGAGTAATGTGAGAGCCAACTAATCATGGAAAAGTTTCCACAAAAGTCAAGATCTTAAGAAAAGAGCCCGCAGTGGCATTTCCCTTTGTCTCTACAATGGGAAGCAATCTCACATCCAGGGTCCCCTTCAGCATCTTCTCCTCCTAGACTTAATACCAGTGAGGCAATGGCAAAGGAAGGGTCTATAGACCTTTCTTTAGGTTGCTGGGTCGTACAAACAAACTTCACCAATGGAATTCCAATGTAATCTGAAAGGCAAGCAAGATTTAGAGAATCTTGGAGAATGAGACAGAGCACAGTGATGACAAAAGAAGTGGATGAGTGCAAAAAACTGATAGAATGTAGAAATAAGCTGAGAATCCAAATTTAAATGCAATAGTCCATTAATAACATTTCAGGTTTTTATTTCATTTTTGCTGGATCGAAGAGATTATGCGAAGTGTTTCAATGGATAGGGGAACCGATGCCAAATCTGAGAAGAGAAGTGACTACTAGTAGAAGAGTAGAGTAGGCATAGTAAATGGCAAGATTGACACCGGATTTTAATGACATCTTCATGAGATGGAGATAGCAGAGAGATGAAGCATAGGTGACTTAGGTGCAGACAACAAAGGAGAAGAAGACGATGATGGAAGAGGCATTTTTCACAGCCCCTAGTTTTGCCCAATTGCTATATGCAAAAATTAAAAACACCCTTTTTAAAGTAACATAATGTTTCCAATGAGTTATAAATTACAGGAGATACTTTGGCCTACGGAGGAAGAGAAGATCCATAAATTATTCTCCTTGAGAAATGATTCCTGCGAGATCCCAGTATGGTGTCACAAATCAAATTAAGAGAAATATTATCTCCATTACCGACTAAATATCTAATGTGGGGTTTCAAAATATTCTCGACTCATAATGACTTCTTCAAAGCATAAGTAGCATCTAGTTTGCAATCAAGATAATAGCTATAGAGCCAAGAAAAACATAGAGACCACACCTCAACAAAATACTCCATAGACACTTTAAAATACAAGCAAGATTTCACAAATCCAGTCTTTGAATGCCAAGGCCTTGAAACTTCTTAGGAGGACAGACAGTGTCCCATCTGACTTTTGCTCCCTCTTTAGTATAAGGATCTCCCTTATGAAGAAAAGCTCTACACTTTCACCAACCATTTCAAAATCTTTCTTGGGCAACAAAAAGAGTTGACACTAGTACTTAACCACACTATGAATAACAGATTTAATAAGTTGAAGTTTGCTGGCATATGAGTGCAAGCTTTAAATCTTGTTGTAATTCGATGATTTTTTGAGAAGCTTATAATCCCTATCCGAAAGTCTTCCACAATTACTAGAAGAAAAAACCAAACAAGAACATAGGTTGGCTAATTGGTCTTGTTCTTTGATTTGATCGCTGCATGTTAGATAAATACATTTTTTTTTTAAAGCTTAATCTATTAGGAAACTTGCCAAGCAATTTATATAAAAAATATAACTTAACATTCCCCTTGCGTAGAACCAATCCCTACACACAACAGAATGTGGACATAATCATGTCAATGGGATAACCGGGAACGATAACAAACAACATGTAACATGAGAAATTTTGAATCATTGATATGTGTTTTGATAAAATGCTAGAAATGAACAAGTGCGGACAAGTTGTTGGATATGCGGACAATATGCTTAAATCGTTCAGAAGAAATTCTTTTTAGGTTCCGATTATGCCCCATGATTATTATCCACCTTTCAAGTAGCTTTTAAATAGCCAGTAAAAAGAAATAGCAGAAACAAATCTACTCACCTTTAAACTTTGCCAACCAGCCATTATAGAATCCAGGGCTAATCTTGGATGGTGAGTAAAATGCTAGAATGGAAGGGTTGAGGTGCAATAAATCCGTTTCCCCCATAGATTCCAATGTGCATCACAGTATGCTCAGAAATGAGAGAATTGCATGTGTGGGAATAAGTACTTTGTATTGGTAAATGTAGACAGAGAGTTAATACCGAGTTCCTCCCACTTCTGGTGAATGCTGTAAAAGTAATTTTCGCATAGCAGAGTTAGTCAGGCACATTCCACAAACTTAGTAAATGTGTTCAAATTGAGCCACAAGCCTAAAACAGTATAAAGGATTTAAAGCACCTAAACTGCCATTAAGATGACATGAATTTTCTCTATCCATTCGAAGTTCTGAATCACTCTTTTTCAATGTGAAGCAACTTCAAACATTTTCAAACTTGTCCTTGCTATCTATTTGTCATATAAATTATGTCCAGACTATAGATTCGTCTAGTAGATTGAAACATCAGGAGGGAAATAGACACTTAATGAATAGGGAAAGAGAACATATATACATACCTCTATTCCCCGTGAGTAATCCGAGAACCAACTCTAATCACGGGAAAGAGTTCCCACAAAAAAGTCAAGCAGTTAAGAACAGCAGAGCCTGCAGTGGCATCTCCCCTCTTCGTCTCTACAATGAGGAGCAATCTCACATCAGGGGTCCCCCCTTCAGTAGCATCTTCTCCTTCTAGTCTTAGTATCGGGGAACTTCACTGATGGGAATTCCAGTGTAATCTGAAAGGCGAGCAAGATTGAAAGAATCTTGGAGAATGAAGCGGAGCACACCGAGAACGAAAGAATCGGAGGAAAAGTGATGCCAAATTTGAGAAAGAGACGTGACTACGAGTATTGAAGAGTAGTGATCGGAAAGATCGATTACCTATTTTAATTGGAATATATTCATGAGATGGAGATGGAGGTGAGGACGACGAGGGAGTGGAGAGCTGAAGCAATGGTGGCGATGGAGCTGCACACAACAACGGGGGAAGGACACAGATGATGAAAGAGCCTGGGCTTAGACTCCTTGACTACATGGGATTTCGCCGATGAGGGGCCAATAGTTGCCGGTCCTTCCTTGCATCGCTCCTTCAGAATCCTACATTCTTCGATCCGAGTTCTTCTAGGGAGGGAGGAGGCCATCCCGGGGCAACCCCTCGGCTTCGGACACCTAAAGATCCATAATTCTCGGAGAGAGGGAGGGAGACTGCTGGGCAGTCTTTCCACTTTCCCCATATCATAGATAGAGAGATGGAGTAGAGAGGAAAGGAGTGGAAGCACAAGATCCTCCTCCTCTCCCACTCCTCCCACGCTACCTCGATCTCCGTGTTTTAAGGAAAATGAGAGACGTAAGCCACTCCCTCACTTGCTACTTCATATTCTTGCATCCAATTACCCTAAGTTCCATTAGCTAGGGCAACAATCCTCCCTCCGGGAAGCGCGTCAATCTCTTATACCTCCTAATCGATAGATCTCAAGACTTGTAACGATTTTATCTTTGGACAATCCTGAAGCCCAAAAGTCGAGATGCCGGGAGGAAGAGGAGGGAAGCACTCCATCTCCAAACTAGGACAGCCAATCAATGTCAAGGAAGTGAGCCGAGATAGCGTGTGTAGACCCCAGGGTAAGCTTATCAAATTCTCAAAACCCCAAATAAAAATCTCTTGAATAGATTGAAGATGGTCTAGATTTATCTTTGCAAGCGACTCCACTCCCCTGCAATAAGCAATTTCAAGTCTCTTGAGGGTTGTGGGTAAAAATATACCCTCGCTAAATGGAGAGGATGGTAAAGAATTGCATTCGGAGATTCTTAAGTCCTGTAGACAAGATATAATGTTACTGTGGATATTGCTACTGCTGCTTGGTTCATCTAGATGAGCACTTAATCCTTTGGGTAAAGATTGCAATATGTTGCAGTTCTTAATATCTAATGATATCATTGAGGTAGGTAGACCTATTTTGGGGAATGACCCAAGTTTTGGATAGTTTTCAACTACCAAGCCTCTAAGAGAAGAGAGGGTGTGCATCTTCTTGGAAGCTTCTCTAAATTGACACAATTTATTAATTCAATAGTCTCGAGATTGCCAAGTAGCTCTATATCTCTTTCTTCAGCCACAAAATATATGAATTCCGGACAACTACGTACAACTAATCTCTTCAAACAATTGAGATTCTGAATTACATCTCCGTCTTGCCACAAATATATTAACTTTGTACACCATTCGATCTCCAACTTCTCTAGCTTGATCAAGGAGCTTGTAAACCCATGATTTAAGCAAGTGAGTTCAACAACATCATTTATGTTTAGAGCAGTAAGAGATGCTAGGTTTACTAAACTATGCAGCACCCTCTCATTACAACCTTCGAATTTTAATTCACTGAGAGATGGAAGGCTATTGAAAGATGGCAAGGCTTTCATACACGGACATGAGTTAATTTTGAGCTTTACAAGGGAGCTTAGTTGACTAGGCAATCTTCCGATTAGCATAGGGCAATCCTGAATGACAAGATGCTCAAGACGAGGGAATACAACTCCAACTTCTTCATTGTGGATGCAATGAGACCAGTCCTCCCACAATGACATGTCCTTGAATTTCAAAGTTAACAAGGATGGAAAATGACTTTTTCTTCCATAAAATTCAAACCCTACCAGGCATATTGCATTTAAACCTTCGATGTACAATTCTTTTAGCAAAGATAGCTGCCCGAGCGATGGTAATGCTTTGACCCTTTGACACCCATGTAAATGTAAATGCATTTATGTTAACATGTGTAGGACTACCTAACCAAGCTGGGAATTTTAGGCCACCATAGTAGGATATTTCAAGATGTGCAAGGTTTTGGTGAGGGTAAAGAAAGTCAAGGACCTTTGTTTCAGGCTCTTTATTCCGGAAATTTTCAAAATTTGTGCACCATTGCATGTTCAACCGGCATATTCCCTCCTTCATGAGTAAATTGGCATCTTTGGCTACTCCAACTTCTTGAACCTTATGCAAATCAGAGATGCATAATTTCTCTTGAAGGTTCTTTAGGTTTTTTAACTCATTCAACCTTGGCCCATTTTTCGTTCCAACTATAAACTTGGACAAGATCTCAAGACCCAATAAATTACGTATATTTAGTGGCATTGCTCTTAGACTTGAAGTATTGGTAATGTCAAGAAATCTTAGATTGATAAGTTTTTCCATACCTTCAAGTAATTTGATAAGCATGTGATAGCCTTACAACATCAAAGCTTCTAGCTTGTGCAATGCAACAATTGACTTTGGAAGGGTTTTAATATCAGTATATGATAGATTAAGGTGCCTTAGGTGCCTTAATTTGCCAATGCATTCTGGTTCCTCACTGATGTGATAGTGACTCAATGAAAGCACCCTTAAGTACTTCAATCTTGACAATAAGTCATATAGCACTTTTTGGGTCACAAAGGAAATCTCATATTGCTTCTTTAATGATATGAAGCTCCTAAGTCCCTGCATTTGATGATATATCTCGAGTCTTTCGGCATAATATACTTGCTTGGAAGGAATAAGGCGTGACAAGCTAAAGATGCATTATTGTGATTGTCCACAAACTCAAATTCCCCTGAGTTACAATGGGATGCACCTGCAACTAGTTTTGCCAGGTCATTCACAAGATCATACATTAAGAATTGTGATTCATTGCTACTTGACTTTTGAAATAATTGAAAGGGTTAGTGAGTACACCTAGAGGAGGGTGAATAGGTATAAATAAAAATTTTCATAGGACTTGATGAAAATATTTTGATTTTAGAAGATGTTAAACATAAATCGTAATTCAACTTACATAAATAGACAATCAATAAATAAATATAAAAAGTTCAGGGATAAACGAAAATTAACACAGAGTTTATAGTGGTTCGGCTTAGACTAAGCCTACGTCCACTCTCTTCATTGACAGCCTATTGGCTGGATTCCACTAAGGATCAAAAGAGATGTTACAGCTTGTGATCTTGACTATCACAATGATGAGTCTTTATCTAACTCTCACACAATCTCACTAAGAGTTTCTCTCTTTTATATACAATATTTAGCTTAATGAATGGAAAAGCAAGAGACTAGAAAGTTTCAGACTTTGGAATTCTCTCTCAACCATCGTATCGAACAACCAAAGACTCAATCCTTAAATACTCCTTCAAGCCTTCTCGACCATTGGCACTTTCCAAAAGAATTCTTCCAATCTACCCGTTGGACGAGAATCAATTAAGGTGATCTCTAGTCGTTAGATAATTTGTGTTGAAAGCCCATCAATCTTGCTCGTCCATACAAATCGGATCTTGAGTTTCCATAAGTAGAACCTTCCAAGTTTAGCTTTGCCTTTCAAAGATCTTCATATCGGAGTAGTTTCCAATAAGAATAATCAATCAAATATTTGTGAAATCCAGCTATGGGAAATTCCCATAACCATACAAAACGAAACTTTTCTTCAACTAAATAACAATCCTGTGTTAGAACAAATCTTCATCCTTAATCTGGAACTGTCAATGATGATAGACTTTGAGATTAAAATCTGGTGATCTATCGGTCTTCAGACTTTGACGATAAAATCTTCAGATCTTCCGATATAAACTTGGAAAGGTTTTGTCAACTTCAAAACAATAAATGAGTTTTCTCTAACAATAATGACCTGTTTACTAGCTCGTTGAAATAATTCAAACTTGTATTCCATTGACTATTTGCTTCTTTTCTATCCACCAAGCCCTCTGCAATCCACCAATGAATCAACTCGTCCCGTTGTATTTCATATTCCTTGGGAAATATAGCACGAAGAAGCAAAACATCTCCTCGATTGGAAGAAAGATGGAGGTAGCTAAGTTTCAAAGCTGGAAGGATGTCATTTCTTTCTTTCGGTAGATCCCAAATCTTGCTGCTCAATACAACTTGCCATTCAAGGGGACTAACTTTAGTGCATAGCAGCCCACTATTGTCTTTACGCTAATGGCAACCCTTTGCATTTTTCCACTATTTTGAGATCTAATTCTTCAAGATAAGGATGATGATCAAAATTTCTTACTCTAAGAGCATGAAATGCAAACAGAGTCACGCAAGCTTCTCGTGACAACTCTTTGAGAGTATAAGGTTGAGCACCAGCTATGTCAGCAACATGGGAATTACGGGTCGTGACGATGATTTTGCTTCCCTTTGCTCCCAATTGAAAAGGCTTCAAGAGGGTAGTCCAGTCTTCATAATTCTCGTTCCAAACATCGTCCAAAACGACAAGAAACTTCTTCCCCAAAATCTTTTGTTTGAGCTTATCCTGAAGCCAATCTAGGTCCTTATCTTTGTTGGAGAAAACTCCTTTACTGTTTTGAAGTTGACAAAATCTTTCCAAGTCTAAGTCTGAAGATTACCAGTCTCTGTTGCCAAAGTTTGAAGACTACTATACTTTAGTTTCAAAGTCTGTCCTCATTGTCAGTTTCCAAACCGAAGAATGAAGACTTATCTAGATGCGAGATTATCTTTAAGGATTCGATTCGTATGGTTTATGGATGACCTTATGGCTGAATATAGCACCTACTTGATTGATTATATTTATTGGAATCCGTTGGAGAAATTCTTCGTGAAATGTTTTAATGCTAACAAAACGTTTCCATCAGTCTAGTCTGAAGATCTCCAGACTCTGCTATTTAAAGTCTGAAGACCTCCGGACAGCCGGACTCAAGACTCAAAGTCTATCCTCATTGACAATTTGCTAATCCGTAGAAGAAAGGCTATCCAACTTGGATGTTTCATTAAGGATATGACCTTATCGACTGGTGAAGATCTCTTGGCTGGATAAGACATAACGGAATCCTTTATTTGATCATGATTGATTCGAAGATTAAGGATCCGATGATTGACAAAGTATACTTGGAATGTTCTACTTATGGAAACCGAGATCCTGATTGTATGGGCGAACAGGATTAATGGACTATCGACATGTTCCTTTTATAGCTTGAATGATCTTCCTAATTGATTCCGTCCAACGGGTAGATTGGAGGAATTCATTTGATCAGTGCCAACGGGTATGATGGCATAAATGAGTATATAAGGAAGACATTCCAATTGTTCGAGTGTGTGCACGATAGAAGAATTCCAAAGTCTGAAACTCCTTGTTCTTATTCAAGCAATTTGAGCGAAATCTTGTACACAAAAGAGAGTCTATATTTGTGAGAATCCTTGAGAAAGTGTGGTAGAATATCTACACTGTGGAATCAAGGAAAAGCTATGCTGTAACTTCTCTTTTGTTCATAGTGAAATTCAACCGGTGGGCTGTCAGTGCAGAAGAGTGGACGTAGGCTTAGAATAAGCCAAACCACTATAAACCTTGCGTTCAATTTTCTCTTCCCTACTCTTTACTTTACTTTGATCGTACTTCATTTTGTTAATTAAAAGAAGAACTCCCTTTCTATCGTTTGTCTAGTATCGCTTCCGTATCTCGAGGAATTGTTTTTACACCTATTCACCCCCCTCTAGGTGCTTATACTAGCTATCTCAATTGGTATCAGAGCCTGTGTACTCACTTTGTTTGAAGTGTTTTACTTCAGAGTTAAAGATCCATGGCTAGTATGTTGGCTCCAGGGCTGGTAGAAGGACAAAGCAATACCAGACCGCATTATTTTGATGGAAAGGATTACAACATATAGAAAAACAAGATGAAGGCGTTCTTAAGATCAAAGGATCCTCTGGAATGGGACGTTGTAGAAAAAGGAATCATTCCTAAAGTTGCACCGGTCTCAGAAAGAGGAAAAGATATTGTTGAGTCTAGTGAAATGACTCAGGAAGAGATAATCAAGAGATAAGCTCTTGATGCAAAAGCAATTTATTCTTTATATTGTGCTTTATCACATATTGAATATAACAGAATATCTTCTTGTGTTACGGCCAAAGAAGTCTGGGATAGATTACATATTACTTATGAAGGAACCGATCGAGTGAAAGAGACTAGAATCAACATTCTTCTCGGTCAATACGAAGCCTTCAATATGAAATTAGGAGAATCTATAACTGACATGTTTAGTCGTTTTACAGATATTATGAATGGTCTTGAAAATCAAGGTCAACCGATTTCTGACCTTCATAAGCTACTGCATGGACTCTCCAAGGATTGGAATCACATAAAGACCTCAATTAGAGAGACCCAAAGAATCATGCCACTATCTGTTGATGAGTTGGTTGGGACTCTTCAGTCTTATGAAGTGGAACGAATCAATGAAGACGAAGACCCTAAAGGTAAGAAATCCATTGCATTAAAATCTAATGATGATTCTAATGTTTCAGATTCTGAAGACGATATGGATGATGAGGAGCTTGCTCTCATGATAAAAAGATTCAGAAAGCTAAACAGAAAAGGAAGAAGATTCAATTCAAAGAAACAAAGTTTTAAAAAGTAACAGACCAAGTCTGTTGAAAATGATGAATCAAACAAAGATGTAGTCTGCTTTGAATGTAAGAAAAAGGGACACATCAGACCCAACTGTCATCTTCTGAGGAAGAAGAAAGGAAAAGCTGAAAAGTATCGAAAGGCTCTTAAAGCAGAAACCTAGAGTGATACAAAGTGCGAAGATAGTAATGATGATTATGTCAATGTATGTTTAATGGCACAATCGAATTTAGAATCAAACTCCGAGACAGATTCATATTCAAAAAGCGAATTCGAGGTAAGTAACTTCAAAATTCCTATTAAAGTTTCAAAATACATTGATGAATTGTGTTTTAGTCTTAAGACTTCTCTTAAAAGAATTTCCGAACTCAAAAAGGAAAATTCTACTCTAAAACAACAAGAAAATGTTTTGGAAGAAAAAGTGAAATGCTTAGACAAGAATGTTTCTTTTCTTAAAGAAAGTGAAAATAATCTTTTAAAAGAAAATGCATTCTTGAAAAATGACATCTCAAATATTTCTAAAAGATTTTCTATAGGTTCCGAAAAACTGGAAAAAATTCTTTCTGTTCAAAGACCTTATTTCAATAAATCTGGTTTGGGAATGACTACTGAAACCATTCCTTTAATTGATTTTCCAAAAGTGAAAGAAAGAATTAAGCAAAAGACCCACAAGAGATGCCTACAAAAATCACTTTAAAAGAATCTTTGTAAAACCGTAGGTCGCAATGCTCTCGGATGTTTAAAATGCAATAATGTAGATCATTTTGAAAAAGAATGTCCTATGGTTTAGAAACTCGTCAATAAAGTATGGGCAAAAATCGCATATCATGTTAACACCAATGGACCCAAGAAAATATGGGTACCAAAGAAAGTTTGAGTTTCTTCTTTAAATGCAGGTCACTATCAAGAAAAAGGTAAAATGGTATATGGATAGTGGATGCTCAAGACACATGACAGGAGATTCAAATTGTTTCATAAAGTTTGTACGAGTAAATGGTGGAAAAGTCTCATTTGGAGGAAACAACAAAGGAAAAATTGTGGGATTTAGAACTGTAAAGATTGAAAATCTCACAATAAGCAATGATTCTTTGGTAGAAGGACTCAATTACAATCTGCTTAGTGTCAATCAGCTATGTGATACCAGTTTCAAGATCAACTTTCAAGAGGGAATATGCTCAGGAATTAGTAAAAATTCTACTCAGTCATTCATGCGTCGAAGACATGGAAATATCTACCTCTTAGATGTGAAACCAGATGAATCGCAATGTCTAATCTCAATCCAAGACGAAGCAAACTTATGGCACAGAAAGCTTGGGCACATCAATATGAAGCAAATAGCCAAAATCTCAGTAAAGAAGCTTGTTCGTGGTCTACCCAATTTATCATATCAAAAGTCTGACCTATGTACACCATGCATATTGGGAAAACAGGTAAGAAATTCCTTTAAACTAATAAATAGAGTTTCCACTAACTGTGCAATGCAGCTTCTGCATATGGATCTCTTTGAACCAACCAGAACACAGAGCATTGGAGGTAAGAAATATTGCCTAGTAATTGTGGATGATTACTCACGATTTACTTGGGTATATTTCTTGACAAGTAAGTTTGAAACTTTCTCTTACTTTGAAAAATTTGCTAAGAAGGTTCAAAATGAAAAGGGGTATGTTATTTCAAGTATAAAAACAGATCATGGAGGTGAATTTGAAAATCAAGATTTTACAAAATTTTGTAATGAATATGGCTTTCAGCACTTGTTCTCCTCTCCATATACTCTAGAGCAAAATGGAGTTGTGGAAAGAAAGAATAGGTCTCTTCAAGAAATGGCTAGAACTCTTTTAATTGAAAGCAATATCTCTTCACGTTTTTGGGCTGAAGCAGTTTCAACAGCATGTTATATTATCAATAGAAATTTTCTAAGGCCTATTCTAGAAAAAAAAAAAACCCATGAGTTATTCAAAGTAAAGAAGCCTATTGTTTCATATTTTCATGTGTTTGGATGCAAATGCTTTATATTAAAAAATGCAAATGATCGAATTGGTAAGTTTGAAGAAAAGTCAGATGAAGGAATCTTCCTTGAATATTCAACCTCAAGCAAAGCGTGCATAGTTTACAACAAAAAGACTCAATCTATGGAAGAATCAATGAATGTTAAATTCCAAGATTCTATGCAAAATGAATCAAATCAGACTCATCTTGAAAAATCTAAACCTGCCCCAGACTCTACAAAGCCTAAATCTCAAGAAGCAGCTCGACTTTGAAAGACTAGCAACAAATGATTATTGAAGATTCAAATGAAGGAAGTGATCATGAACCTGACAAATCAAGCAGCAATTAGAAGCATAAGTCCAGTCATCCCAAAGATCTTATTATTGGCGACATTAATGAAGGAATTCGCACAAGATCCAAAAGGCGCTAAGAGTCTAGTACAGTGGCTCTGATTTTTGAAATAGAACCCAGAAGCATAGATGAAGCTTTCTCTGATGAAAGCTGGATTGAAGCTATGCAAGAAGAACTCAAACAATTCAGAATTAATGATGTCTGGGAGTTAACTCCCAAACCAAAAGGTAAATCTATTATTGGAGCTAAATGGGTTTTCAGGAACAAGATGGACCAGAAAGGAAAAGTCATAAGCAACAAAGCAAGACTCGTGGCCAAGGGATATACACAAGAAGAAGGGATAGACTATGACGAGACCTATGCACCAGTAGCAAGGTTAGAAGCAATTCGATTATTACTTGCATTTGCTTGCTATAAGAATTTAATGTTATTCCAAATGGACGTCAAAAGTGCTTTCCTGAATGGATTTATCCATGAGGAAGTCTATGTGGAGCAACCACCTGGGTTTGAAGACCCAAGAAAGCCAGACTCAGTATTCAGACTGAAAAAGGCCTTGTATAGCTTAAAGCAAGCACCTCGAGCTTGGTACGAAAGGCTTAAGTTGATAGAAAGAGCACCTCGGGTACCTGTCAACTACTTAGAGGCAGGACAGTGTCTTGGTTATCAAGAAAGCAGGGTACAGTAGCTCTCTCTACAACAGAAGCAGAGTATGTAGCTCTTGGAAGTTATTGTTCACAAATCCTGTGGATAAAACAACAGCTAAGAGACTTTGGAATTGAAGATTCATGCACGGAGATTAACTATGACAACACCAGCGCTATCAATCTCACCAAAAATCCAATTCTTCACTCAAGAGCAAAGCATATAGAGATTCGACATCACTTCATTAGAGATCATGTTCAAAATGGAGAAATTTCGATTCAGTTTGTTAACTCAAAGAACCAACTGGCGGATACATTTACAAAGCCTTTGGCGAAAAATCAATTTGAAATCATCCGTTCCAGACTCAACATTTTGAGGTTTGAAGAAGTTAAAGTCTAGAGACTCTCAGACTCAAATATACAAGACTTTAACTGTAAGTTATTCTCTCTCTCGAATATCATCTTGAAAAGGTACAATTGTCAACTGTGTTTGATTTTTGCTATATTTAATTGACATGACTATTGCATCGTTTCCTTTTCGAAAAAGGAGTTATTTTGAAATGACCATTTTTTTTGAAAAAGGCAGTTATTTTTTTTTTTTAAAAGGCATCTTCTCACTTTCCTTTACGACGTTTAGTATTCCTCCCTTTTCGACTGAGTTATATACAGTCGGTTCCTCTTCGTTTTAACTTCAAAACCCTAAAAAGCACCGATCTACCATTCCTGTTTTCTTCTCTTGTTTAATCTTCGAAAAAGTTGTCATCTTTCTTGGGAAAGTCAAGCAAGGAATCTCTCAAAAGTGAGAAAGATGTCGTCTTCAAGAAAGTCGTCGAGGATCGCAAGCAGGGGACCACGGCGAATGAGTGAGGGTCCTACTCACTTCGATCTCACAGAGGATGAAGTGTCTCCAAATCAGCAGCAGAGCCCACAACATTCTCAGCAGCGTCATTCTCCACCATCTAGTCCACAGAATGCTGGTCATCAACAAGTTAAAGAAATCATTGAAGACGCAGATCCTGTAAGAGTTCAAAGGCCCTCTTTTATTTATAAGCTTTATCGTGCTTTAAAAGGGACCGGTACTCCATTGAACTACGTCGATGATTTTCTTAAGGACAAAGGATATGGAAATGAATATATCTTTTTGCGAAAAATGGAAAGTTTGGGAATTGCTCGAAAAGGGGTGGCAGAAGAAACCCTTGCAAATATCCCAAGTGATCCTTGTGATTGGGGATTTAATCCGATAGATGGGAATGATGATGACAAATTGTACAGCCAATTTCAACCGAGAATGGGTATTGCAGCGGAGAATCAAGGAAAAAGGGGATAGTTGTTTAGATCAAAGGAACAGAATGATCTATATTCAAAATTGCTGAAGCGTGGGGTGATAAACCCTAGAAGTGTGGATTTTGATTTCTTTGATGCTGTAAATGTCAACTTGAGAGAAAAGTTTAGTTTTCTTCAACTTGAGCAGCGGTTACGTTCGACACCACAGAAGCTCATGCTGAATTAACTGCTTATTTCTATTCGAATCTTAGTTTCCTGGATGCGAATAGATTCTCTTTCAGTGTCAAAGATCAAGACTTTGTAGTGGATATGGATATGCTGGCAGATGTGTTAGGGGTTGAGAGAGGAAGATATCAACCGATCAAAGTTTCTGTTGCACGTGCTACACTGGAACTTGTTAAGGACAGGAGAATAGAGGAAAAGATTTCCTACTTAAGGATGAGTGCGTTCAACATTCTACTTCACAAGATTGTGATCAATTACCTCAGACCGAAATCAACTTCTAAGACTGATGTTTCAAGTTCAGAGACAAAGCTGATGTATGCCATCATCACTGGGAAAAAGTTTTCTCTTCCTCACACTGTTATGTTCCACATGTATAGAGCAGTGGTGAAAGACAGAGGTCAACTTCCTTATCCAGGTCTTGTGACAAAGTTATTCAGACATCTGAACATTCAGCCTCCGCAAATTCTTTGTGCTCGATCATGTGATCATATGGTGGTAGGGCTGAAAATGGTGACTAAAATGCGTCTGAAGAAACTATGCAAGGCATTGGAGAAATTCAAGGAGAAGACTCCAGTCAAAACTTATCAAAACTCTTCTGCATCAAAAAGGAAAGGGAAGGAGCCCATGGTTGCTCCATCCAAGAAAAGAAGAGCTCTCATCGTTGAAGATGAAGATGATGAGGAAAACATCACCATCTCTACAATGGCATTGAAGAATCTAAGTCGTTTTGCTCTAGAGAAAGACTCAAAACAGAGGGCTAGAGAAAGAGAAGAGAAAGAAGCAGAGGAAAAAGAAGCAGAGGAGAAAGAAGAAGAAGAAGAAAGAGATGCTGAGAAGGAAAGAGTCGAGAAAGAAGAAGAAGAGAAAAGAGATCAAGAGGAAGGAGAACATGAAGAACACTCTTCTCAACCTGAAGGCATAAAAAGAGGGGGAGATCAAGAGAAAAGAGGAATGTCCTCATATCTTGCTACCAATGAGGGAGTCGGTCGCTCTCCAAAGGAGATCCGGAGGACATTTATGCCTCTCAATTTCCAGAAGAAGGACATGATGTGTCATCGCCAAATCTGCGTGAATATGATCTGCCATCGTCTGCCTTTACTCCATCAGATCGTGTCGAAGCCAGTACGCAGACCGATAATTCAGCAAATTTTCGTAGAATTCTGGATATTCTTTTGGAAATGCGAGGTCAAATATATGCTATGGGATGCGAAGTTCAGAATTTGCAGAATGCAAGTTAAGTCTCTTCGGGTTCCTTGAATGATCAGATCCAAGCCCTTTCTCTTCAAATTCAGGCTAATGCTAAGGGTGAGGATGTTGCACAACTAAAGGAAGACTTGAAACGGCTGGAAGGCATCGTTCGAATCAATGGGAGATTTCCGGCTTGTTCGTATTCCCAAGCATTCTTGATTCTACTCCACTTTCATCTCGACCTTTTTTATGCTGACAAAAAGGGAGAGAGATGCGAGATTTGCAAACTTTGAATCTTTACATCTTTTGATTTTGGTTTGATATTTGAAGATTGTTTTGATGTTTGACTTTACTTTTGTGTCTGGATGTGGACTGAATTTGGATTTGGACTTGATTGCTTATATTAACTACTATTGATATCTTATGGATGGCTTCATGCAAGACTAACCTAATTTCTGTGGTTGCAGATTATAGTGTTATCATTAAGCCGTTTATCTTTATAAGATATCCATATTTGTTTGAGTAATATTTTGCAGGTCAAAGTTATCCAAATCTGCGGAAAAGTTTTGTCACCATCAAAAAGGGGGAGATTATTCGAGAAATTCTTCGTGAAATGTTTTGATGCTAACAAAACGTTTCCATCAGTCTAATCTGAAGATCTCCAGACTCTGCTATTTAAAGTCTGAAGACCTCCGGATAGCCAGACTCAAGACTCAAAGTCTATCCTCATTGACAGTTGCTAATCCGTTGAAGAAAGGCTATCCAGAACTGGATGTTTCATTAAGGATATGACCTTATCGACTGGTGAAGATCTCTTGGCTGGATAAGACATAACGAAATCCTTTATTTGATCATGATTGATTCGAAGATTAAGGATCCGATGATTGACAAAGTATACTTGGAAGGTTCTTCTTATGAAAACCGAGATCCTGATTGTATGGACGAACAGGATTAATGGGCTATCGACATGTTCCTTTTATAGCTTGAATGATCTTCCTAATTGATTCCGTCTAACGGGTAGATTGGAGGAATTCCTTTGGTAAGTGCCAACGAGTATGATGGCATAAAGGAGCATATAAGGAAGACGTTCCAGTTGTTCGAGTGTGTGCACGATAGAAGAATTCCAAAGTCTAAAATTCCTTGTTCTTATTCAATCAATTTGAGCGAAATCTTGTACACAAAAGAGAGTCTATATTTGTGAGAATCCTTGAGAAAGTGTGGTAGAATATCTACACTGTGGAATCAAGGAAAAGCTATGCTGTAACTTCTCTTTTGTTCATAGTGAAATTCAGCCGGTGGGCTGTCAGTGCGGAAGAGTGGACGTAGGCTTAGAATAAGCCGAACCACTATAAACCTTGCGTTCAATTTTCTCTTCCCTATTCTTTACTTTACTTTGATCGTACTTCATTTTGTTAATTAAAAGAAGAACTCCCTTTCTATCGTTTGTCTAGTATCGCTTCCGTATCTCGAGGAATTGTTTTTACACCTATTCACCCCCCTCTAGGTGATTATACTAGCTATCTCAGAATCAATTCCAATAATCAAATCTTTTGAAAAGTGAAGCAAACTTGAAAGGTTCTACTTATGGAAACCAAGATCCTGATTGTATGGGCGAACAAGATTGATGGGCTTTCATCACAACTCATCTGACGACTCGAGATCACCTTAATTGATTCTGTCCAATGGGTTGATTGGAAGAATTCCTTTGGAAAGTACCAATGGTCATGAAGGCATGAAGGAGTATATAATGAGAACTTGTTAGTTGTTCAAGAGTGTGCGTGGAAGAAAAATTTCAAAGTCTGAAACTTTCTATTTCCTTGCTATTTCATTCACTGAGTTGAAAGTTGTAAACAAAGGAAAGAAACTTTTGTGAGATTTAGTGAGAGACCAGTAGAGACTCTTCACTATGAAGTCAAGATCACACTGTTGTAAAATCTCTTTTGATTTGTAGTGGAATCCAACCAATAAGCTATCAATGCGGGAGAATGAACGTAGGTTTGGTCTAAGCTGAACCACTATAAACCTTGTGTTCCTATTCTTTTCCTTGAACTCCTTACTTTTATTCGTAGTCTTACTTAATTGCTTAAAGCTGAATGCATTTTTAGTCTGTTATCTTCTAAAGGCAATTTATCTCTTTTGAAATTTGCGAAAGTCTTTTTTACATCTATTCATCCCCTTCTG
The DNA here is from genome assembly GCA_017140325.1 of Eucalyptus leucophloia subsp. euroa. NCBI lineage: Eukaryota > Viridiplantae > Streptophyta > Magnoliopsida > Myrtales > Myrtaceae > Eucalyptus > Eucalyptus leucophloia. The sequence continues at coordinate 28,767,814 of CM029469.1, read as the reverse complement.
GGTGTTTGTACTAGCCCTTACAATTGGTATTAGAGCTTGAGTGCTTATTTATTGAAATGTTTTTACTTTTTAATCTAAAGATCTATGGCAAGTATTTTGGCTCCAGGTTTAGTTAAAAGTCAAAGTAACACCAGACCTCCTTACTTTGATGGGAAGGAGTATAATGCGTGGAAAAACAAGATGAAGGCATTCCTGAGATCAAAAGATCCATTGAAATGGGATGTGGTAGAAAAAAGGATCATTCCCAAAGCTACATCAACCTCAGAAAGAGGAAATGAAGTTGTAGATGCTGGCGAATTGACACGAGTAGAAATAACCAAGAGACAAGCTCTTAATGCTAAAGCCATCTATTCATTATACTATGCTTTCCTACTGAGTATAACATAATTTCATATTGTGAAACAACAAAAGAAGTCTGGGATAGCTTGCATGTTACCTATGAAGGAACTAATCGAGTCAAAGAAACAAAAATCAATATTTTTCTCGAATAGTATAAAGCCTTCAAGATGAAGCCTGGGGAATCCATCACTAACATATTTAGTCATTTCACAAAGATTGTAAACGGTCTAACATATCAAGGACAACCAATCTGAAGACCAATGAAGGTCAATAAATTGCTACGTGGACTCTCTAAAGATTGGAATCATGTGAAGACTTCAATAAGAGAAACCCAGAAGACCATGTCTCTTTCAATAGACGAACTCGTTGGCACACTTCAATCAAGTGGAACAAATCAACGAAGAAGAATATCTTAAAGGTAAGAAGTCAATTGCTTTAAAATCTAACGATAATTCTGATTATACAGACTCAGAAGATGACATGGACGATAAAGAGCTAGCACTTATGATAAGGAAGTTCAGAAAGTTGAACATGAATGGAAGAAGATTCAATTGGAAAAAGCAGAAGACCCAACTGTCCTCTGTTGAAGAAAAAGAAAGGAAAAATAGAGAAATACAAAAAAGGCTCTCAAAGCAAAAACATGGTAAAGTGATACCAAATGCGAGGAAAGTGATGAAGAATATACCAACATATGTCTAATGATAAATTCAGAATCAGACTCAGACTTTGAAATAAATTCAGAATCAGACTTAAACTATGAAACAAATTCAGAATTAGACTCAAACAAAGAAATTGAGGTTAGTAATTTAAAAATTCCAGTTAAAGTCACGAAATATATAGATGAACTATGTCTCAATCTCAAAACATCTCTTAAAAGGATTTCTGAGCTGAAGAGGGAGAATTCTAAACAGAAGCAACACGAGACTTCTTGGAAAGAAAAGTTTGAAAATCTGGATAAAAGTTTCGTTGATTTGAAAGAAAACACGGATTCTCTTTCAAAGGAAAATGCCTTTTTGAAAGATGACATTTCAAATATCACAAAAAGGTTTTCAAAATGATCTGAGAAGTTGGAAAAGATTATTTATGCACAAAGATCTTATTTTAACAAATCTGGTTTGGGTATGACTCCATAAACCATTTCTTTAAATGATTTTCCAAAAGTGAATAAAAGAATCAAATAAATACCTAAAAAAACATTTTACAAAAATCATTTTCAAAAAGTTTTTGTAAAACCTATTGGCCGAAGTGCTCTCAAATGTTCAAAGTGTAACAGCTTAGAACATTTTGAGAAAGAATGTTGCAAGGTTTGGAGACTTGTTAAGAGGGATTGGGCATAGACAATTATTAATATTAACTCCTCTGGACCCAAGAAAATATGGGTATCAAAGAAAGTTTGAGTTATTTGTATGATTATAGGTCGCTATCAAGAAAAAGATCAAATGGTATTTGGATAGTGGCTGTTCGAGACATATGACAGGAGATTCAAGTTGTTTTATAAAGCTTGTTCAAATAAATGGTGGAAAAGTTTCTTTTGGTGGAAATAGCAAATGAAGAATTGTTGGTTGTGGAATTGTGAAGATTAGAAGTCTCATAATTAACAATATTCCTTGGTGGAAGGTTTGAATTACAATCTACTCAGTATAAGTCAACTGTGTGATACTAGATTCAAAATTAATTTCCAAAAGGGCATTTGTTCGAGAACTAGTAAAGATTTCTTTCAATCTTTCACTGGACGAAGACATGTGAATATTTACCTTATGGATATAAAACCAGAAAACTCTTAGTGTTTAATTTCCATTCAAGATGAAGCAAATCTTTGGTATCAAAAGCTTGGCCATGTTAACGTGAAATAGATTGCCAAGATTTCTTCAAAGAAGCTTGTTCGTGGTCTTCCTAACTTGGCTTATTAAAAGTCTGAATTATGCACGCCATGTGTCTTGGGAAAACATGTTAGAACTTATTTTAAATCTATAAATCAAGTTTCTACTAATCGAGTTTTGCAACTTCTACATATGACCTCTTTGGACCAACTAGAACTCAAAGCATTGGTGGAAAGAGATTCTGCCTAGTAATCATGGATGATTACTCTCGCTTTACTTGGGTATACTTCCAGGCAAATAAGTTTGAAGCCTTCTCTCACTTTTCAAAATTTGCAAAGAAAGTTAAGAATAAAAAATGATATACTATTTCAAGCATACGAACAGGCCTTGGAACTGAGTTTGAAAATCAACACTTTGCAAAATTTTGTGATGAATCTGGTTTCTAGCATGTTTTCTCTTTTCCATACATTCCAGAACAAAATGGGGTTGTGGAAAGAAAGAATAGATCCCTATAGGAGATGGAAAGAACCCTCTTAATTGAGAGCAATATTTCCTTTCGATTTTGGGCTAAAATAGTTTCTACAGCTTGTTACATCATTAACAAAGTATTCTTGATGCCTATTCTAGAGAAAACTCCTTATGAAGAATATAAAGGGAAGAAGTCAAATGTTTCTTACTTTCATGTGTTTGGTTGTAAGTGTTTTGTTTTAAAAAATGCAAATGATCGAACTGAGAAGTTTGAAGAGAAATCAGATGAAAGAATTTTCCTTGGCTACTCAACCTCAAGCAAAGCATACAGAATATTCAACAAGAAGACTCGATCGTGGAAGAATCTATGAATATGAAGTTTCAAGACTAAATACAAAATCAACTAGACCAGACTCAACTTGAAGAATCTGAACCTGATCTAGACTTTATAAAGTCTACTTCCCTGAAGTAGTTCAGACTTTTGAAGATCAACAACAAGAAAAACCAGAAGATTCAACTGAAGCAGAAGAACGACAGACTCTCAAGACCAACCAGCAACTGGAAGCATAAGTCAAGTTATCCCAAAGAACTCATCATTAGCAACATTAATGAAGGAGTTCGCACCAGATCTAAAAGGCGAGAAGGGTCTAGTGCTTTAGCACTCGTTTCTGAGATTGAACTCAAAAGTATAGAAGAAACCTTGGTTGATGAAAGCTGGTTTGAAGTTATGTAAGAAGAGTTCAGACAGTTCAGCATCAACAATGTTTGAGAACTAATTCCTAAACCTAAAGGTAAGTCCATTATTGGAACTAAATAAGTTTTCAGCAACAAGGTAGACGAGAAAGGAAAAGTGATTAGAAACAAAGCAAGACTCGTGGCCAAAGGATATACGCAAGAAGAAGTGATAGACTATGATGAGACCTATGCACCAATAGCAAGGTTAGAAGCAATTAGATTATTTTTTTTTTTTGGTAAAAAGAAGCAATTAGATTATTACTTGCTTTTGATTGCTTTAAAAATTTCATATTATTCCAATGGATGTAAAAAGTGCATTCCTAAATGGATTCATCTAAGAAGAAGTCTATGTGAAACAACCACTTGGATTTGAAGATCTAAGAAAGCCAAACTCAGTCTACAGATTGAAAAAGGTGCTATATGGACTAAAGCAAGCACCTCGAGCCTGGTATGAAATATTAAGTAAATTCCTAACTCAAAATGGTTTTGTTAAAAGTAAGGTAGATACTTCTTTGTTTATAAAAAGAGAGGGTAAAGATTTTTTATTAGTTCAAATTTATGTTAATGATATTATTTTCGGATATACTAATGAAATTCTAAGCAAGAAATTTTCTAGATGTATGCAAGATGAATTCAAGATGAGTATGATTGGTGAGTTAACATTCTTTCTGGGATTACAAGTTAAATAATCAAAGAAATGTATTTTATTCACCAAGAGAAGTATGCAAAAAATCTCATCAAGAAGTTTGGATTGGAGAATTGCAAAAAGATAGAGACACCAATGTCAAGTTTTTCGAAGCTGGATAAAGATGAAGGAGGAAAGAGTGTAAACCAGAAGCTTTACAGGAGCATTATTGGTTCGCTTATTTACCTTATGCATCTAGACCTGATATTTTGTTTATTGTTTGTATCTGTGCTAGATTCCAATCAAATCCCAAAGAATCACACTTAGGTGCTGCAAAACGCATTATCAAATATGTTGCAACAACACCAAAGCTAGGTCTGTGGTACTCCAAAGAATGAGACTTTATTCTTCTTAGGTATTCAGACGCAGATTTAGCAAGATGTAAAATTGATAGAAAAAGTACTTCTGGTACTTGTCAACTGCTAGGCAACAAGCTGGTGTCTTGGTTCTCAAGAAAGTAGAGCACCGTAACTCTTTCAATAGCTGAAGTAGAATATGTGGCCCTTGGGAGCTATTATTCTCAAATTTTATGGATAAAGCAACGGCTAAGAGACTTTGGTATTGAAGAATTGTGCACCGAGATCAAATGCGACAACACCAGTGCCATCAATCCCACAAAGAATCTAATTCTTCACTAAAGGGCAAAGCATATAGAGATATGATACCATTTCATTAAAGATCATGGTCAAAATGGAGAAGTTATGATTCAGTTCATTGATTCGAAGATTCAACTGGTAGACATATTTACAAAGCCACTGGAGAAAAGCCTATTTGAGTCTATTCGCATCAGACTGAACATCATATCTTCTATCGGTTAAAGTCTAAAGGAGTTCAGACTTAGAATGTCTAGAAGTTAAGTTTGTAAGTTAATATTTTATCAATACAGGTAATTTAATTTTAGAATGAAGATTTGAAAAGGTACGTTATTTTCCGAATCACTACTTGCCTATTTTATTTTTAGAAATTATCATTTTCGAATTTTTGAATTTTTTGGCATTTTTTATTTTCAAAAAAGACAGTTTTTATTTTCCTTTGTAACGGTTCGTATACCCCGTTTCACTTGCTTTATATACTGTCGAAATCCTTCTTCTTCGTTTACACTTTCACAAACCCCAAAATACAGAAATCCTATTCTTTCAAGTTTGATCTATAAAGTTCTCACTTTTTTCAACGAGCGAGTTCAATAAATCCCCATCGACAGTGACAATGTCTTTTCAGAGTAAGTCTTCTAGAATTGCGAACATGGGACCACAGAATATGCGAGAGAGTCCTACGCACTTTGACTTAACCAAGGAAGAAGATTCTCCTCAGCAGCAGCAATAGCAACGTTCTCAATAGCATTCTCCATAGTGTGCCACTCAAAATCCTCCGCGCTAACCAATGGAAGAGGAGATCATAAAAGATGTTGAACCTGTAAGAACGACAAAACCCCGGTTTATCTTTAAACTCTATAATCAGTTGAAGCGGGGTGGTTTTTCCATGACGTTTATTGATGAGTTTCTGCAAGAACGTGGATACCGAAATGAAACTCAATTTTTGCGAATAATGAAAAGGTTAGGCATTGCGCTTGAAGGAATTGCAGACAAAACGTTTGCTAACTTTCCCGCTGATCATCGTTTTTGTTCATTTAATCAGCGTGAGGTGAAGGAAGATGAGAGGATGTACACGGATTTTCAGCCTAGAATGGGCATTGCTGCAAATATTCATAGAGAGGGAAGGAGTTTGTTTCATTCTAAGGACCACATGAAAACTTATTCGAAACTTTTGAAGAGAATGGTGATGAGCCCTCGAATTGTAGACTTTGATTTTCTAGATTCATTGAAAGTGAACATGAGGGAGAAGTTTGCTCTACTTCAACTTGAACAATTTTGCTTAGAGACCTCTCTCGCCTACCCTGAATTAACTACTTATTTCTATTCAAATCTGTCTTTTCTAGATGCGAATAGATTTTGTTTCACAATTAGGGACAAAGAATTTGTGGTGGATATGGACACTTTGGCGGATGTGGTTGGTGTGGAAAGAGGGAGTTTCCAACCAATCAGTGTGTTTGTTGGTCACGCAACATTGGCTCTTGTTCGGGACAGATTTGCTGAATGCATGATTTCTTATTCCAAGATGATCAATTGCATCAGACCCAAATCCACTTCAAATACTATGTCTCTCACTTTGAAGCAAAGCTGATGTACACTATCAACATTGGGTTTAAGTTCTCACTACCTCACACTATCCTAATGCACATTTATAGGATAGTTGTGAAGGATAATGGGCAACTACCTTACTCTGCGCTTGTCACTCGACTATTCAAACATTTCCATGTTCAAATTCCAACTACTCTGTGTGTTTGAACCATTGCTCCAATGGTGATTGGATTGAAGATGGTTTCAAAAATGAGACTGAAGGAGCTAAATAAGGTATTGGAACGCCTGAAGGAGAAGTCCCCCACTAAAACAAAACAAGACTCTGCAGTGAAGAAGAGAAAAGACAAGGAGCCCATGAGCACACCAATTAAGAAGAGGAGAAACCTTATCTTGTAAGATGAAGAAGATGAGGATGAAATTACTCTCTTCGCCTTTGCCTTAAGAAATCAACAGAGCTTTGTTAGTTTTGAGCAGCCAAAGGGCAGAGAGAACATAGAAGAGAGAAGAGAAGCATAAAGAGAAAGAGAAAGAATGAAAGAAAGAGAAGAAGAAGGCAGGGAAACTCAAGAAGAAGAGGGTCAAGATGACTCTTTTGAGCCAACATATGCTATATCATTGTTAGAGGATTCGGAAAAGACTCGGAGTGGAACTGCAAGAAAAGAACAAGAAAAACATCACTTGGGTGCTGGAGTAAAGCAAGAACAAGAAGAAGAATTCTTTTCTCCACCAGAAGGAACAGAGATAGGGGAGCTGCTAAAAAAGATGTACCTCTTCACTTGTTTTACTAGTGATGTTAGTAGATCTCCAGCAGATCTAGAGGATATCTATGCCTCTCAATATCCTGAAGCAGATTTTGAAGAATCCACTCCCAGTTTTAGTGATCGAACTACTGATGTTCTCTCACATCTCAATACTCCCGTAATTGATTCGGCTGGACCTAGTGCACCATCAGAACCATCAGCAGACTTTCAAAAGCTGCTAGAAATCCTTTTGGATTTAAAGAGTCAACAATATGGATTAGAGTTTGAGATGAAGAACCTCAAGACGGCTTTCAAGTCCACTTCAGACTCTCTACATGAATAGATACAAGCCCTGAAACTTCAAGTGCAAGAAACTGCAAAGGGCGAGGATATTGAGTAGCTGAAGGAGACTCTGAGGAAGCTAGAGGAGACTGTCAAGTCTACGTGGGATTTTCAAATCGTTTGCATCCCCAAATAGCCATGATTTTATCCACCTTTTAAAAATCTTTCTCCACTTTTTGCTATTGACAAAAAGGGGGAGAATGTGTGCGGATTTTATCTTTTTGATGATTGGTACTTTGAACTTGGTACTTTTGTTTTATTGGTTTGGACTTTGGATTAACTTTGACTTTGGACTTACTTTTGATTGTTGTTTTGAACTTTTTGACACTTGTAGTAACTTAGTTTGTGATACTGATTTTGGCTGGATAATTATGTCTTATTCTGTTAAGGACTAACATGTTTTCAGTGGTTGAGTGCTCTTTTACATTACAAAAGTTTTCAAATCTATAGGAAAGTTTTGTCACCATAAAAAAAGGGAGAGATTGTTGGAGAAAACTTCTTTACTGTTTTGAACTTGACAAAACGTTTCCAAGTCTAAGTCTGAAGATTACTAGACTCTATCATCAAAGTCTAAAGACTATCGGACTTTAGTTTCAAAGTCTACCCTCACTGACAGTTTTCAGACCGAAGAATGAAGACTTATCTAGATGTGGAATTATCTTCAAGGATTCGATTCGTATGGTTTATGGATGACCTTATGGCTGGATATAACATCTATTTGATTGATTATCTTTATTAAAATCAATTTCGATAATCAAATCTTTTGAAAGGCGAAGCAAACTTGAAAGGTATTACTTATGGAAACCAAGATATTGATTGTATGAGTGAACATAATTGATGGGCTTTCATCACAACTCATCTAACAACACGAGATCACCTAGATTAATCCTGTCAAAAGAATTGATTGGAAGAATTCTTTTGGAAAGTGCCAACAATCGTGAAGGCATGAAGGAGTATATAAAGAGGACTCGCTAGTTGTTCGAAAGTGTGCGTGAAAGAAAAATTTCAAAGTCTAAAACTTTCTAGTTCCTTGCTATTTCATTCACTAAGTTCAAAGTTGTAAACAAAGGAGAGAAACTCTTGTGAGACTTAGTGAAAGACTAGCAGAGACTCTTCACTATGAATTCGAAATCACACTGCTGTAAAATCTCTCTTGATTCATAGTGGAATCCAGCTAATAAGCTGTTAGTGCAGGAGAGTGGACGTAGGCTTGGTCTAAGCCGAACCACTATAAACTTTGTGTTCCTATTCTTTTCCTTGAACTCCTTACTTTTAGTCGTAGTCTTACTTAATTTCTTAAAGCTGAATGCGTTTTTAATCTGTTATCTTCTAAAGGCAATTTATCTCTTTTGAATTTTGCGAAAATCCTTTTTACACCTATTTACCCCCTCTAGGTGTTCGTACTAGCCCTTACAATCTTCACTAGACAAAGTGCAGTCGATTTTTTGTAGGATACTCTTTGTAATCGCAACCATGTCGAAATCATCATAAACACAAGCCCATGTTTTTGCATCAAAGTAGCTAGTCACTCTGGCATCATTGAAGACTTGTTGAGCCAAAGCTGTCTTCCCCACACTCGGCATCCCTACGATGGGAATCACTTCCAGATCCACACATGTCTTACCGTCTTCTTTCTGGGTCAGGAATTTGAGGATCTCCTCTTTCTCATCCTCCCTACTAACAAACCAAAGCTTGGGCAAATTTGTAGTAGGAATTGACTTATCCAGCTGGTGGTATTTTGATTGCTTCCCCTTGTTCTCTCTAAGGCTCAGACCATCTTACGAGCTATGATCTTCTATAATATGTCATCCATTTTCTCTATCTCGGATCTCATTTCGTTGTCAAACATCAATGATCTTGGGCTCAATCTAAAGCTACCAACTGGGAAGAAGGGAACGCACCTTGTTAGTGTTGGATTCTACCTTGTACTTGCATTCAATGGCTTCTGTGGTGAACTCATCAAGCAAGTCTTCGATGTCATAGGCCAAGTTCCTAAGATCTTCTAGCCACGAATTCACCCTGAGATGGCCGGTGTGTCACGCCTCGATCCTCAGACAAGTGCCCATCCTTCACCTTGGTCGATTAAATTGCGATATCCCAAGACATATCACTGACTCCTTTCTTTTTATAAGCACATGCGGAAGCAATTATCAATCCACATATAATAAAACAATGGAATAGAAAAGTAGGGCCGTATTTTTCATATTGAAATCCACAACTACAACTTTTATACATAGCACAACCTATAGTATATTTTACAATTCTCTTCATAAAAGGTCAGGTCTATCACACATCAGATCCCAATTAAGAGTTTGGCAAATAGGGGTGGAGTTTCAATCCTCCGTTGAGTCTTCTCCGGATTTTCCTCTTGCTCGATGATCTTTCCTAATTCCACGTTCCTGCTGGGACCTACTGTAGAGTACTCAGATGATCCTAGACCTTTAAGGACGAGAGCCACTGGTTTTGCAATGCCCTCCCCATACACTACTTCCAAAGCATACACACTCACCTCAAATTCAATATCGGGCCCTCTCTTCGACCATTGCTAAAATAGCGATACCATGCCTGGTATTGGTGGGGCACCTTTTGGGTTTTGCCCACATCAACCCAGATAATAGACTTAACCATTAGCGTGCCCAAGCATCAACGCGTGGAACCTCTCTTCAGTGATTTCCTTCGGCAAATCGGAACACATGGGAGGAGGTAGAGGTGCTTACATTTATGGGCCTGAAATGGTTATTCAATAACCAATGAGATTACGTTTTATCGACGTCTTATCAAGTTCTACCCCCTAAGACCCGATTAGTAAACTAATACACTATACGGTTGCCTAAGCACAAAACGAATCAGAGGACTTACCTTGGCTTCAGTCCCACCTGCAATTCAAGGTTATACACAGATGCCTCATATATCACATCAAACAATTAATCAATTCACGACATCAGATCAAATCATTGATCAATTGACCTAGTCAATTACATGTCAGTTGGACCATTTTTAGGTCATTTCACTCCACACTATATAACCTCCAATAGTACTTAGTCACAAAGCCACATCAATGCTCTCAGGCATCTTTTTCGCCAATGTGACATATGTAGTAGACAATTACGTGTGTTCTTTAAGGCATCGTTTTTGCCAGTGATATCTCCAATCACCGAACGACGTATGTCCGCAAAGATGTATGGAATAGACATTTACGTGCGTTCTTTAAGGCGCCATTTTCGCCAGTGATATTACAATCACTGAACCACGTATGTCCATAAACCACGTACATTCTTTTTCTCCGGCACCGTTTTCGCCAACGTGATGCATAAAATAGACAATTACATGCATTCTTTAAGGTGCCATTATCACCAGTGATATCCTTAATTATCAAACCATGTATGTCCATAATGATGTAGACAATTACGTGCGTTCTTTAAGGCGCTTTTTTTTACCAGATATCCTTAATCACCGAATCACGTGTGTCAATAACATCGTATTTGATTGGTCTTAGCCAAAAGTATTTCTATTTCATTCTCACAATTTTCTCTACTTTAGCCCATCAAAGCATTATTGGCACTAAATAATTATACCCGCCATCTACCAATCAATTATTTGAATTCAACTCAATATCAATCAATTTAGGAATAATTCCTCAAATTGCACAATCAATTCAATTCAACACAACATAGAGCTCAAATAAATAAACGGACTGCACCATGACAATCGACACAAAATTTCAATCGTTGGCTATCCCAGCCTAATTTCTGAAAAATAAATAAATAAATAAATAAATAAATAACTTCGAAAATTAATAAATAAATACAAAAATCCAATTTAGGCCCGTAATACCTAATTGGAGCCCGAGACGGGTCAAGAAAAATCCTGAGATGCATTCAATAATTAATATAGGCTATCCTCTAACTGAATGCACAAGTCAAATGCCTAACATGCATTATAATTAAGTAATAATCACTAATCTACTATAATCTAACCACATAATCAAACTTAATTAACACTAATCAACCCTTAAGCATCATAAGCAAAACTAAGCAATGATTAGTGAGCTAAACTCACCGGAATAATGCGCGGGTCGAATCAAATCGATGGGAACGGCGCAAGGAACACTTTTCTCCAAAGTGGGCCTAGGAACCGAGGTCCGTAACACCTCAAAAGCGGGCTTGCAAGTGGCTGGAAACCCACTCCAAAACTTGCTGATCTTGGCTGGAAATGAAGATGAAACAGCTCGGTTTAGACGGGACTTGCTTGGAAATGAAAGAATAGGCCAAATCGGGCCTTCGTGGGGCTTTACCGGTGAAGAAACGGTGAAGGGCAACTCCGGTTGAGCTTCCACAAACTGGAAATAGCAGCTGGTTCGTGAGAGGAGAGAGAGAGAGAGACGACGGGGTTGGGTGGTGGTGCCCGCAGGCAAAGTGGCGTGGGTTCGGTGGGAGAACGGTGACGGCGCAGGTGGCCTTGGCATGCAATGGCTGCAGCTCCTTCTACCGGTCCTCTTGCTAGTTGTAAGCATGCGAAATGGAGGGGAAAGGTGGAGTGTGGCCGGCCAAGAGGAAGAGAGGGAGAGAGAATAAGAGAGAGGGGAGACAAGGGCCCCATGGCCTCACTTTTCCACATTTTTGTCCCCTCTTTGCTTGCCCATAAAATCTTCATCCCTTGGCTGAGAATTGACCACCAACACATCCCATACAACCTCTCAATTGGTCCAATTTTGTTAGGGTATGGAGGAGCTACGAAATTGGCACCATCTCTCTTTAATTGGACACTTATTTCTCCTCAATTCAACCTCAAATGGCCTCTATAAAATCAATTGATGCCTCATTGATCATCTTAACATTTTTCCTCACACATATATCCATCATGCCTTCCAATTTTGCCATCAAAAACAACCCTCAGCTTTTTCTACACAAAAATGACCTACCTACGACTTTTTCCCAAAAAGTGTCCGTTAGAAAAATCTTCTGAGACTGAGTTGAGGGTCCTAGAATTTATTGTAACACGATAGAATCTTCAATTTCTGAAATTGGACTCAAATCGCGCTTAATTTCACTTCAACGCGTTTTTAGTGTGACCTAGGCTACCAGGTAGTTTTCAGAACTTTTTAGGGCAAATGACCCATGGTCGATTTTTTTCGAGCCACTCTGAACCCACTCGACACATTGGCGACTCTCGATTGTCATGAAAATCTCGAGAATTCAAATACGGACACAAGGTACAAAAACAACAGTAAAATCAAACTAGTGCTAGTCGATGAGAATTTTTCAATTTAGTGGAGTCACCCACGATCGGCCACACATCTCAGTCAACTGACTTATCTTTGATCTCAAATTGGTTTTATATTGTGCCATAATGGTCTCTAAAGATGAACATGGTCGAGAAGCCGATTCCTGGTAAAATTCTCAAGTCTATTGCCTTAAAATTCATTAATGGATTCCCTGAATAGTCTAGTTATCTCGTGAGTGGCCAACTCAAGAAAAACACTGTAGTCATGTTGATGAAATGCTCAACTTATCCAATCGAAATCAGAATCTGAAAATTAGGATGTCACACGGTGAGTTGTCTGTCCTTTGCATCATCCTGCACCTCCTTGATACTCTCAAGCATCATCTCCCATTTCTTCAACCGCATATCAATCCCCTCATGCCGTGCAAAGTTGAGGAGCTTCGGAGAGGCCAACCTATCGAACAATACCTGAAGAAAGGTGCCAAGAAATAGCTTTGCGATGGGCGTGGCTTGGTTCGTGAGTAGAAGAGGACTAAACAGGCGTGCCCAGAAGGGTTGAAACCAAGTGTGCAAAGGGGAGAGGGAACAGAAGTTCTTCCAGCCAGGACAAGAGCATCAAATAATGGAGCGAATCAAAAGACTTTTTAAGCACTGGAGTGCTCTTTCTTTCTCGGAAGAAGCTGCCGTTGCATTTCATCACGGCCCTTTGATTTAATTTCATTTTTGTTGCCTCAATTTCTCTGAAGCAAGTTGGTCAGAAATGGGACAAAAGTCTTGGCATATCATTAAAGCCACCAAGGTTCTGATGGTAAAGCAGTGGGCGCCTGTATCCATCCCCACCTTGAAACTTCTGCTTTATTATTTTTCATCAGTTCTGTCTGACCACTCCCATCATGCAATTCCTAGATGCAGCCATTTGCCATCATCATGCATTGAATAGCTCATATGGCATCATGATTTCATTAATGCAGGCTTATGAACCCTATCCCGTTATCAAATAATGGAGCAGTTGTTACATAATTTATGTAAAGGTGTCCTCATTAAACACTGATGATATGGGTCCCGATCACTATTCTACATATCACGAGAGTGCAATCCATTGAAAGCTGCAAAATTTTCATCATCGATTGCTCAACAAGTGTCCAAAAACACTTGATAACAAAATCTTTTTAAATGATGGCCCAAAAGAAAAAAAAAAAAACTTGCTAGTTTTTCTTCAATTCTATCATTTTCACCTTGATATGCTCTCTCAAGAATATATAATCAGTTCGGATTAGATTAGATGAAAAAGAAAACCAGGCAGCTATGATCGAATTAAATTGCAAACCTTCAAGCTTCAATTTCTTTTTCTTTTTTTCCCTTTTTTCCGAGCAACAATGATTGTATTCATGGTAAAACTTCCTTGTTTTGTTTGGTCCACGTGGTCAAAAAAATGCGTTTATCGTTTCATCCTAAGAGGATAGGAGCTACCTAATTTTAATATGCCCACCCGCCATTCAAATAGGTGGAATTTAATATAGACCCATTCATACCCTAGTATTATAGTGTGCATAAAAGTTACATATGCGCATCCATCTCCGTACATATACTTGTTTGGGCAACCAGCAATAGTCTTTGTTTAATATTTAGTTTCGACCAGCGATCATTCAGAGCAATCTGCTTCAAAAGTTTTTGGCTTCCCAAGAAATAGATTGGTGTCTAGTTAAGGCCTTAACTAAGATTAAGCTATAGAGTTCCATAGTCCATACGCATCTCCTCTTTCTCCCACGTCGTTTGGGTCTTTATTAAGGTTCTAAATTGTTGGATTATTGGTACTAAATCTCAGCGGTTGATGATGAAATATTCCAGTACAAAGATGCTGGTGTGTCTTTCTCCATTGATTGCTCTTCGAGGCTCTCCCTCCTTCATCCCTTTTTGGCTCAAACCTGTTTTGCTTTTCGTCATGCCATATATTAATAAATTTTTGCCCATCAAGCTATAATAAGAATTGAGGAAGTAGAGATGATTTGCATAAAGAGACAAAATGGATGAACAAGACGACCTCTTCTTCCTCTCCAATGGTGCATGGAGATGTTTTTTTGTAGGGTAGAGAGGTTTGTTTAAATTATATCGTTCATTACTTGTTTTATTATAGACATTGAATGTCAAAGCTACATGTGGAATATATACTCTTTTAGCTACAATTTCTATTATGTGTACAATCAGCATTAAAAAAAAAAAAAAAAAAAAGCTTCCATTCCGGGGCCACAATATTGATGCGTGCACGATGACTAAATTTTGGATTACATGGATAGTATGTCTTAACATCGATTAAAGCCATTTTTATTGCCAAATTAAGAGGTTGCATTTTTTAGAATATTTGTTGTTGTTATTTGCAAGAAAATTTGTACAGATTTGGGGCTCTATATATAAATATATATAGTTGTGCACCCACGTACCAAATATATCATGACAAAAATGGTCGGTTTCTCCACACAAACCTCCATTGCAACGGGTCCTCCATCTGCCCTTGGGAAACAAGATCTCTCTGAATCCTTCTCAATACTAGCGTCCGCATTTATGAAGTTTAAATCTTAGCCTGCTGTACATAGAGTCGTACCGCCCTCTGCAGCAGTGACATCAACATGACATGAAGCTTTAATAATGGCTACGCGACCGATGAAGGGCCAGCAAGCAACTTGACTCTACCACCCGAAAAAAACCATGGTTAACTATTGCTAAGCCTGCCTCATGTACTAATGTGGAACCAATCTTGCCATTCATTCTTTAAGAGTTTTTATCACAGGCAAAGCTGTCAAAAGTTGAATGGACATAGCAGTGGTATGGCCAGCTCAATATGATTGACATGAGGCGACTGAAAGAGCTTGAGTTTGGACCTAAACATGTCCTTAAACTATTTCTATTCTCGAAGTCAACCCCAACAGTAAAATAGGATAATGATTGACATGAGGCGACTGAAAGAGCTTGAGAAGTCGCCAATCAAAAGTTTGGTCTCTCTCACCCTATGGAAACAAGATCTCTCCATATCCTTCTCAATATCGACGTTCACATGTATGAAGTCTAAACAACGGAAAGAACAGTATGGTTGAGTTGGGTCCCTTGGCTATCGCAAGTTGTATTGCCCTTTGCAGCAGCGAAGTTGAGATGACACGGAGCTTTAACAATGGCCACGCAAAGGCCAGAAAGCAACTTGACTCCACCACCATAGTTAACTACTGACATGCCTTCCCTGATGTATTAACATGGAAGCAATCTTGAAGGGGGTTGAGAAGTTGCCAGTCAAAAGTTGGGTCTCTCTCTCTCGAGAAAATATTCAGTGGTATGTGCGCACCACATCATCAGATACCACTCAGGTATCGACACGTGTCTTGGGGGACCTGCTGGAAAATGGAGAGTTGATTCTCTCGACTAGACTGGCTCAGCTCAGCTCATTGGCAGAAGAAGGGACAATGGGTCAGGTCAATAAATGCTTAACGCTCCTGCCCAAAAAATTTAACACTACTCAATTGAATTTCTTGGCTTTTCTCTCTCCCTCGTAGGAGAACAAAAGAGAACGACCGTCTATTTCCTTCTCCGCACATCTAGCTTCGCCTTTGCCTCCTTAAAGCCTCGCCGGTAATTTGCCTTTGGTACGTCGCCTCCTTCAAGAGCCTCGCTAGTCGCAGTCGGGTCCTCACCCCCTCTGCCTCCGACTGTTCCAAACGTGGAGATCGAGCACAAGGTTTGTGCTCACATTGGTTTCTCAGCAACTTCTAGACCTCCAACAAAGGTGTCATCAGCTCCAACTTCAAATAGCCCGAGGTCTTTGGACTCTATGTCCTCGAGGTCGATGGTCGGAACCTGAGGGCCTCGTGCTTCTTCTCCTCCTCCACCTCCCAAAAGCATCGCTGGTCATCTGCCATTGGCACATTGCCCTCCCCGTCCTATTGGCCTCCGCTACGAAGCCATCGGCCTCCAGTAGGAGGGAGGTGGCCTCGGTCTCGTTCCTGAATGGCATCAGGCTCCCCACCACTGACCAGGTGCTATTCCTAGCGCTAGCCCACTCGATCGCGAGGGAGATCTCTGTGGGAGCTTCGGTTGCTTGGATTCGGAGCCTTTGCTACCGCTCTTCTTTTCCTTCTTGTGCTTCTTGTTCGATGCTGCTGGAGACTCGAAGCCGCCATCGGCCTCAAGCTGGACCTTCGCCTTCATCTTCTTCTCTTTGCTCTTGCTTTTGGAGTTCTTCGGGGGTTGAGCTGAATCAGACACAACTATTGTAGGCATCGATGAAGTTGTCGAGAACCGTGAGAGGAGTTTAGGGGACAAGAGGGGAGGGAAGGGGGGTGGTTTTGTCCTTCTCTTCTCTTCACCTCCTGTGCTTGATCTCTGCGTTGAAAATATTCGAAGGCGGAGGCGGACGCAGAGGGGGCTCATGACCTAGCTGCGATCAGCGGGGCTCTCAAGGGGCAATATGCCAGCGGCAGATGACCGGCGATGCTTTTGGGAGGTAGAGGATGAGAAGAAGCATGAGGCCCTCAGGTCCCAACCATCGACCTTGAGGACATAGAGTTCGAAGACCTCGGGCTACTCATAGTCGAAGCTGATTATGCGTTCATTGGAGGTCCAGAAGTTGTCGAGAAACCAACGTGAGCACAAACCTTGTGCTCAATCTCCGTGTTGGGAACAGTCGGAGGTGGAGGGGGTGAGGACCCGACTGTGATTTGCGACGCTCTTGAAGGAAGTGACGTACCAGAGGCAAATGACCGGCGAGGCTTTGGGGAGGTAGAGGCAGAGCCGGATGGGCGGAGAAAGAAACGGATGGCCGTTCTCTTTTGTTCTCCTGCAAGAAGAGAGAGAGAGAGAGAGAGAGAGAGAGAGAAGCTGGGAAATTCAATTGAGGAGTGTTAAATTTTATGGGCAGGAGCATTAAGCATTTATTGACCTAACCCATTGTCCCTTCTTCTGCCAACGAGGTGAGCCGAGCCAACCTAGCCGAGAGAATCAACTCTTCCATTTTCCAGCGGATCCCCTAGGACACATGTCGATACTTGAGTGGTATGTGCGCACCACATTAGCGGACGACGTCGCGCGTACATACCACTGAATATTTTCTCAATCCTGCCATCCCTTCTTTAAGAGTGTTTGTCTCAGGCCAAGCGGTCAAAAGTTGAATAGACGCGGCAGAGGCATGAACAGCTCCACATGGTTGATAAGAAGCAACCGAAGGAGCTTTGAGGAGTTCCCGGCGATCGAGAAAAAGAAATAACCGCCGGTGTAGGATTTGAGGACCAACGATAGACGGGAATTAGGGGACGTACACCAGTGATGTGCAGCGGCCGGGGACAATGCTAAGGGAGCTTTCCTCCTCCTCTGCGTTTTAGATAGAGAGAGAGAGGACAGATGCTTTTGGTGAAATGATGGTTTAAGGACATAATGAAGCCCTTCTATTGTCATCAAGAAACCCTTTATGAGAGAGGGTTGATGGATATTTGAATCATAAAAAAAATCTTAACGATTGATTGAAGACAGTTTCTAAGTTTGTTTGATATGACAATTTCATGTTAATATTACAATAAAGTCTACTTTGTACGATCGTAGTATTGCATAAAAATAAAATAACCTAAGTCTCTTCTTTTTTTAGGGAGTTTCATTAGTTATCGTATTTCAAGAGAGAACAATTCCAGATCGTCACAGTAATATGCCAACCCTAAACTCTCTAAACATTTTTTAATCTTCACTAACTCATCTCCAAAACATTTATTAACCATCCATAGATGCCGATACATTACTTCTCTATTTTCATCGCTCATTTGCACAAATAATTTTTTAATTAATCCCTCTCTCTTTCTCCATGTATATTACTTTTCAATTTCTTTGCAATTTTATTTATTGTTTGTATGTTATTGTTATCCTTTTCTCACATTAGTGTTTTTCAATTTCATGTTGAAGAAAATTCAATGATTTTTCAGAAGATTTGATAAATAATGAATTGTCTCGTTTTGTATGATTAACAAGAGAAATTGTCACTTTGCTTCTTCTTTATTAAAAAAAAAAAAGAAATTCTCTTAAAAATCACAGAAATTTCCCTTACTTAATGACACTTAGAAGTCTAATAAAGAATACTTAAAAAAAATATTCAAATTTGATTTATGTACATCGTCACAAACATATAATGTCTTAACATGTGCGAGGCATGCGACATTGTACTGGTTAAGATAAAAACGAGTGTATAATAAATAGGTGGTGAGGCTCCTTGTGGAATTTACAAAGGTTCTCCTCGTTGATCTCCGCACATCTAATGGACCAACGAATTTCTCAGTTCGACAATGTCATTGCTTAGAAATATCCTTCATTGACAGGGGAAAAACAGATTTGACTTCGATAAAATATTTTCTCTACTAATATTTATATTCCTTCAAACTTGTCATCTTGTACCTTTTCCCCTTCCTTGGCACAGTACTTCTTGGTGTCTGGCCCCCATTTCTTGAACCAGCTAAACACGGGGTGTCAAAAGATACTTGCATATGGAGAAATTACACGGTCCCCGTTAAAATGCAGTCCTATTATATAGAAGGTGCGTACTCTTTAGGGTGAAGGGCATGAGGGAAGCGCATGCTTCTCGTCACGATCCATGCCGTCGTTTAGGTTAAGTGCTCGGTCCTTAGAGGCCAAGTGCATCCTTCTTAAGATCAAGCGACACTTGTTAAGGACCTTATGGTCAAGAGAAAGCTCATTTTGGCCTCTGAATGAAAAATGTGCCTCTTTTGATGAGGACAATGTCCTTCCGCAGGTTGATGATGATAGGACCACCTTAATAATCCTACCGTTCTGTCAACATGATTGTGAAATTGTCTAGAGAGCGGGCATTCGCTTTCTAGTGTTGTAGGAACTGGTTAATCCAAACTAGAAATTGTGTCTAGTACGATCACTTGCAAAATAGAGATAAGATATTTTTTCATTATTTTTACTGTTGGTTGAACTCAAATATAAGTTCTCAAACAAAAATCCTTACCTTATTCCGGGGAAAAAAAATCTCTCACTTAGAGCATTTCAACTCTTTGGCGCCTTAGGTCAAAATTGAAGCAGTCGGCATCCATCTCGCAAGCAACCTCGAAAAAGGACCTGGAGCTCACAAACGTCATCAAGACAAGCGGTCGCAAGTAATCCATTAATGCTTTGCCCAACCCCCGAACTATGCTCTACTCTCTAACTTCAGAAAAGGCCAAGACTGAATGTAACCCAGCCCTCCCGTTTCTCCAACAAATAGTGTCTTGGCCCTTTCAATGATAGCAAAATAACAAAAAGTATAGTAAAACCAATTCATTAAATTGGAATATTATGAGCGTGTCAAACTTATCTTGAATGTTGCATATGACCATTTGTTTAAAGGTCCCTTCGCAATATATATAATTCGGTATATCACTCTAATTGACCGTGATCTTAGTCATCTCCACAAATGGAGATCGTAGACCAACAATGGTGATAATCCAACAAAACAACTCATTGTTTTGACTACTGACCGATTTGATACTTAGCTCCTCCGTTTTTTACATAGCTTAAGTAGTTTAGACTCGAACATATTCATCGCAATGTATGGTAAGATCTATCATCCTTCAAACACAAGATTGAACATGAGAAAATTGATGGAGTATTCACTTCAACCAAATGCCATTCTATTGAACATTGGCTTATTAAGACAAACCAAACACAACCATAGAAGTTAGGTAGTTTAAGTAGTGAGTTTAGAAAGGTGGCTTAGTTATAGGAACATTATTAAAATATCACCATTCTTCAAAGTTTCAATATCGAATGTTATATCTTCACATCTATCGGTTGAAATACTAAATTCGAAAGGTGTAAGATTGAATGGGATTCACAATGGTGATCTAGCTCTTTCATTTTATTCTTGAGTATTTTTTACCATAAATTTTATTCTTAACTTGAATTAATAATATTGGTAATATAATAAATCCAATTCTTGACAGAAAAATGCTAATGGATTTTGTGATTAGACAGTATCTATTAATCATACTCGAAATTTGTCCATGTTAGATCCCTAGTGTGCCATGAAAGATAGTTGATGATTAATCAAATCGTCACATCAACATTTTCAGGTGAGTATTAATTAGAAAAATTACATTAGTAAAATTGAAAGATGTAAGAGTACATTTGAAAAGTTTTAGTACTAAAATAGGCATCCTACCATAATTATGGCAGCGATATCATTCTTACTTCAATATTTGCAAATCTAGGGTCATCTTGGTCTTTTCACGGCTTACATGTCCATCATTGCTTTAATCGGACACGAATAAGGTCCACGTTCCGCTACGGGTCCTTCAAGGACAATAATGTCTGCTTGTCCTTTTGCCTTTTTCTTTAAAAGTGACACTAACATCAGGTATCATTTGCACATAGAAATGTGGCTCTTTTCACATGAACGTGCAACGTCTTTTTGATGAACTTTTGTGAACTTAGGACCTTCCTCGCCTTTTCATGTCTCCTATGTCCTTATTTGGACAAGAAGCATTAAAGACTCAATAATAAGGTCCCCATCCATTACAAGTCCTTAGAGGACAATAATATCGCCTTGTCCTTTTGCTTCTTTTCCTTTTTTTTCACCCAAAGTAACATCGATGTCGCGAGTGATTTGCAGCTAAAAACATGACGTGTTTCACATGGCCATGTAAGGTTCACAGTACTCTACAAGTCCTAGGACAATAATATTTTCCCATAGTAATGCTAATGTCGAGAATCTTCTGCAACTAAAAAGAAGCGTGTTTCATGTGTTGTACTGGTAACCACAGGTTCTTTTCAATAAAAAGAACTGTTTTTCAAAAGAATTACCTTCAGGGTGCTAATTAATCAATTAACAAAATAATTATTGTACTAATTTTTCTGAACGTGTATGACCATTTTTTGAAAATGAACATTTCATTATTAAGTAAAGTGAAGAAGTACAAGCACCGGGTAATTGCTCTTGCTCTCGAAACAATTAGAATTTGACCCATGCGGTTGTGCTGGATCGGTTGAAGTTTATACACCTCAACACATACATTTTACTTTTGAGATTTAAATTTAGAAAAGGTAATTTGCAGATATTTAAATATGTTATAAATTTCATGCTGACTTAGTTAATAGTAGATAGTCACAAAAGCCGGCCAACATAAGAAAATACATATAAGCAAACTTAAGAAAATAATCTACATGGCCTTACATTTATCTTGATTATCGTTGTAAAAAAAAAAAAAAAAAAAAGACAATCGAATAATAAACAATCAAAGTATTCATTGAACTTGTATGAAAAAGGACTCCAGAAACTTTCTTCTTGGAAGTGAAAAATATGATCATCCCGAATGAAGTTATGTCATTCACTACTCACTAGTAGATAATGATGCGAGCTACTTCACGGGAGCCCAAAGAAAGACATGACATTTGGCAATAATGTGATTGAATAATTCTAATTTCAATTTGGTGTGATGTTTCTCGCGCTCTTTAGAGCAATGATTGTCGCGACTAATTTTTTCGAGGGGTGAACCGCCTATGGTTTGGCTAATGGATTATTAAGCCTAAACTTAACTCGGGCTCTCCCAAGCCCATACTAATTCGCGACTTAGGTTTGAATTGTTAACATGCAATTGATTTTTCAATTATAAGTCGCCACTAATCTATTTTTTGTATGTCGATTATAAACCCTAGTAAAGTAACGAGAGATTTACTTTACTCCTACAAACCTTGGTTCAAAACTAAAGTGCGTACGGGACTTGGTTACGTTAGATTTCTCTAACGCCCTTTTCTAGTACCTTTCTTTTTATTTTGAAAAATGTTTGGCAAGTAATTTGGATTGATTTTAAATCTATTTCCTAACATGTAGGTGTTAAATGCGGTGCGCAAACCACCAATTTAACACCCAAGAAAGCAATTAAATGATGCAGAACTTACCTCAAAGCAACGAAAGTATCTGCTCAACAATCCTAGATATGGTTTCTAATTAACACGCAATTTCTTTCTTTTTGTTTTCACTTATTAAACGAGACTATAATCTATATGCAATGCAATGCTTTTAATCTAATATGAAATGATATGGCATGGCAACATGTCCTAAACCATATGAATAAAAATTTTATGATCTCTTAATGAACATGCAATTGTTAAATATGCAATCTAAATTAACCAAAATGACTTAATTCTAATGACGTGCAATGCAATGCAATGCAATGCAATGATGTACAAAATTATTTCATTTAAAATGACATGCGACATATAATTTAATATGCGAGCTATATGTCACGCGACATTTATTAAATGATCCAATCTAATGACGGACTATTTATAATTAGAAATGAACCTAACAATAATCACTAAAATGACATGTATTTTATGAACCTAATTCTATATGACATGCAAATGACATTTTTTATTTTAAAAATGCAATCTATCCTATAAATTGCAATTAATTTATCCTAAGACAAATTTTATGAAATTTGAAATGATCTAGCTAGATTAAGATTCTACCTAATTTAAACTAGAGATTAAGTCATATTAAATCCTAATTTAAACTAAGACATTATCTAAATCTAAAATGCAATTTATTTGAAAAAGATGATCTAAATTTAAAATGAAGCATGCAATTTTAATCTAATATGCACAATGATTTCTTTTGTGTTTTTCTTTAAGAAATTCGAAATTAAAACTAACACATAATGCAATTCAAATAAAAACTAACAACCTAAATGAATGCACTTTCTTTTTCGAATTTTTTATTTAAAAATTCATAATAAGATTGCAATCCTAAATATGCAAGATGACAACAAACCTAATCTTAATTAAGATTTTTTGATTTTTTATTTTACGAAAGTAAGATTTGACTCAACCAACTTGACGATAGCAAATCAAACAAAAAATAAGATTGATATCCAAAAATTGACGAACCATATCTCGCGCATGAGATCGGGTTAGCCAATTTTAAATTAAATCGAAAATCGAATCTCAGGCTTGAGATTGGATTGTCGATTTTTGTAAGGGATTGCGAGTCGGATTTCGGACGCGAAAATCGAACTATCAATCTCTAGCTTGAGGGACTTTTCATGTCGGAATCTCAACCATTCATTCAGGAATAATCCTACTAAAAAAACAAAGTAAATAAATGAAATAACATAAAGTACAAAAAAAAAAAAAAAACTACCTAATTGATTTTCTTTTTTTTTTCTTTTGTTTTTCTGTTTTCTTTTTCTCTTCCCAAGCACGGATTGCTCGTGGCAGGTCACCTACGGCAACTGGCGTCGGTCCGGCGGGGCAGCTCCGGCGAAGGGAAGGCACGGTTGGTCGCGGGTCAGGCGGGACAGGATCTGCAGGCGGAGAGGCTTCACGGGCGTCTGGGTCACAGATCTGCAGGCGGAGCGGCTTCGCGGGCGGATCGGGGACAGGCGACGCAAGGCGGGGCTCAGCGTCGGCGCCGCGTGGGTCGATCGGCGACGGTGTTGCGGGCAAGGGTGCGGCTGCAGAGGTGTAGTGACTGGTGCAGCGACGGCTTCGAGCAGCAGGGGACGCTGGGGCGGCTTCGCAGGTGGCGGTGCGGCGTCACGGCAAGGCTTGGCGCGGCTGGGTTGCAGATCTGGTGCAGCAAATCGGGCAGTGGCGGAGGAAGAGGAGCGGTGGTGCGCCGGTGAAGGGACCGGTGCGTGTGCAGCGTCGGTCGCGATTCGGGGAAGAAGAAGACCTTTTTCCTTTTTTTGTTTCTGTTTTTGTTTTGCTTTTTTCTTTTCCTTTTTTCTGCTGATCTCTGCTTCTCCCCCTGCACGTCTTTCTCTCTGCTCTCCTTCTGTACCTTTTGACTTTTCTCCTCCCAATGAAACGAAACCCCCGCGGCAAAAGTAAAATCTTCACTTTTTCTCCCCCAAACCCTAAAGAAACCGAAGGCAATTTTTTTCAATCAAGCCAAAGAACCCCCCTAAACCTCTCGCACACACGGCCTTTTATGGGGGAAGGAATTGGATTTTTAAACTCTTCCCCAAATCAACATCCGCAATCTTTTCCACAAAATTCATCCCTTATTGATAAGGATTCCAGATTAAGATAAAAATTTTCTCCAAATCCAAATCTTTTAAAGCCAAATCGCAATATTTTTTACCCATCTACCCTATCCAAAAAAAATTCATATCTTGAAAAAATTTTAAAATATTATATTTCAACGAGATAATTTTTAATTATTAAACAAACGCGGGCTTAAGCCAACCTGCCCGCTTCATGGGTCTGATCCATCTAATTCGAACTCATCCGCCATTAGTCCAATAAAATGCAAAAAATGCAAATAACAAAATAAATGCAATCTAAATCTATATGCTATGCAATTAATAAAATTAACCCCTAATTTCTTATGCAATAAATAAATAAACTAAATTGTCAAAATTTAGGTGTCAACAATGATTTTTCAATCCTAATTAACATGCCGTTCCTATTATTCAGTTCTTATACCATTACCACAGATCACTTATTGACCTGCTCATTGACCTTAAGGTTATGATCTCGTGGGTCGGGTCTTTCGCCTTAAAAATAGTACCAATTGGTCCACATTTACTAGATCTTTTATTGATATGGTCTAGAATTAACTTTCTAATGCGCTATGTTAGGACTTGCTTTAGACAATTTCTTATCTTTATTTTGCTCCGTCAAATATTACATGGGGATACAAATTTACTCAATCTGAATGAACACATGTAATGACTTGGAGTAATTAACAGGGGCCAATTTGCCTAGAAAAGTATGTAGGTGGTAGGTTTCAACTTACATCTCAAGTTCTTTCTCATTTTATGTGAGATTTGAATTGTCACAAACTCTTTCACCTATAATTCTAGTGTCCTCATCGTTGTCAACTCATGTTGGGCAGTCCTATTCTGCCAAGAGCCATATTTTTTCAAGCTTTTAAGTCTCAACGATTATTCTCCATTTTGTTGGATTGATTAAAGGCCATGCAGTCCTTCCCCTAATCACATATCTACCAAAAAAAAATCTCGCTAAGATTCAATGTGCCACGACGCATTTATTATTCACGTCCAATGCATGGATTAATCTACCATCCAACTAGGAGCCGACTCAAGCAATGCTACTTGTGAGAGCCAAGGGCTTGAGTTAAGCTATTTATTACTATCATGGGAAGAAGAAAAGCAAGGTTTGGTCTTAAGTTGACCATATGCGTCAACATCCAAGGGATCTGTTAAGTTTTGATTGCCGGTGCTTCCTTCAACACTTGCCCATGCTAAATAAGAGAGTAAGAATAATGATGATGATGATAACGCTCGAACAAATGAAATTTGGCGGTTGACATCCTTTTAGTCCCAAGACCGCAAGTGTTCAACCAGTACAACTACATGAAAAGCACACCGAACATGCAGGCACAACTGCATGAGTGCACATTGCATAAATTACTCTTACTAGATCAAGATAATTACATTTCAAGAATTTCTAGATTCTAAACTGGATCTTATTAAAAAAACAAAAATGTTCATATAGCTTCTGCACTTTAATCGGTTATGCCTATCACATTACCCAAAGACTCACTTTACATAAGTCTTCCATAACTGTCAGCTTATGGAAGAGAGTTCTAAGTTTATATTATGTCAACACTCGTCAATTTCATTGAATTTGGATTGACTAAAATGGTACTATCTCGTTTAATTATTCATAATATTGTAGAAAAGGCTCATTTGTATCTCGATAGTGTTGACATTTGAACTTTTACCAATAAGTCAAACATGCATCCTTTTTTTAAAATAATAATGATGATGATGATGATGATGATGACGACGATAAAAAAAAATAACAAATAAAAAATAATGAAGCACCAGATCCATCAAAGCCGGGTTTTTCCCGAACCGAGCTCGTCCTGTTCTTTTCATCCATAAAGATCAAACAGGGCCGTTGACGTTTGACCAGCCTCTAGGTCTTCATTGGTGAAATTTTCTGTCGCCGGACCGGCTAGGCCTTGGAACTTCGACGTCCCTAATTCGAAATGCAAAGGACGCTAGGCGGAGAGAACGAACACGGGATGAGATGAAACGAGTCAGATTCCGCCATTGAGGACGAATTCCATCCCTGAGATAATTTTCCACAAAAATGGCCGTCGGTTTTGCCGGCGAAGTTCAGGCCTGATCAACATTGTTTCCGTGCAATTGCATAGAGTTGATTTCTGTATCCTCTATTGTGGATTTTGAAGGGCGTAAGGAGGTTGACCATAATATCACGACTTGGAAATTATCCTCAGCAAGTCATTAAATACTTGAAATCTGTTTGTTCCTTCTAGTTCCCCCATTCCTAACATGTTTAGTCCGCCAAATGCCGTCTCCATTCACTCAGTTTATAACTTCAATAACTTTCCCATTTCGCCGACGTATGTAACGTAGAACACGATTCTGAGCTTGAGAATTGGTCGCAACTGTCTAATCAATGATCGTTTCCCAAAAAGAGGGCGAAAAGAAAATTATTCATAGATACTACAACAACAGCATTCTCATCGTTTTCTGATTTGCATTTTGTACGATATAACAGATGGAACATTTAATCAAATCATGGAGATGAATATACATTCTTCAATGCTTCTTCATCATGTGTTACCTCTTATTATCTTAAATTACTGAATTTTGATGATTTTTGAAGTTGCCAGAAACCGAAAACATGAAACAGATTGTTTGGACCAAAACCATTGTATTCAGATCAATTTGCAAATGTTGGTTGGATCTTTTAGGTTAAACACTCCTTCGGCAGCGTGTTTGGATCAAATTCATTGTATTTCGATCAATTTGCAAATGTTGGTTGGACGTCTAATCCAATCACTTCAACATACTTTTCTTCCACTTGTTTTTGTTTTTTTTTTTTTTTTTTTTTTTTTAACTGGACTATATTAAAATTGAGAGTGAGATATTGATCACCGGAATATTATATGTGCAATCTCTTGGTTTGGATTTTGGTTCAACCCAACTAAAGAATACGCAAACATGGGATTAGAGATCCACGGGATATAATAAGGCCCTTGGAGGGGAAAAAGCACCAAGATACAATAGACTTAACATCACATTTATGCATATTAACACGAGATTTTCATTACAATCGGGTGACCTCATTTTTTGTAATATTTAAACATATCCTTCAATGGGGTCAACGACGGTCAATTGCTAAATGTTTGATTTTAGGCCCATAATTCTTTTTTTTTTTGGGGGGGGAAGAATTTTAGGCCCATATGTCATGTATAATTTTTTGTAATGGATAAGACTTACTCTCTTTATATTCTTTTTATTTTATAAGTCGTCTCTCGTGTGAAAACATGAATTTAAATATTTCATTGGAGAGCATAAAACTCAAGACAGAGTTGAGTCATTTGAGCATATTTGTGCTTTCGACAAAACTGTAATTCCGCTTGTCATGCCCATGATGAAACAATTGATTAATAAACAAAACGGGAATAAAGATAACTCTAGTCTCAAATTATCAAGAGACACAAAACGCTTTCATTGTCTTGACCAGGCAAACACCACTTTGTGTATTTACATACTGGCTCAATAATTTTGCCAAATTTCACCTTTATTAGTTCCAGTTACATAAGAGTTATGTACAAAACCAGCATTTGAGAGAACCACACGTCATCAATCGTTCATGGTCCAATGCTCTCAAGGATAGATTAAGTTTAATAGCACAAGTTGGATGGGGAGAGGGAACTGAGGGGCTAATAAATTCATAAAGAGATAATTTATCCATTAGATGTCGGGTGTCATAATTTATTCATATTACTATGAGGAAAGGGAGATCTTACTTTTAAAGGTAATGATCCATCTAAATTTCAATTATGCCTTATGTTTAGTGTAAGCATAATAGTGCAATAAATTGAAAGTGATGATGAAAATTTTGAGTAAGATATTGTAGTTGCAACTCTAAAAACTTAATATGACCGTGGATCATTGACATCCATTTTTTCTCTCTCGCTTTTTCCAATTTCTTTGATTTAAACGTTTTTCGTGGGTACTATCTATTAAATTTATATTTTACTCATGTCTTTTTATTTTATTTTATTTGGCACACCTATAACTATGGACCCTTTTTTCGGTTAAAGTCAAATGATGATTCCAGCCATTCGAATGTGTATAGGCATTTACTAATTAGCTAATTGAGGGCGCAATAAGTTCAAAATCAAAACAAATAACACTTTAAAATCTTATCGTAGGGGTTAAAACCAAAACTCACGTCCATCTGTTTATGTTGACAATTATACTTGTAGTAGTCCATCCATTTACACAGGACAAATATATAATTGAGCGAGCTAAAATAATGAATGTGTATTCAACACGGAATACATGCTTAATCCGTGTAATTACGCAAGCTCGCACATTATTGTAGAAGTTCAATTATTAAATATTCAGATAATAATAACAATGATTTTGGATTGTTTTGTAGGTCCGGGAATGACCAATTGTTTTTTAGGAAGCTACTAACAAGAACATAAAAACTCTAAGAACATGTTCAGACCCGGGGGCTAGTGGCAATGACCGTGGGTTCGAGACACGAACCCACCGCCATTGCCACGAACCCACGGTCATTGCCACGAGTCCCCCCAATGCACGAAGCCCTGCGACGTCTGCATTATCATCGCTCGGAAGCGAAAGAGCAGAGCCCATGAAGGAAGAATACTCCATGGACGATTCCTCTCACTTGCTCGAAGCCGCTTCCGGCTTCGCCCCACTGTTGCGGTTTGGGAATTGGTCGTCCTCTATCTTGATTTCGTTTCTCTCTCCATCGTCACGAACCGTCCTCTGTTTTCCGGAGCTGGCATTCGTTCTTGTCTATCGTGCTGATTCAGGCGTCCAGGATGACGCGGCGGATGCAAAGGAATTTCTCGATCGCTTTCCTCTTCCTGCCATCATCAGGTGATTTTCTTGGCGTGAAGATTTGGATAGATTTCTCATTGGAAATGCCCTCATTTTCTGGAGTTTCTGGCTTTCTGTCTCGTTGAATTTGTAATTGTGCTCCGGAGAGCTTGAAACTTCTCTTGACGTTTGGGAAACTAGCCGGTTTCATTCATAGTACTTGGCCCCGGAAACAAAAGAGCTGTCGTGTAACGGAGCTAATTTTCGTGCGTGGTTGTCTTGTCGAATTGGCCATTGTGGGCGTGTTTGCTCTTATGTAGTTCGGATCCAGTTTGTTTTTCTTCAGAAGCGTGTTGTTCCAATAAGTGACGTGATATGCTGGATGGGTAGTGATGTAGGTTGTGGGAATGAGTTCACTGTGAAGTCTGATCGAAAGTTATTGATGCAAATCGTTGATTCTTCAGTTTCTTGCAATTCTGTTTTAGATAAACAGAGCATCTTTGTAGAGATAGCCGATCATTACTTCCCAACCATGAGGGATTCTTGTATATCCACTCGTGAGGTACTTTATTTGGTTGTCTGATTGAAGTTTTCGATATGAATCATTGGTTTTGCAGTTTCTTGGACGCTGTTCAAGTTTAAAGTACAGTTATTACTTACTAGTTGTCTCTGACTTTCCAATAGAACTCGTCGGTTTTAGACTTTCCATAAGATACCTGAAAGCTTGGAGCCAGACTTTACGGATGTTTCCATTTTCCCTTTCTACAGGTAGACATAATCTGAAGTTTAGGGACTTGAGGATGCATCACAGTCGACTGGCTACTTGAATGCGTTCGCGTGTCTTTGTTTGCTTTGTTAATGGAATTTCGTCCACGAATTGAACATATACGGATGTAAATATCTGCTTTGTGTTTTGTTGGTTCCTTGGAATTTTCGTGCAAGTGAATTCAATTAGGTAAAAATGGTACAATGCATGTATGTACATCTTGCTAATTCTCGCCGATCATTTGTCTCATAGATGGCTGAAGCCTGAACTTTGTCTATGTGGCCTCGCAGCTTTCGTGGGTCAACCTATCAAGGACTTTGATGTTAGCGTAACGGAGCTCCCGTGTCA
The DNA here is from genome assembly GCA_017140325.1 of Eucalyptus leucophloia subsp. euroa. Lineage (NCBI taxonomy): Eukaryota > Viridiplantae > Streptophyta > Magnoliopsida > Myrtales > Myrtaceae > Eucalyptus > Eucalyptus leucophloia. Next base: position 28,737,384 of record CM029469.1, on the reverse strand, counting down.
TGTATGGAGACATGAGCATTTCGCCTCTTTTTGAATATACCAGCACTGGCGCATTTGTAGGTATGTTACAAAAACTTGTCTTGGCTATACATTTGTCATACATACATTCAAGTGCAGACTTCACATTTCATCTAGTGGATTGCACATCAAGCAAAAACAGGGTCCCCCTTCAGCATCTTCTTCTAGACTTAATACCGGCGAGGCGATGGTGAAGAAAAGGGTATGTGTACACCTTTCCATAGGTTGCCGGGACGTACTGTAATCTACAAGACAAGCCAGATCGAGAAAAATTTTGGTGCATGAGACAGCACGGCGATGTCAAAAGAATTGGATGGGGGAATGCAACAAATTGCTAGAATGCAAAAATAAGCTGAGTAACCCAAAATTCAAACGCGACAGTCCGTTCAAGACATCCCAAGATTCATCAACATTTTCGCTGGTGTGTTGACAGCACGCGAAGCATTTGAGAGAGCACGAGAATTGATGTCGTATCAGAGTAGGGAAGTGACTACAAGTAGAAGAGTGGGGTAAGAGAAATAAATGGCAAGATCGTACCTAATTTTAACGGAATATATCGAGGCACAGAAATCTCGGTGAGACTGGATATATGCAAACCCCCCACGGTGAGAGAGTCAGAATCAACGAATCTTGGAGGAGAGTACTCAAAAGTACTTTTGGGCGCTGAATTTTGCCCCCACGAGGGTTTCTGTCTAGGAGGAATGTGTAAAATTTACGCCATTTTTAAATCTGGTTTACAAACTTTCCTATAGGGAGGTCTAATAGGGTTTTTTGTACTTGTTGAGGGGCACGAAATCCTTTATCCTTATTTGTATCCTCGTAATTTCATAATTAGTATCTCGTTCATCACAATCACTTATCTATGTGAATAGAGATAATCGAAAAATTTATTACTTGATATATTAATAGTTGAGACTTATCGAGATGCCAATAAGGACGTTGTGTACGATCCTTATGCAACCGGCACTTGTTAGCACTTTACCGTGAATTTTTTAGCTCCAATTCTCCCACAATACTTCTTTTTTCTTTTATTCATGGCTTTTTTCCTGCACATCATTTGAATTATGCGCAAAAATTTCTCATTCCTTCTATTCCGCTTTCATTTGTCGCAACAATACCTTATCATACAAAGATCTTCCAATGAAATAATACCAACAAACCAAGAAAAGATTATTTGAAATAATGTATAGTATTTATCATTAGGATCCATCCAAGAAACACTGCTAGTATGAGTCATATAGATTTCGCAAAGACAATGACCGCAAGCAACGTCTTCCCGATACCATGCTGTGAGACTACCAATTTAACCATGTTATCATCATATTACATGTCTTAGAATTACATTAAACATAGCCAAGTTGTCAAGTTATTTCCCACTTTCTCTATCTTTTATTGTTTTTTAATAATTTAAAGGCCACGAGTTTCAAGTGGGCAAAATGCTTCCCAAGTTCGATTTTCTTGTCAAAGACGTGGGCTGGTTCTTGAAGGTCTTCATCGGCAAACTTGCTTTCCATAACATAAACGTAAGCACAAGCACAAACGCCATCAATGATTCCAAATTAATTTCTTCATTAAAATGATGATGATATAATGAAGAAGAATTACAAGCAAAAGATGGAATTTGGAGGTAGAATTTCTAGCAGATGCAACCGAGTGAAATTAATATGGATTGAAAAAAAAAAAGAATGATAAAATGTTGTAAATTCTCTCTTCGAATCGAAAAAAAAGCAACTCCCTTTCATTGATTGGGGTTCTTCCTCGATAACTATATGGAGAAATGAGAAGGCCAGAAACATAGAAATTGGACCTCATAAAGATTGCACCCCAAACAAGAGATTGAAGTTGACATCTGTCTACCATCACAATCATAGAGATGACATGGAGCAGAAATATGCAACTCTACACACCAAGAAAACAACAATAAGCACAACTTCAAACAAACCTAACTTTAGCTGGATAGTTTTCGCAAACTTAGATTCCAAGCAAGACACGGCCTTTGATGATTCCAATGCCAATCTTAGTTTGAGACCGAGGCAATTCTCAAAACTATGCATAACCAAGAGCTTGATAATTTTGATTACATCAACTTCCAAAGGAACCGCCTGTGTATGATACAAACTATTCATGGACTCAAAATCTTAACAGATACAGTGGTTCCATGCAAACTGCAATAGACACTCCTGAAAATATTTCCCTAAGCACCTTGTTTTATTAAACCAAATTTGTAATCCCAAATTCTAGGAGTTCTAAAAATCCAACAAAGCTGCAGCACCTTGCTCCATACTTGATTAGAGAAACTACACTTGAAAAATAAATGAGAGCGAGATTCAATGCTTATGTTACAGAACAATTAGAGGGATCTGGTACTCCCAACAGACCAACTGTAAATCCTCTCAAAAGTGGGGAGTTTATCACATATTACTAACCAAGAAATTAAGCCAGCTCTTAGCACATCAGGGGAGAACCACACAAGTCGACATTAGCATTCTTGTTTCTGACAATTTCCCAAGCAACAAAAGAGTCGAAGCAACTATTTGAAGAAGCTTTGCATACAACTTCGTCTGCAGCTGAGGAATTAGGAAAATTCACACCACAAACTGCACCTTGGATGGAAATAAAATCTTCAGATCTAGCAGACAAGAGTCATGAATTACAGCAGATACTTTGGCCTGCAGAGGAAGAGTAGGTCATAATTCTTCACCTTGAGAATGATTGTGGCAGGATGCCAGAATGATGCCACAAATCATACCAAAATATCGCTATCACCCACGATGTATCTGGTGCGGGGTTTCAATGTATTACTGTCAAAACGATAGCTACAGAGCCACACAGTAATAGAGACCCGCACCTCAACAAAATAATCCACAGACACTTCAACATACAAGCAAGATTTCACAAAGCCATTCTTGAAATGCTAAGGCCTCCAAATTACCTAGGAAGGTAGATAGGGTCCCATCCAACTTTTTATCCATGTTTAGCATCAGGATCTCCATTCATAAGGAAAGCTCTTTCTAGGGCAAGAGAAAGAATTGACACTAATAGTGAACCAAACTATTAAGAATAGATTTAATAAGCTGAAGTCAGCCGACATACGAGAGTTTTTTAACTGTCCAAGCTTTAAATCTTGTTGTAATTCAATCATTGCCTACTAGACGAACTAACCAAACAACAACATAGGGTTGGCTGATTGGTCATGCTGTCGAATTTTATTTCTGCATGTTGCATTTCCTAAAAGCTTAAATGTTAGGAAACGTGCCAACCAATGTATAAATAATTTATAACTTAACACTCCCCCTCGTGTAAAACCTATCCTTTAGACACATGACAAAATGTGGACGTGATTATGTCAATGAGATAACCGGAGAACAGGAGAACAAACAACATAACAAGCAGGAAATTTTGGACCATTGCATGTACTAATTTGGGATGATAGAAATGAACAAGTAGAATGCTGTCAATTTGCTAGAAATTTAACAGAACAAGTAGAATGTGGACAATTTGCTTATCCTTCACAAGAGATTCTTTCCAGATTCTGATTATACCCATGATCATTACCCATGTCTTCCAAACAGCCTGACAAAAGAAATAGCAAAAACAAACCTACCCACCGTTTAAACTTTGCCAATCAGTGACTGCAGGGCCATGCATCTTTGATTCCATGAAGCAGAATAGGAATAGTCACCAAAATGAACAATGGACAACAATTTCATTCAGTGCTATCCAGGATGCGAAATGCCTTTGTTTGTGTCTGTACTCAAACCAACTAAACCATTCCTTAATCTTGGATGCTGAATAAAATGCCAGAATGGAAGGGTTGAGGCACAATAATTCTGTTTCCCCCATAGATTTCAATGTGCATTACAGTATGCTCAGAAATGAGAAGATTGAGTGCGTGAAAATAAGTACTTTGTATCAGCAAATGCAGAGAAGATTGAGTGTGTGGAAATAAGTACTCTGTATCAGCAAATGCAGACACAAAGTTAATGCCGAGTTACTTCCACTTCTGGTGACTGCGGCAAAAGTAATTTCCGCATGTCAGAATCAGAGATATAAGGGAAACTAGTCAGGTACATTCCATAACTTAGTAAATGGGTTCAAATGGAGTTTTCAGACTAAAACAGGAAAGAAGATTTAAAGCACATAACTGCCATTAACATGACACGAACTTGCTCTATCCATCTGAAGTTCTAAGTTACACTTTTTCAAGGAGATGAAACTTTTAAACATTTTCAAACTTGTCTTTGCTATTAACTTATCATATAAATTATGTCCAGACTTTAGAGTCATCTAGCAAATTGAACGTCAGGGTAAAAAGACACTTAGGGCGTGCATGTTTTCATTTCCTTTTTTTGTTTAAGAACAGTTTTTTTTTTTTTTTTTGTTCCCGGGAATAAAAAAAGAACAGAAACGCGTTTGTTTGCGTTTCTATTCAAAAACAATTTTTTTGTCCCCAGAACAAAATTGGAACAAGAACAAGAAACAAAAAAAACTTACTTCTCCGTTCCAGAAACACTTCTTGATGGGCTAAAAAGAACAAAAACGAAACACTTCTCCCTTCGTTCGTGCCCTTCTCCATTCACCACCGGCTGACTCTCCGACGCCTCCCCTTGGCTGACTCTCCGACGACTCCCCACTCCATTGACTCTCTGGCACCTCCCCGCTCGGCTGACTCTTCGGCGCCGATAGCTGGTGCTCCTTCACTAGCTGCTTCTCCTTCAAGATAAGTTTATGTTGCTCCTCTTTCTCCGTTAGACGAGGGCTTCGGCGAGGGCCACCCCTCGCAAATCTGGGCTACGGCTGCTCAAGGCTTGAGCGCGACAGCTCGCTCGAGCCCCAAGCGAGCGTTGCTCGCCCAGATCTGTGGCAAATCTGGGCGACGGCTGCTCGCTAGAGCTACTCTATTGCTCGAGCGAGCAGAAGGAGCCCCAAGCGAGCATTGGTCGCCCAGATCTGCGGCAAATCTGGGCGACGATTGCTCACTGGAGTTGCTCTGCCGAGCGAGAGCTGCTGTGGTCGCTCGGCAGAGCAGCGATGCTCGAGCGAGCATCCCTGCATTGGTCGCCCAGAGTTGCTCTACCGAGCTCGAGCCGTTCGCTTGCTCGCGGAGCAACGACACTCGCTCGAGCTACTCTACCAGCTCGGGCGAGCGTCGCCGCTCGAGCCGCTCGCTCGCTCGAGCCGCTTCCGCTTTGCTCGGCAAAGCGGCTCTGCCAGCTCGCTCGAGCGGCAGAGCAACAACGCTCCTTCGAGCCGCTGCTCCGCGCTCGAGCGAGCATGGCTGCTCTGCGCGAGCGAGCGGAGCGCGGCGTAGCGACGCTCAAGCGAGCGTCCCTACTTTGCTCACTCGACAAAGCGAGAGCAATGCTCGAGCGGCGTCGCCGCTCTCGCTCGCTAGGCGAGCAACGCAGCAATGCTCGCTGCTCTGCTCGCTGGGCAGAGCAACGGAGTGACGCTCACTCAAGCATCGCTATTCTATTCGCTAGGCAGAGCAGCGCAGCGATGCTTGCTAGGTAGAGCAGCACAGCGACGCTCGAGCGAGCATCATTACTATGCTCGCTGGGCAAAGCAGCGCAACGACGCTCGAGCGAGCGTCCCTACTCTGCCCGCTTGGCAGAGCAGCGACACTTGCTAGAGCTACTCTGCTTGCTTGAGCAAGCATCGCTCCTTTGATCGCTCGAGTGAGCATCGCGAGCAGAGCAGCAACACTCTTCTTGCTCGAGCGACCCGGCGGTAAATTTCTTTTGTAATATGCTGAGTAACTATAAGCTCATCCAAAATCATCATGAGAACTATATTTTTTGTAGAGAGGAACTCTAGTTGAGAAACTTATGGAGGAAAGACTGAAGGACAGGAACAAGGTAAACAAACTGAGAAAACAGTATAGCATTAACAATACTTCTCTGGACCTTAATGCTAAAGTCTCATGATGTATTAGAAATTATTCTGGGTCTATTAAGAGGTAACTATGAATTTGTTCCATGGACAAGGGTCTCCAATATTCAGTAATTGATGTAATACATTCTTTTTGTTTGTTGTTACGAGTTCCTCTACCATCTCCAAGTCTGATCTTTTTGGCAACAGTTCGATTCTCGCGCTCGGACGTTTCGCAAGTGACCTCATCAACAGGCTCTCTTTCCTGGTAATGTTCTACCATGCTGCAGCATTTGTCGTTTAATCATGGTACTGGTTTTAGGCTGATTTTTTAGGAATATATACTGTAATCCTAATTGCAAGGTATAGATTTGTAACTTGGATGTGGCTTCGTTTGGCTTGGGCACTTTCTAGCTATTGAAGCAGTAGTCCCATCCTTGTGATGGGGGATCCAAGCCCCACACCTTGTGATTGAAATCATGTTCCCATGCCACCTCACTCCAATTTCTTTGGCTTCTCCAATTTAATTACTATTTCCTTTTGTGTCTTCATGAATTCCATCTGAGTTTTCATCTGCCTTTTCATCTGCCACTAGTTTCTGGTTTCTCTTTTTGGCTAAATCAGGTGGGTTTGTACTAAGTTTAGTTTTTCGCCTTCCGATTTTCACAGGCTCAGCAGGATATCTCTTCCCTTAAGAACATCGTGGGAGAGACTAGAAAGAAGCTAAGTTCCTTTGCGTCCTCCTTCATAAATGATCTCCAAGACAGAGTCCTCTAATTTGCAGGTCCTCTTGGTCCCGGAGAAGTGGAGTCCGACCCATCATCGCCTGATTATGTAATGGATGTGAAGGAGAGCTTTTAAGAAATTCTTTTCAGGAGACAAATAAAGAATTTACTTTGATCTAAGATAGTTTGAGAGTATTTTGTAGCACAGGTATTGCTTTAAAGAATGATATGTCGCCTTTTTGTCAGTTACACAACTGAGCTTTTTGTCGAGCCTCATACTATTGTGCATGGGCTTGATAACAAGTTTCTGATAAAGCATTGCCCATAGGTAGCGATTTGCTCAATTGCTTTTTGTGTAAAAGTGATGGTTTTTTGGCGGGCTTATGATTCGCGACCAAAATGTTCGTGCTTATATCTAATTAGAGTTTGTCGTCAATCCGAACATTAGGCGAATGGCTTTGAATATGGTAGTGACTTTGGCCTCCGTCTCGTCAAAGCTAAATTATGAGGAGGAAGAGGAAAGGGCAAAATGTCTCTGTGGATGTAGAAACTAGAGCTCATGACCTTTTTCTCTTTACAATTAACAAGGGCGATCTATGGACTAGGGCATTTCACATTAGAGTTGGAAAAGAAGTGTAGAAGGATTGGAGGTTTGTTAGTACGAATGCTTAATCAGAGACACCGAGTTTACTTCCCATCATTAAATTGCTTTACTAGTGGAAGGGAGGAAGGCGATCACGATGCTTGTCGATAATGCCAATCAAGAGTCCTAAGTCAACCAAGAAGAGAAGATTACACAAGTTGGCGTTTATCGTTTCCATCCTCTGTCGAGCAAAATGATCATTTTAGGGGAACACTAAATACGTTTTTCGCTTTTAAGGAAATGGTTGTTTACATATCACTATCGTTGCAAATGTCATTCGCAAGCCTTTAAGCGAAACCTACTATTGAATATACCAGATAGTCTTTCCAAGTAAACTCAGTTTGGCATATTGCTTAAGGTATGGACGTGTTTATGGTTTTTAATTGGCTCAAGGTGCTTTTAGGTGAGTATAAGATTTTGGATTTATGGATGGGCAGTTCTGAGGAGAAAATGACATTTTTGTAAATAGAGACTCGAGGATGATTGATTGATACAAAAACGTAAAATTAATGAGCATTTTATGAGAATGATTATGTTCAGAATGTTTGTCTTCACTCACCATAAACAAAATAAAATTAATGAGCATTTCATGAGAATAAGAATTCAATATCAAGTTTAAACTTTATTTTTTAAAAAAAAAGCATTTTTTGAAAAATTTAAAACAGAAATTTTGTACAGTTACCAAACGTGTTTGTGTTCTTTTTCTATTTTAGGAACAAAAATTGAGTGCAGTTACAAAACATGTTTATGTTCTTTTTTATTTTATTTTATTTCAATAACAGTTTTTTTTACACTTACCAATTGCGTTCTTTTATTCAAAAACTATTCCCCGGAACATAAACACTTTTTTTTTTATTTCTTTTCCCAAAAACAATTTTTGAATAGAAACGTTATCAAACGCGCTCTTACTGAATGGAAAAAGAGAAATGTATACATACCTATCCCCATGAGTAATTTGAGAACCAACTAATCATGGAAAAGTTTCCACATAAGTCAAGATCTTAAGAATAGAGCCTGTAGTGGCATGTCCCTTTGTCTCTACAATGAGGAGCAATCTCACATCCAGGGTTCCCTTTGGCATCTTCTCCTCCTAGACTTAATACCAGTGAGGCGATGGTGCAAGAAAGGTATATAGACCTTTCTATAGGTCACTGGGTCATACCAACACACTTCACCAATGAAATTCCAATGTAATTTTTTAGGCAAGCAAGATTTAGAGAATCTTGGAGAATGAGACAGAGTGCATTGTTGACAAAAGAATTGGATGAGTCCAAAATACTGCAAGAATGCAAAAATAAGCTGAGAATCCAAATTCAAATGCAATAGTCCATTAATAACATCCCAGATTTTTGTTTCATTTTTGCTGGATCCAAGAAATCATGCGAAGCATTTCAATGGATAGGGGAACCAATGCCAAATCTGAGAAGAGAAGTGACTATGAGTAAAAGATTAGAGTAGGAGGAGTAGTAAATGGCAAGATCAATACTTGATTTTAATGAGATCTTCATGAGATGGAGACGGTGACGGAATTGAGGACGATGGAGCGGAGAGGTGTGAGAGGTAAAGCATAGGTGGTTGAGGTGCAGACAACAAAAGGGAAGGAGACGATGGTGGAAGTGACATTTTTCACACCCCCTAGTTTTGCCCAATTGATATCTGCAAAAATCAAAACACCCTTTTTTAAGTAACATAATGTTTCCAATGAGAGTTAAGAATTGCAGCAGATACTTTGGCCTGCGGAGGAAGAAAAGATTCATAAGTTATTCTCCTTGAGAAATGATTCCAGCAAGATCCCGGTCTGGTGTCACATATCAAATTAATAGAAATATTATCTCAATTACCGACTATATATCCAATGCGGGGTTTCATATTCCCAACTCTTAATAACTTCTTTAAAGCCAAGTAGCATCTGGTTTGCAATCAAGATAATAGCTATAGAGCCAGGAAAAACATAGAGACCACACCTCAACAAAATACTCCTCAGACACTTTAAAATACAAGCAAGATTTCACAAATCCAGTCTTTGAATGCCAAGGCCTCGAAACTTCGTAGGAGGACAGACAGTGTCCCATCTAACTTTTGCTCCCTCTTTAGTATAAGGATCTCCCTTCCGAAGAAAAGCTCTACGCTTTCACCAACCATTTGAAAATCTTTCTTGGGCAACAAAAAGAGTTGACACTAATACTTAACCGCACTATGAATAATAGATTTAATAAGCTAAAGTTTGCTGGCCTATGAGTGCAAGCTTTAAATCTTGTTGTAATTCGATGATTTTTTGAGAAACTTATAATCCCTATCCGAAAGTCTTCCACAATTGCTAGAAGAAAAAACCAAATAAGAACATAGGTTGGCTGATCGATCATGTTGTTTGATTTGATCACTGCATGTTAGACAAATACATTTTTTAAAAGCTTAATCTATTAGGAAACTTGCCGAGCAATGTATATAAAATGTATAACTTAACATTCCCCTTGCATAGAACCGATCCATTACCCACAACAGAATGTGGACGTAATCACGTCAATGGGATAACTAGGGAAATGATAACAAACGACATATCACACGAGAAATTTTGAATCATTGATATGTGTTTTGATAAAATGCTAGAAATGAACAAGTAGAATGCGGACAAGAAGTTGGATATGTGGACAATATGCTAAATCGTTCAGAAGAAATTCTTTTTAGGTTCTGATTATGCCCCATGATGATTACCCACCTTTTAAGCAACTTTTAAACAGCCAGTAAAAAGAAATAGCATAAACAAAACTACTCACCTTTAAACTTTGCCAACCAGCCACTACATAGTCCAGGGCTAATCTTGGATGGTGAGTAAGGGTGTATTTGATAACGTTTCTGTTTAAAAATTGTTTTAGGAAATAGAAATAGGAAAAAGCGTTTTTGTTCCAGGGAACAATTTTTGAACAAAAAAACGCATTTGGTAAACTTGTTCCAGGAATAAAAATGAACAGAAACACATTTGGTAAATTTGTATAAACTTTTTATTTCTTTTAATTTTTTCATATTTTTATTTTATTTTTTGTATTTTCTTTCTTATTTTCTTATTTATTTTTCCTTTTTTTCTTTTTTCTTTTTCCTTTTTTCTTTTTTCTTCTTTTGGCCGGTCGGCGGCCTCGGCCATGGCCGGCGATCGGCCGATGAGGGCCGACAGCCTCGCCTAGCCACGGCGAGGCTCGTCGGCCCCGGCAAGGCCGAGCCTTGCCGGGCCCGGGTGAGCTCGGCCTCGTCGGATCCGGGCGAGATCGAGCTTGCCCAGCCGCAACGCGAGGCTCGGCCTCACCGAGGGCCGGCGACGCTCTTGCGAGGTCACCGGCCCTCGATAGCGTCGCCGACCCTCGACGGCTAGTCGCCGGCCATGGCCGAGGCCCACGACCGGCCAAAGAAAAAAGAAAGAAAAAAGAAGAAGAAAAGAAAAGAAAAGAGAGAGAGAGAGAGAGAGAGAGAGAGAGAGAGAGAGAGAGAGAGAGAGAGAAGTGTTTCTAAATTTTGTTCCAGAAACAAGAAACGACTTTTTTTTTGTTTCTTGTTTCTGTTCCAGATGTGTTTCCAGGAACAAAAAAATAATTTTGAAACAAAAATGCACATAAACGCGTTTCTGTTTCCTTTTTGTTCCTAGGAACAAAAAAACAGAAAAAGTGTTCAAAAAAAAAAAAAGAAATGCAAACAAGCAAGCCCTAAGATGTTGGAATGGAAGGGTTGAGGAGAAATAAATCCGTTTCCCCCATAGATTTCAATGTGCATCACAGTATGCTTAGAAATGAGAAGATTACATGTGTGGGAATAAGTACTTTGTATTGGTAGATGCAGACGGAATGTTAATATCGAGTTCCTCCCACTTCTGGTGAATTCTGTAAAAGTAATTTTCGCATATCAGAGTCAAAGATATAAGGGAAATTAGTCAAGCACATTCCACAAACTTAGTAATTGTGTTCAAATTGAGTTTCTGGCCCAAAATGGGAAAGAGGATTTAAAGCACCTAAACTTCCATTAAGATGACATAAATTTTCTCTATCCATCCGAAGTTTTGAGTAGCTCTTTTTCGATGTGATGCAATTTTCAAACATTTTCGAACTTGATCTTGCTATCTATTTATCATATAAATTATGTCTAGACTTTAGATTCATCTAGCAGATTGAAACATCAGGGGGAAAAGTGCATACATACCTCTATCCCCCGTGAGTAATTTGAGAGCCAACTCTAATCATGGGAAAGAAATTCCACAAAAAGGTCAAAGATGTTAAGAATAGCAGAGCCTACAATGGCATCTTCCCTCTTCGTCTCTACAATGAGGAGCAATGTCACATCAGGGGTCCTCTCTTCAGCAGCATCTTCTCCTCTTAGTCTTAGTACCGGGGAACTTCACCGATGGGAATTCCAATGTAATCTGAAAGGCAAGGAAGATTGAAAGAATCTTGGAGAATGAGGCGGAGCACACTGAGAACGAAAGAATCGGAGGAAAAGTGATACCAAATCTAAGAAAGAGAAGTGACTACGAGTATTGATGAGTAGTGATCGGAAAGATCGATTACCTATTTTAATTGATATATATTCATGAGATGGAGATGGAGATGGAGATGGAGGTGAGGACGACGACGGAGGGGAAAGCCTAAGCAGCGGTGGCGATGGAAGTGCACACAACAATGGGGGAAGGACATAGATGATGAAAGATCAATACCTGTTTTCAAGTAATTGACTTCTAGTGGTCATCACCCAATGTGACTTCTGGGATTTCGCAGATGAGGGGCCAATAGCGGCCGGTCCCTTTCTTGCATCGCTCCTCCAAAATCCCGCATTTCCAGATGTGGAGTTCTTTTAGGGAGGGAGGAGACCATCTAGAGGCAACTCCCTCAGCTCCGAGCAATTCAGGATGTACAAGGACTGGAGAGAGGGAGGAAGACTGCTGGACAGTCTTTCCACTTTCCCCATGTTATAGATCCGAAGATGGACCAGAGAGAAAGGGAGCGGAAGCACAAGATCCTCCTCCTCTCCCACTCCTCCCACGCTGCCGTCGATCTCCAATGCTTGAAGGGAGGTGAGGGGGCTAAGCCACTCCCTCACCGGCTACTTCATATTCTCGCATTTACATACCCAAAGTGTCTTTAGCTGGGGCGGCAATCCTCCCTCGGGGAAGCACATCAATCTCTCACACTTCGAAATTGATAGAAATCTAAGACTCGTGAGTCGATGCAACTGATTAGGTAACGATTTTATCTTCGGACAATCCCCAAGCCTAAAAGTCGAGATGCTGGGAGGAAGAGGAGGGAAGCACTCCATCCACAAACGAGGATAGCCATGCAATATCAAGGAAGTGAGCCGAGACAACGTGTGTAGACCCTAGGGTAAGCTTATCAAATTCTCGAAATCCCGAATTTCAATCTCTTGAATAGACTGAAGAGGTTCTAGATTTATCTCCGCGAGCGACTCCACTCCCCTGCAGTAACCAACGTAAAGTCTCTTTAGGGTCGTGGGTAAAAATATACCCTTGCTGAATGGAGAGGATGGCAAAGAATTGCATCCGGAGATTCTTAATCCTTGTAGACACGATATAATGTCAATGCGGGTATTGCTACTACTGCTGCTTGGTTCATCTAGATGAGCACTTAATCCTCTAGGTAAAGATTGCAACATCTTGCAATCCTTGATGTTTAATGATATCAGAGATGTTGGTATACCTATTTCGAGGAAGGACACGAGTTTTGGACAGCCACTAACCGTCAAGTCTTTAAGAGAGGAGAGGGTGTACATCTTGCTTGGGAGCTTCTCTAAATTGATGCAATTTCTTAATTCGATAGTCTCAAGATTGCTAGGCAGCTTTATATCATTTTCTTCAGCCACAAAATATATGAACTCCGAACAACTATGTACGACTAATCTCTTCAGACAATTGAGATTCCGAATTACATCTCTGTCTTGCCAAAGATATATTAACTTTGCACACTTTTCGATCTCCAACTTCTCTAGCTTGATCAAGGAGCTTGTAAACTCATGATTTAAGCAAGTGAGTTCAGCAACATCATTTATGTTTAGGGAAGTAAGAGATGCCAGGTTTACCAAACTACGCAGCACCCTCTCATTACAACCTTCGAATTTTAATTCACTGAGAGATGGAATGCTGTTGAAAGATGGCGAGGCTTCCATACGCAGACATGAGTTAATTGTGAGCTGTACAAGGGAGCTTAGTTGACTAAGCAATCTTCCAATCAGCATAGGGCAATCTTGAATGACAAGATGCTCAAGGCAAGGGAATACAACTCCAACTTCTTCAGTGTCGATGCAATGAGACCAATACTCCCACAACGGCATGCCCTTGAATTCCAACATTAACAAGGATAGAAAAGGACTTTTACTTCCATAAAATTCAGACCTTACCATGCATATTGCATTTAAACCTCCGATGTACAATTCTTTCAGTGAAGATAGTTGCCCAAGCGATGGTAATGCTTTGACCCTCTGACATTGATGTAAACATAAATACACTATTTTATAATGAGGACTTCCTAACCATGATGGGAATTCTAGGCCACCATAATAGAATATTAAGAGATTTTCAAGGTTTTGGTGAGGGCGAAGAAAGTTAAGGACCTCTTCTTCAAGCCCTTCATTTCGGAAATTTTCAAAATCCGTACTCCACTGCATGGCCAATCGACATATTCCCTTCTTTGCACATAAATTGGCATCGTCAGCATCTTTGACTTCTTGAACCATATGCAAATCAAAGATGAACAATTCCCCCTTAAGGTTCTCTAGGTTTTTTAACTCCTTCAACCTTGAGCCATTTCCCATTCCCACTATAAACTCTGACAATATTTCAAGACCAGCCAAATTACCTACATATAGCGGCATCGCTTTTAGGCCAATCCCAATAATGTCAAGAAATCTCAAATTGATCAGTTTCTCTATACCTTTTGGTAATTCTAAAAGGCCATAACACCCTTGCAACATCAAAGCCTCTAGATTGCACAATGCAACAATTGACTTTGGAAGCGTTTTAATAAGAGTATACAATAGATTGAGGTGCCTTAGGTGCCTTAGTTTGCCAATGGATTCTGGTACCTCTGTAATTTCGTATCGACTTAATGAAAGCACCCTCAAGTACTTCAATGCCGACAACAAGTCACATAGCACCTTTTGGGACACAGAGACACAACTGTAATTTCTAGATGTTGTTTCTAATGATATGAAGCTCCTAAGTCCCTTCATTCCATGATATATCTTGAATTTTTCTGACAGAATGTATCAGCTATGAATGAATGAGGCATGACAAGCTAAAGATGCATTATTGTGATCAACCTTAGGCTCCCCGAAGTTAAAATAAGTTGCACCTGCAACTTGTTTTGCCAAGTCATTCACAAGATCATGCATAAAAAATTGTGACTCATCGTTAGTTGACTTTTGAAATAACGATCTAGATACTAGCTCGTTGAAACAACTCAAACCTGCATTCCAATGGCTCTCTTGTTTTTCTCCCTCTAAAAAGCCTTCTGCAGACCACCAACGAATCAACTCGTCCCGTTGAATTTCACAATCCTTGGGAAATATAGCACAGTAAGCAAAACATCTCCTTAGATTACAAGGGAGATGAAGGTAGCTAAGTTTCAAAACTGGAAGAATGTCATCATTTTCTTTTGGTAAGTCCCAAATTTTGTTGTTCAATACAGCTTCCCATTCATGAGGACTCACTTTAGAGCTTAGTAGCCCCCCCAATGTCGTTGCAGCTAATGGCAACCCTTTGCATTTTTTTGCAATTTTCCAACCTAGTGCTTCAAAATCTCGATGATGATCGAAATTTCCAACTCCAAGAGCATGAAATGCCAACAAAGACATACAAGCATCTCGTGACAACTCTTTGAGAGGATACTCTTTAGCATGAGTTATTTTAGCAATGCCAGAATCGTGGGTCGTGACAATGATTTTGCTTCCCTTTGCTCCCGATCTAAAAGGCTTCGAGAATTTATTCCACTTTCCAGGGTTTTTGTTCCAAATATCATCTAAAATGACAAGAAATTTCGTCCCCGAAAGGTTTTCCCTGAGCTTATCTTGTAGCCAATCCAAGTCCTTATCTTCACATGACAAAGTGAAGTTGGTTTTCTGTAGAATACTCTTTGTAATAGCCAACATATCAAAATCATCGGAAATGCAAGCCCATGCTTTCACATGGAAATATTCGGTGACTCTAGCGTCATTGTAGACTTGCTGAGCAAGAGCAGTCTTCCCAACACCCCCCATCCCTACAATGGCAATCAGTTCTAGATCCACACATGTTCTACCGTCTTCTTGCTGGGTAAGCAATTTGAGGATCTCCCTTTTGTCATCCTCCCTACTAACAAACCAACGCTCGGGCAAATTTGTAGTGGGAATCGGCTTATCCAGCCAGCGGTATGCTGATCGCTTCCCCTTGTTCTCACTCAGGTTCAGACCATTTTTACGAGCTATGATCTTCTATAATCTGTCATCCATCTTCTCTATCTTGGATCTCATTTTGTGGTCAAGCATCAATGCTCTTGGGCTCAATCCAAAGCAACAACTAGGAAGAAGGGAACGCACCTTGCTAGTGCTAGGTTCTGCTTGGGACTTGCTTTCAGCAGATTCTATGGTGAACTCATCAAGTAAGTCTTCGATGTCGTAGGCCAAGTTCCTAAGATCTTCCAGCCACAAATTCACCTGGATATGGCCAGTGAGTTGTTTATCCTCTGCATCATCCAGCACCTCCTTAATACTCGCAAGCATCTTCTCCCATTCCTCTAACCGCGTAATGATCCCCTCGCACCGTGCAAAGTTGAGCAGCTCGTAGGAGGCCAACCTATCAAACAATACCTGAAGAAAGGCACCAAGAAATAGCTCTGCGATGGGCATGGCTTGGTTCGTGAGTAGCAGAGGACTAAACAGGAGTGCCTAGAAAGGTTGAAACAAAGTGTACAAAGCAAAGAGGGAATAGAAGTTCTTCTGTCCAAGACGACAGCATCAAATGATGGAGCGAATCAAAAGACCTTTTAAGCACTAGAGTGCTCTTTCTTTCTCGGAAGAAGCTGCCGTTGCATTTATCGCTTCTCATATGATTTTATTTCATTTCTGTTGCCTTAATTTCTCCTAAGCAAGTTGATCGGAAATGGGACAAAAGTCTTGGCATCATTAAAGCCACCAACGTTCAAATGGTAAAAAAGTGGGCCTGTATCCATCCCCACCTTGAAACTTCTGCTATATTATTGTTCATCGATTCTCTCTAACCACTCCTATCATGCAATTCCCAAATGCACCCATTTGCCATCATCATGCATCAAATAACTCATATGGCATCATGATTTCATTAATGCAGGGTCATGAACGCTATCCCATTATCAAATAATGGAGCAGTTGTTACATAAACTTAATTTATGTAAATGTATTGTCATTAAACACTGATGATATGGGTCCCGATCACTATTCTACAAATCACGATAGGGCGATCCGTTGAAAGCTGCAAAATTTTCATCGTCGATTGCTCAACAAGTGTCCAAAAACAGTTGATAACAAAATCTTTTTTAAATGATGGCCCAAAAGAGAAAAAAAAAATTGTTAATTTTTCTTCAATTCTGTCATTTTCACCTTGATATGCTCTCTCAAGAATATACAATAAGTTCGGATTAGATTAGATGAAAAAGAAAACCAGGTGGCTATGGTCTAATTAAATTGCAAATCTTCAAGCTTCAATTTCTTTCTTCTTCTTTTTTTTTTTTTTCCTTTTTGCCGGTAACAATGATTGTATTTGTTGTACTTTAGCTAGTATGTCCATGATGGGGTGCGATTGGTCCGCACAATTTGGACTTGATACGATACAATGGAAAGACACCATTTGTAGGGGTGTCATGGAGTCATATAAAAGCCTTTTATAGACACTCGTTGGCACTAGTTGGCAAAACATACGCACCAAATTTCTCTCCAATTCCATCAAAGAAAAAGAAGGCATTTCATTTCAGTTTTACAAGAACAATAGGCATTTACGCCGTGGAAATTGGATGCTTTCCTTGTGATTGCATCAAGACTAATGTGAGGTAGTGTTATTCATGATTTATTCGCAATTCAATGTTCGTTCCAGGGCTATTTGCTGTTTGCGCATCGGAATCAAGCAATTCGTCTTCCGCCGACTCGAATTCCAACATTGGTATCGAGTCCGATCGTAATTTCTGCCTTATTTTTCATTGAATTTTCTCGTTTACCATTTGATATTGAGATCAAGAGTGTGAAATCTACACTGTTTGGATCTCTGATAGTCGGAATTGCCATCTAAAAAACTCAAAATCGAACTGAAGCGAAGAACAGGTTCGGGGTCGCATACACCCGTACGGTTTTGGCCATTAATCAAAATAATTTCTTGACTAAAATTAATTTTTGAATATACGGGGTGAAACAACTCGTCGAGATGAGTCCGGAGATGGGTCGAGCACCGTCGGAAGACGCCAGATTCGCCCACACACAGCCGGGAAGCCACTGCACGTGGGCGCCAAGCACTTGAAGCTCTGGCAAAGCCAGCACGTGCCCCACATGTGCCAGTCAACGAACCAGCGGGTGCGCATCACGCATCAGTCGGCGAACCGGTGCGTGATGACGTCACCCAACGGTCGATAACCGTAGGATGACGTCATCGATGACGTCATCGCCAGCAACAGTTGGCCGGCCGGTCATCGGCCAGCGACCCAACCCATGACACAACCCAACCCGACCGTTGGCCGATCAACGGTCGGACCAATCACTAGTCGGACCAACCAAGAGCCGTTTGGCTCGCTGGCGCGTGCACCACACGCGTCGCGCACTGTGGCATGTGGAGGCGCGTGCGGGCTCCGATTGGAGCGTGGTCAACAGCGTTAGGTTCGTATGAATTTTATCTACACTATGGTATAATTATTTTATACTTTTGAATTTTATAAATGTATGAAAATACGTAGGAAACCCTATGTACACGTATTTTTTGGGGTTTAATGCATAATTTATTCATTTGTAGCTTATATTTTCTTGTGGTTTAGAAAATACAGTAACTAGCCTGTGTGCAAATGATGTCATATATGCTGTGTAGAGCGTGGTTCAATGATATCATGTATATAGTTTAATATACTTCAATTTTCTAGTTGCTAGAAAATTCGAACAATGGTAGGGAATCCATTACATGTTGAATTGCGATTTTGATTATAGTTGAAGCATGATTGTTGTTTATACGTTGGTTATTATCATGCTAAATTTTTTTTTTGTTAAGGAAAAATTTAGAAATTACATAAGGTTATGTAATCATTTTTCCTAGTGGGAGTTCGTAGGTTGATAGAATTTGAAAGGGTTCTCACCTAGAACTTAAAATGTGCGCAAATTAAACTAATTAATGATGATAGAACAATTGTACATAAAAGTGATTTGGAACATAGTGAACTTTTGCCTCTGTATCTTTTGTTGAATTATCATTAATTTAGTTGTCTTTGTTGCAAAATTAAATATGTGTATTACTCTATAAAGTGTGCTAGTATTGATTGTACGTTTATTATGTCAATATGTTATAGCAATTGATTATGGTTTCGACATCCAAAACCATTGTGGCTGACCTTAATAAGGGTGAGAAACTGAACAGTGACAATTATGATATTTGGCATCGAAAGGTTTAGTACATCCTTGAGGAGTAAGAAGTTTTGGAAACCCTCAACTATACTATGGATGAACCCGAGCATGGAACTTCAGCTCAACATAGGAGAGATCTAAAAGCTTATCAAGCTTGGAAAAAGAAAAATAGCATTGCTCGTATCACATTGCTGAGCTATATGCAAGATAATCTTATGTGTAAGTTTGAAAGTTATGATAAAACTCAAGTTATGTGGGTTGCCTTGAAAGATAAGTTTGGGAGTACATCTACCACTAAGCTAAGAAGACTCACTATCAAGTTTGACACATTTTGAAAGTGCCCAAATGTAACGATAAGGCAACATATTCGGGAGATGGCAAACATGATTCGTGAGCTGAAGTCAACAGGTCACTCCCTTACTAATGAACATCAAGTTCAAGTTGTTATAAGATCTCTTCCTGACAATTTGGAGCATATGAAAATCAATATGACGCATAATGAGAACATCGTCACTTTTGATGATATTGTGCATCATTTGAAATTAGAGGATGAGCGCCTAGAGGCTGCGAGATCCTCTACCCATGCTTATGTTGCTGAATCGAGTTCGCACAAGGCTTCGGGCTTCAAGCGCAAAAGAAATTCTCAATTCAACAACAAAGAGAAGAAAACTGATCAAGCCCCTAAGAGGGCTAAGACCTTCTAATGTAAGAAGTGTGGTGGGAAGAAGGATAAGGTCAAGATGGAGTGTTACAATTATGGCAAGATGGGTCACTTTGCTTGTGAATGCACTGAGCTGAAAAAGGTACCCTATTACTCCATCACTTTGAGTAATGCTTTTGTTTCTAGTACTGTAATGCTTACTGAATCTCATCCAATGTAGACTATAGACTCAGAAGCAACAGATCATGTAACTAGAGACCGAGAAGCATTTGTGAAGTATCGTCGGATACCGCCTAAAAGAAGATGGATATATGTTAAGAATAACTCAAGAGTTGAAGTGAAGGGTATCGACACATGTAAATTAATCTTACGTGGTGGTCGAAACCTGTTCTTGTATGATGTCCTTTATGCTCAAGATATTCGACGAAACTTGGTCTGTATAGTTGTTCTTCTT
This sequence comes from Eucalyptus leucophloia subsp. euroa, assembly GCA_017140325.1. Lineage (NCBI taxonomy): Eukaryota > Viridiplantae > Streptophyta > Magnoliopsida > Myrtales > Myrtaceae > Eucalyptus > Eucalyptus leucophloia. The sequence goes on along the minus strand of CM029469.1, from coordinate 28,717,420 downwards.
AGCTTAGGTTATGTATTGAATTTCCATGGTGATTGTGTTAACATTTTGTATGGAATAATTTATTAGGATTTAGATCATGTATCGAATGGTTTTATGATGTTAGACATTGACTATAATCAGTACAATATTAATGTTGATGGTTGTTTTTCTTTAATTGTATCTTCTAATAACGTTGAGATTGATGCAAGTACTTGGCATACTAGAATTGGGTCACATTGGATTGCAAAGAATGCAAAGATTAGCTAGATAAGACATTTTAGGGTCACTCACTAATGTTAGTCTATCCGTATGTGAACATTGTCTAGTGAGAAAAGCAACTAGAAAACCATTCAATAAAGGGATTAGAGTTGAATTTCCATTGCATCTCTTACATTCTGACATTTGTGGTCCTCTGAATGTGAGGGCGAGGCATGAAGTCTCATATTTCATCACTTTCATAGAGGACTTCACACAATTCAATTATGTCTTTCTAATCTCCTACAAGTCAAAAGCATTATATTGCTTTAGACGATATATAGCGATGGTAGAGAATCAGTTGAACAAAACAATAAAGGCATTAAGAACCGATCGTGGACGTGAGTATCTATCGGAGCAATTCAAGACTCTTTGTGATGAAAAACAAATTGACTATTCCTAATACTCCACAACAAAATGGGGTAGCTGAGAGAATGAATAGAACCCTATTGGAAATGGTTAAGTCTATGATGGCGCGAACAAATTTACCTATCTCCTATTGGAGAGATGCGTTATTAACCGCTGCCTACATACTTAACCGAGTGCCCTCAAAATCGGTCACTTCCACCCCTTATGAATTATGAACTGGTAGGAAACCAAACTTAAGTAGTCTACGTCCATGGGGATGCGCAGCTTATATTCATGATTCTTCCAATAAATATGCAAATTAGGTCCTAGAATGAAGAAATGTATCTTTATAAGATATTTTGAACACTCCAAAGGGTACATGTTCATAGATAAATAAGCTGATAGAAGTGTGACCGAAATGGAGTCATGAAATGTCACGTTCTTGAAGAACGATTTTCCTAGTAGAGGTGAAATTGATAAAGATTTCCAATTATATGATATAGAAGATCCTGATAACACACCCATTAATGTTGTAGAGGGAAATGAAGATTTACCTCAATACACAAGACCAAGTGAGAGTATTGCATCGCCTGATGAATTGAATTCAAGAGAAATTCAATTGCGTAAAAGTAATCGTAAAAGTATTCCCCGTCATCGTTTTGAGATTGAATGGGCTAGAGAAGTAGAGGAATTTAGAAGGCCATGGAGAGGTTTTTCACAAAGCACACACTTTATTTCAGGGAACTCCAGTAATTCTTGAGCGATATGTGGCCCTGGGTAGTACGTACCTTTGTTGAGGTGCATACCAAGAAATTCAATTTCTGTCTGAGCAATATTCATTTTCCTCTGAGAAAGCATAATGCCATGTTTTTTCTCGATTTCTGCAAATTTCTCAAGGAGTTGACAGTGTGACTGTTCATCAGGACTGTGGAGCAGAATATCGTCGATGTACACCGCTGCACTTGACAAAATTGGTTGGAAGATACGACACATTGGCTTTTGGAAAAGGGATGGTGCTACCTTTAAACCAAAAAGAAGAACTTTGTTTGGGATACAGAATCCTATTTTAGATCTATCTTCAGGATGGATGCCCAATTGCCAAAGTCCGGCTTTGAGGTCGAATTTGGAATAAATATGGGCCTTAGTTAAACCAGTAAAGAGAGAATCTCTAGATGGTAAAGGGAACTTATCATCTTGGAGGAAAAGGTTGAGAGGTTGATAGTTGATTACCAATCTCATTTTTCCTCTGTTTTGCTCAACACGCTTATTGACATAGAAAGCTTCACAAGCCCATTGAGAATTGGAGATTTCAATAAGGCATTGCTGTAATAATTCTAAGCATTCCCTTTGAGCTAAAGCCAGGTGTTCTGGGTTCATTCCCGTATGACTCGCCTTGGTCGGATTTATGTCTTCATTTTTCTTGAAGGGGAGGCGAACAAAGAACTCAGGATTTTCCTATAAGGGATGAGAACATTTTTGAGCAAATTCTAAATGGGATTCTGAACAAGATTCAAGCAACTTTTGCATGATTGGATCTAATAAACTCATTTGAATGGAAAAGAGTCTCTGAATATTGACGAACTCAGAGAATTGATCTTTAAATCTAAGACCTTTTTCAGGAATGATGCGAAGTTGGGAAATTTGAGTCATGATATCCCACCCAATTATCAAATCTTTATTGGGAAGACTTGATCCAAAAATTTTTGTGGTAATGGAACACTGAGGAAAAAACTGGACAGTGATTGGAGTGGTTCTGACATTCGTGGAGAAAGTATCTCCTGAAGCAGAATTGAAGTATCGGATGTAAGGAGTCCATAATTCTTCAGGCAGAACTTTAGTATCTAGAATGGAACAATTTGCTCCAGTATCAATGAGAGCAATGACATTAATAGGTTTGGCAAACTTCGAGGTGATGATTTTTACAGGGAAATGGGGATAGTGAGTATGACTTGAAAATATGTCAGGATTTGGTTCTGAAGATATGGGGGATATGTGAAAAATGTCTTCAGATTCTGAGTCAGACTCAGTTTCACTAGAAGTTTGGTAAAAGGGGATAACACAAAGAGTTTGTTCAGTTAGCTCTTCATCAGCAGAGAATAAGGATTCAATATCATCATTCCTATCTCATTCTCTATTAGATGATTCTGACCTTTTTTCGCCTGAGGACAATTTTTGGCAAAATGTCCTTTCTTGTTGCAGATGTAGCAACGGCTTGATTTCTTATGGCCTGTGCGATCCTTCCTCTTGCGCAGGTATCGCCATTTCTTCTTTTTCCGGAAATGCTTGGAGCCATGTTTGGATTTCTTGATCAAATACTTCTTGTAGTGTTTTTTCTTCTGGGAATACTGGCCACAAGTACCATCACAATCTTATTTGGAGCATTTGATCTTTAACTTCTGGTGGGAACAAGTTGATTCAAGACGCTTGTCATCTGTGATGTATGTGCAAACCATTCGGCGCTTTAAGTATAATTCTTCAAGGCATAGATGGACTTCTTGCTGAATTTCTCCCAAGGGAACGTCTTGTATCCTTCTTTGCTTTCCAAAGAAAGATCTTTCAACCATCTGGGATAGTTCTTTTGGAATGGAAGTGAGGAAGACATGCTTTAGATTTGGATCTGCGCCAATTTGATAAAAGAGCTGAAGCATTAGTTGATAATGCTTATCAAGATGCTTTTTCTGAAGGGAGCAGCATCTTCTCTCGAAAAATTCTCTTCTTTTTAGCTCTTTGAGATCTCCAGGTGTTCCCACAAAAACATGATATAGGTAAGTAAGGGCATGGCTGAAATTGGGTGACATCAGAAACATAATCTAGTCTTGTTCTGAGAGTGATTGCCACCAAAATTTAAGGCTTCCTGTGAACCTTGTAACAAAGTTGTAAAAGACATCATTCATATCATGGTTGGTGATGGACTGTGTACTCAACCAAGTATGAAATTCTTCAAGTCTTTCTGGCCATTTTAGATAAGAAATATCGTCAATGGAGAAGAATTGTTTTGATGCCATGGACACATGTCTAGTGGAATTGTTCCTGGTAGGATTACTAGTCTGTCCAAATTCTGGATCATAATAGTTTGATTCCATGCCATAGTCTGGAGTAGTGTCAGCCATGAACATTTGTGAAGTTGGTGGAACAATAGGGGGAGAATCTACTGCAGGATCTGAGAAAGATGAAGAAGAAAGAGATGCTGAATCTGATGTGGTAGGGGAAGTTTGTTCAGTAGACAGAATCTGGTTTTCTAGGATAACAGGATCAGGTTCAGGCTGTTGGGTAACAGAATCAGGTTTCTGAGTGCCCAAATCCTTTAGAAAGGATTCTAATGGATTTGATAGCATCATCTGTTCTAACCTGTCTCTTATAACAAGTGAACTTGATTCTGTAGGTGAGCTTTTTTCTTTTCCCTTTTTCTTCTGCAGGGCCTTGAGACGACTTTGGAGTTCTACCATATCTGGTTCTCTCCTGTAGGGATCTGCTGTGATATTGGCAAAAACAGACGCTTGTGGTGCTGGAGGTAAATACCCAGTTTGAACATGCGGTGCTAATGGATCGAAAGGTCTGCTAAATTTTCCTTCTTCAAGAAGTTGGATTTGCCTATTGAGCTTGTCTATCTCTGGCTTTGGACTTTCAAGATAGTGATACCCAAGATGTTGTCCTGATTCCAAGGCGTGAAGCCTCTTCTGGAACTCGAAAGTATCTTCTTGGTACCTTCATCACATCTCGGAGATCTTGTTGCACATTTCCAATTTTGGAATCAATAACCTTGAAGGCATTGTTTTGTGCCAACAGAGTCTCTGATTGCCAATTTAGAACGGCTTCAGCAGTAGGAGTTTTCTTTTGTCTCCCATGTTCATCCACATCAGTGGGAGTAGGGATCTTGGGAAGATGGCGATATCTGTTATGTGGGTCAATGAACTCTTCTGTGGCAGGGAACGGGAGTTTAGAGCTTTCCTTCACCAGAGGAGGAAAGTCAGTGTCTTGGAACATGGCAATAGAAGAGGTGGGTGGTGCTTCTACTGGGACTTCAAGTGGGTAAGAATGTTTCTTAGCCCATTTGAGGATTGGCTTGTAGAATGGAGAGAGGGTTTGTTTTTTCTGAGGAGAAGAAGGTGGAGGTGATTTTGGTGGATCTGGCAAGGCTTGGGACATGGTACTGGACTCTGGTGGTGGAGGTGGTGCATAAGAAACCATGAACTGATATTTGTCACATTCACCGAGAGTATAAACGGAGGAATCTCCGTCTAAGTACCTTTGATACACCTTGTCTTTTGATTTTTTCCTCCGAGGTGGAGATCTTGCATGAGGATCTACTTCGTCAGGAGAATTTGTACAATAGGAACATTGGCAAAAAGGATCCCAAAAACAATGACCATAGTTGTCCTTATAGTAATGGACAGGATGTCCATCACCATTGAAGTGTCGAAAATGCTTTTTTGGATCTGGTTTGGAAATGGATTCAGGGACACATGGTTCGATCATGAAGAGGGTCTGGAAGATAGAAGGACTTTCTTCCTTTTCCTTGCCAAATTTGATGGAAACAGTTCCATCTTTTTTACGTACAAATTCTGAGTCAGTAGACTGGAAAGGCTTGTTGTGCTAATGTAGCTTTTTATAGTTGGTGATCCAAGTCTCTAGAAGGAGCTTGGCCAATGTATCCTTTGGGATCTGTCTAGGGACATGGATGCAGGACGCCTGGTCATTCTGCATAGAGATAAACAATGCATCTTCATTACCATTGTTGAAGTTGAGGTCGAGGGCATGATTCTGCACTTGATAAACCATCTGGTAATGTAGTGTTGCAGCTACAGATTCAGCAGTTTGAGGGGCTCCTGTGAGCTGGACTTGGACTTTCAGAAAAGAGAGTAATTGGGGGTCTGAAAGGGCGATGTTAAAGTTTGGGTACAGGGTTACAAAGACTGTTCCGGCATTCAAAGTAGTTTGAACAGTGCCAATGCAAGCATGCTGGTACTGTAAAAACCTGGTATCTAACAAAGCAATTATTGCCGCAACTGGCAAACCTTTACGACCATGGAAGGTGAGAGCAAGACGTACAGCTCCATAATGGACATGAGAATATCCCTGTTGGACCCATTGTCTGGGGAATTCTGGAGGGATCTGGAGAGTAACAAAGTACTCCTTCTTAGTAGCACGAATAGGATGCTGATCGAATTTGGAGGATTGGACGTACTCCTTTACTTGCTTTGGGGTTTGATGGATTAGTTGGCGAATGGAGCGGATTGGTGAGAATGAAGAAGTGGGTTTAGCAAAAGCAGAATAAGGGTTCATGAGAGGAAGTTAGGTTTTAGAAATCTTAGTTTCATCGCTAAGAGAGACTTCATAAAGATAATCTATCTTAGAAGCATTGGAAACACGAAATTCTAGAGGGGTTGAGGAAGAGGAAGAAGCAACATTAGAAACGGGTGCTTCGAGGATTTCTGGTTCTGATTGTGTGGTCATGATGTGAAGTGATCTTCTCAGCACTGGATTCACCTCTGATAAGGAAGAATGGAGAAAAGTTTTAGAAAATGAGATGGAGTCTATAAGGGCAAATCATGTATGGGATTTGGTTGATCTATCACCCAACCGTAAAGCCATTGGAAACAAATGAGTTTTTAAGATTAAGCGAAGGGCGGATGAATCCATTGAAAAGTATAAGGTTTGCCTTGTGGTAAAAGATTATACTCAACAAGAGGGTATAAACTATGAGAAAACTTTTTTACCAGTTGTAAGGTTTGTCTCAATACATCTTATTCTAGCCATCGTTGCACATTTGGATCTTGAATTACATCAGATTAATGTAAAAACAACATTTCTCAATGGAGAACTAGATAAGGAAATCTATATGAAGCAGTCCAATAGGTTTCGTAGCTAAAGGTTAAGAGTATAAAGTTTGCAAACTTTATCGCTCAATATATGGCCTTAAATAATCATCTAGATAGTGGTATCTTTGTTTTCATCGAGCCATAACCATTTTTGGTTTCACGATGATCGAACAAGATCACTGTATATATGTCAAGCGGTCCGAAGATAAATTTGTGATTTTATCACTTTATGTAGACGATATTCTGTTAGCTGGAAATGACAAGATTTTGGTTATCACTATAGAAGAATGGTTGTCCTCCAATTTTGAAATGAATGACATGGGAGAAGCTGCTTATATATTAGGAGTTATGATCGAAAGAGATCGATCTACTTTATCATAAGAGTTTTATATTATGAAAATTCTTGAGCTTTTCAATATACAGCATTGTAATCCCATTGATACCCTTGTCATGCAAGGTGAATGCCTAAGTACTGAGAAATGTCCTAAGACTCTAGAAGAAATCAAAGTGATAGAAATTGTTCCTTACACAAGTGCGGTCGGAAGTTTGATGTATACTATGATGTATACTAGACCCGACATATGCTATGCCGTGGGATTGGTAAGCCGATATCAATCAAATCTCGATTAAGCACACTGAAAAGTAATAAAGAGGATCCTGAGATACTTGAAGAGCACCATGGACTATCGACTTTGTTTCCAAGGGAATGATTTACGCCTATTAGGCTATTTAGATGCCAATTAGGGTGGAGATCTGGATGAGCGTAAATCGACTTTTGGATATGTGTTCTTACTCAATGGATATGTGATTTCTTGGAATAGCAAGAAACAGACATGCATGACCTTGTCTATGATGGAAATAGAATTTATTGCATGTTCTGCCGTAGTGCAAGAAATAGTATGACTAAAACATTTTTTGGAAAATTTAGCCATTGTCACTGAAGTTCCAAGACCGGTGACAATTTATTATAATAGTTAAGCAGCAATTACCTATGTGAAAGATCCCAAGTATCATGAAAGGACAAAGTATATTGACATAAAGAACAACTTCATCAGAGATATTATAGCGTAAAAAGAAGTAATCCTGCAATACATTTCAACCAATAGAATGGTTGCTGATCCATTTATGAAAGCTATTCCTAGAGACATATTCCTAACCCATAGGATGTCACTAAGATTGCGTAGAATATGATATATGTTATTGTAGATGATCATTGGTTTATATATTTGTGGATATATGTAATGTACTTGTTTGTTTATTAGTGATTTGATGTTTTATCAATAGGTACAAATCCACCATGAGACTAACACATACACACATATATTATTGAAAAGTATGTCAGCAGGCAATGATTGGCTTACTCATATGAGCAATCGCCTCAAGTGCTGTAATTAACACATTGAGATGAGACGTTATGTACAAATAAATGCTAAAGAGCAAGTCTAATACATTAAATATATCGCCTTGATTGAAGTCAAGATGAGATCTGTGATTTGTTTATAATAAGACCGAACATAATAATCCCACAATCATGTATGCATGTAAGATACCGGATGCGAGTACTTAATTGGGCGCTATAGAAAGCGAGCTGATATAGCACTCGGGCTAAACATGAGTACGTGAGAGGTACGTGACTATGTTTAGGTTAAGATCCGTATATTTGATATATTTAGTAAATGACATACGCTTTATAGAAAGAGAAATCCGCTATAGCATGTAATTCATACTACATGTGCATTGTTCGACCAACAAGGAAAGGTGAGTAAAATTATCCCTATTTACTTATCGTGTGAGCCTTTGACATAATTTATAATTTATCTCATTATGTGCCCTATGTTACTTCTGACTATATTCTCAAAATGAAATATCAATGTTGCTACTTTAGTATATGTTATGAGCGATCATGAATAGATATGGCCTATGGGACATGTCTAGAAAAGCAGTTATTTTGAAATGGAGAGAGACATGAGTGTGAAGGAAGACTATTGTTGTTTTACATCTATCACATGTATTTATTGGTTGACCAATTATATCGCCTTATGTGGTTGCGGATATAATTGTAAATACATGGTGTGTTTTTGAGGAAAGTCAAGTATAGCATTTCAGGGATAGGTATACTTGGACTAATGTAACAAAATATGTCTAGAGTACTATGAGACATCGATTGTTTATTTCTTTTCGGAGTTGTAGTTATTATGTTATCCTTGACAGATGCATAATTTGAGCTCTCAAGTGCAGGTGTACTCACTGGTCTCACAGTTTATTTGTCAATATGAATTGTTTTGTAAAGTTGATAAATGTTGAATGCCTTATATTCTTAATAGAGCGATATCAAACTCTTCATGTTCGAGTGAGAGATGTTGTACTTTAGCTAATACGTCCATGATAAGGTGCGATTGGTCCGCGTCATTTGGACTTGATACGGTACAATTGAAGGACACCATTTGTAAGAGTGTCGTGTAGTCGTATAAAATCCTTTTGTAGACACTCGTAGGCACTGGTTGGCAAAACATACGCACCAAATTTCTCTCCATTTCCATCAAAGAAGAATAAGGCATTCCATTTCAGTTTTGCAAGAACAATCGGCATTTACGCCATGAAAATCGGGTGCTTTCCTTGTGATTGCATCAAGACTAACGTGAGGTAGTGTTGTTTGTGATTTATTCGCAATTCAACATTCATTTTGGGGCTATTTGCTGTTTGCGCATCGGAATCAGGTAAGTCGTCTTCCGCCGACTCGAATTCCAACAGTATTCATAGTAAAACTTCCTTGTTTTGTTTGGTCCACGTGGTCAAAAATATATATGTTTATCGTTTCATCTTAGGAAGGGAGGAGCTACCTAATTTTAATATGCCCACCCACCATTCAAATAGGTGGAATTTAATATAGACCTATTCATACCCTAGTATTATAGCATGCATAAAAGTTACATATGGCCATCCATCTCCGTACATATACTTGTCTTGGCAATCAGCAATACTCTTCGTTTAATATTTAGTGGCGACTAGTGATCATTCAGAGCAATCTGCTTGCGACGTTTTTGGCTTCCCAAGAAATAGATTGGTGTCTGGTTAAGGCCTTAACTAAGGTTAGGCTACAGAGTTCCATAGTCCATATGCATCTCCTCTTTCTCCCACGTCGTTTGGGTCTTTATTAAGGTTCTAAATTGTTGGATTATTGGTACTAAATCTCAGCGGTTGAAGATGAAATATTCCAGTATAAAGACGCCGGTGTGTCTTTCTCCATTGATTGCTCTTCTAGGCTCTCCCTCCTTCATCCCTTTTCGGCCCTCAAACCTGTTTTGCTTTTCGTCATGCCATATGTAAATAAATTTTTGCCCATCAAGCTATAATACGAATTGATGAAGTAGAGATGATTTGCATAAAGAGACAAAATGGATGAACAAGACAACCTGTTCATCCTCTCCAATGGTGCATGGAGATGTTTTTTTGTAGGGTAGAGAGGTTTGTTTAAATTATTTCATTCATTGATATTTTATAATTTTGTCGTGTATTACTTGTTTTATTATAGAAATTGAATGTCAAAGCTACATATGGAATATATACTCTTTCAGCTACAATTTCTATTATGTGTTCAACAGCATGAAAAAAAAAAAAAAGCTTCCATTCCGGGGCCACAATATTGATGCGTGCACGATGACTAAATTTTGGATTACATGGATAGTATGTTTTAACATCGATTAAAGCCATTTTTATTGCCGAATTAAGAGGTTGCATTTTTTAGAATATTTGTTGTTGTTATTTGCAAGAAAATTTGTACAGATTTGGGGCTCTATATATAAAATATATTTAGTTGTGCACACGTACCAACCATATCATGACAAAAATGGTGGGTTTCCTCCACCCAAACCTCCATTGCAACGGGTCCTCCATCTGCCCTTCGGAAACAAGATCTCTCCTAATCCTTCTCAATACTGGCGTTCGCATTTATGAAGTTAAAATCTTTTTTTTTTTTGGTAAAAATGAAGTTTAAATTTGAGCCTGCCTGTACATAGAGTCGTACCGCCCTCTGCAGCAGTGACGTCAACATGACATGAGCTTTAATAATGGCTACGCAACCGATGAAGGGCCAACAAGCAACTTGACTCTACCACTCGAAAAAACCATGGTTAACTATTGCTAAAAGCCTGCCTCATGTACTAATGTGGAACCAATCTTTCCATTCATCCTTTAAGAGTTTTTATCTTAGGCGAAGCTGTCAAAAGTTAAATGGACGTAGCAGTGGTATGGCCAACTCAATATGACTGACATGAGGCAATTGAAAGGACGTGTTTAATAATATTTTTGTTCAAAAATTGCTCTAGGAGATAGAAATGAAAAAAAATATTTATGTTTCAAAAAATATTTTTTGATCAGAAAGATGCATTTGATAAATTTATTTCGGAAATAGAAAATGAATAAAAACACATTTAATAAATTTATATTCTTTTTTTGTTTCTTTTAATTTTCAAATATTTTTATTTTATTTTTCCTTTTTTTCTTTCTTTTTTATTTTTTCTTCTTTCGGCCGGTTGCTGGCCTCTGGCGACAGGCCGACAGGGCCAGCGGCCTTGCCTAGCCACGGCGAGGCTCGCCGGCCCCTAGTGAGGCTCGGCCTCGTCGGATCTGGGCGAGCTTGAGCTTGGCCTCGCCGGGGGCCGTTGACGCTCCGGCAAGGTCGCCGATCTTTGACGGTCGATCGCCGGTCATGGCCGAGGCCGGCGACCGGCCAAAAAAAGAAGAAGAAGAAAATAGAATAGAGAAAAGAAGTATTTTTTCAAAAGTTTTTTTGGAGTAAGAAATAATTTTTTTTGTTTCTCATTTCTATTTTTTTTGTGTTCCGGGAACAAAAAAATTTAATTTTGAACAAAAACGCAAATAAACGCGTTTCTGTTTTTTTTTTTTTGTGATTCAGAGAATCTCCGCACAGACGGCAGCCGGAGAGTAAACCCTGAGAATGTACGCAGGAAACCACCATGCATGCACCCCGGGCAAAGCACCACATAGCGCTTCAGCCTCCCTGCTTTGCAGGAGCTTCGAACCTGACTGTTCTTTTTTTGTTCTCGAAAATAAAAAAACAAAATTTATATTCATAAAAAAAAAAAAAAAAGAACGAAAAGATGCAGCCCCAAAAAGCTTGGGAGTCGCCGGTTAAAAGTTTGGTCTCTCATGGAAACGAGATCTCTCCGTATCGTTCTCAACATCGGTGTTCGCATGTATGAAGTCTAAACAAACGGAAAGGACGATATAGTTGAGTTGGGCCCCTCGGCTATCGCAAGTTGTATTGCCCTCTGCAGCAGCGAGGTTAAGATGACACACAGCTTTAATAATGGCCACACAAAGGCCATAAAGCAACTCGAGTCCACCACCATGGTTAACTATTGCCACGCCTTCCCTAATGTATTAACATGCAAGGAATCTCGAAGGGGGCTGAAAAGTTGCCGGTCAAAAGTTGGGTCTCTATCTCTCTCTCTCTCTCTCTCACCCTTTCAAAACAACATCTCTCCATATCCTTCTCCATATTGGCGTTCACATGTATGAAGTCCAAAAGACGGACAGGGCAGTACGGTTGAGTTGGGTCCCTCACCAATCGCGAGTCGTACCACCCTCTACAGCAGCGAGGTCGATATGACACAAAGCTTTAATAGTGGCTATGTGACTGAAGGGCCAAAAAGTAACTTGACTCCACCATGATTAACTACTGCCAAGCCTGTCCTGATGTACTAACGCGGAAGCAATCCTGCCATCCCTTCTTTAAGAGTGTTTGTCTCAGGCCAAGCGGTCAAAAGTTGAATAGACGCGGCAGAGGCATGAACAGCTCCACATGATTGATAAGAAGCAACCGAAGGAGCTTTGACGAGTTGCCGGCGATCGAGAAAAAGTAAAAACCGCTGGTGAAGGATTTGAGGAGCAATGATGGACGGGAATTGGGAGACGTACACCAGTGATGTGCAGCGGTCGGGGACGATGCTAAGGGAGCTTTCCTCCTCCTCTGCATTTTAGAGAGAGAGAGAGACAGATGCTTTTGGTGAGAAATGATGGTTTAAGGACATAAAGCCCTTCTATTGACATCAAGAAAACCTTTATGAGACAGGATTGATGGATATTTGAATCACAAAAAAAATCTTAACAATTGATTGAAGAAAGTTTCCAAGTTTGTTCGATATGACAATTTCATGTTAATATTACAATAAAGTCTCATATGATCTTAGTATGGCGTAAAAATAAACTAACTTAAGTCCCTCCTTTTTTTAGGGACTTTCATATGTTATCGTATTTCAAAAGAGAACAATTCCAGATTGTCATAGTAATATGCCAATCCTAAACTCTCTAAACATTTTCTAATCTTCACTTTACTCATCTCCAAAACATTTATTAACCATCCGTAGATGCCGATACATTACTTCTCTATTTTCATTGCTCTTTTGCACAAATAATTTATTAATTACTCCCTCTCTCTTTCTCCATGTATGTTACTTTTCAATTTCTTTGCAATTTACTCCGGCTAGGACAACAGCATCAAATGATGGACCGAATCAATGGACCTATTAAGCAGTCAAGTGCTGTTTCTTTATTGGAAGAAGCTGCCATTGCATTTCATCGCGTCTCATTTGATTTAATTTCATTTTTGTTGCCTCAATTTCTCTGAACCAAGTTGATCGGAAATGGGACCAAAGTCTTGGAACCGTTAAAGCCACCAAAAGTTATGAAGGTAAAGAAGTGGGCCCGTATCCAACCCAACCCCGAAACTTCTGCTTTATTGTCGTTCATCAGTTCTCCCTCGCCGCTCCCATCACACAATTCCCAAATGCACCATCCGCCGTCACCATACATCACATAGCTCATATGGCATCACGGTTTCGTTGATGCAGTCTCATGAACCCCGATCCCGTTGTCAAATCGTGGAGCAGTTGTTACATAAACTTAATCTATGTAAATGTATCATCATTAAACACTGATCATATGAGTCCCAACTACTATTCTGTGCAACACGAGCCCCATACATTGAAAGCTGCAAATTTTCGTCGATTGCTCAATAAGTTCCAAAAACACTCTATAAAAAAACTTATTTTTAAATGGTGATAATTTAAAAAAAAAATGGTAGTTTCTCTTCAATTCTGACATTCTCACCTAGATATGCTCTTCCAAGAATATATAATCAGATTATATTAGATGGAAAAGAAAACCGGGTGGTTATAAATCGAATTAAATTTCAAACCTTCCAGCTTCAATTTGTTTTTTTCCCCTTTTTACCAAGCAACAATGATTATATCATAGATTATATCATAGCAAAGCTTCCTTGGTCAAAAAATATACATGTTTATTGTTTTATCCCAGTTAAAGAGGAGCAACCTAACTTCAATATGCCCACCTGCAGTTCAGATAGGTGGAATTTAATATATACTTACATATCCTAGTGTTATAGTGCGCATAAATGTTACGTAATGCCCATCCATCTCTATTGTTGTTCTTTCCGTTCCTTCTCCTAATAATGGCAGAGAAGAAGCTGGTTTAAGACTAAAACCACATCATCCATCTCCGTACATATACTCGTCTTGATTGAGGCAATCAGCAATAGTCTTTCCTTAACATTTAGGTCTTTTTTTGTCTGATTTTAATATTCAGTTTCGACTAGAGATGATTTAGAGCAGTCCGCTACCAATTACCAAGAAATAGATTGGTGTTTAGTTAAGGCATTACCTAAGGTTAGGCATTACCATGGTCCATACCTATCTCCTCTTTCTTCCTCATGTTTGGGTCTTTATTAAGGTTCTAAATTGGTGGATGAATGGTATTAAATCTCAGCCGTTGATGATTACCTATAAAAAGTTCCTGGTGTTTCTTTCTCCATTGATTGCTCTTCGAGGCTCTCCCCCCTTCATCTTATTTTTTGCATTCAAATCTGTTTTGCTTTTCTTCATCCTATATATAAATGAATTTTTGCCCATCGAGCTATTATAAGAATTGAGGAAGAAGAGATGATTTGCGTAAAGAGACAAAGTGGATGAACGAGACAACCTTTTTATCCTCTAACAACGGTGCATGGAGATGTTTTTATGTAGGGTGGAGAGATTTCTTTATGTTATTTCGTTCATTGATATTGCATAATTTTATCCTGTATTACTTTTTTTAGTAAAATGAATGCCAAATCTACATATGGAATATATACTCTTTGAGCTACAATTTCTATTAGGACCTTGCTGGGCTGGCGGCAATAACGGTGCCTTTTCAACCACACAAATTTCAGAAAGAATCTGGACAAAATTTTCTTAGAATTTGGACAATTTTTTTTTTTCAAATGATCAATAAAAATTAACGAAAGGGAAATATACTTATGACTGTGAACTTTCTTAACAGCCTCGATTAACTATTTAAATGTAAAACTCAATTCTTCATAGTGTACTTGCAATAATACTTTCGCATATTATTGAAATAAAGAAAGTCATCTTAGCAATCCACATGTGTATTTCACTAATTTAATTACATTCCAAGACATTATAGAATAAGTGAAAAATTTTGTACACTACAATCAGTCTCATTGAGTTGTTGAATGTGGACACAATACATACTTATCTAGTTAAGATATGTTAAATTGAAATTTGACTAGCATGGTGAAAAAGTTGGGCTATACAAAATATAAAAAAGGGAAGTGAGGCAAAAAAATTAATCAAACAAATTCAATATACTATACATTTTTAAATAAATTTCAACTTTGGATAGTTACAAAATGATCATGTTTTTGGTTTTTGAGTTAACTTGGATTGCTTTGGCTTAAGTTGAATTTATCAATGCTTTAAATTGTATAAATAAATATTCAAGGGCTAATTTTGGTAACTGTTTTAATTTTGTTAAATGATGAATATAATTTTTTCACGACTGCAATTATGAAAAATGTTTTAAATAGTGATGTTGTCAATAGAAATCCTAAATTTATTTGTCTTATAATAAAAATGTTTGGACTGGTCTTTCTACATGAAATGTAAAATATTTCATGTTGATAATGCTTTCAATAAAACTCTTTTCAATTCCTTAGGATTTTTCTATTTTCTTTTTTATTTAATTTATTTTTTAATCTAAGCTTGTGGTTAGGGGAGCAACGTTACTCTCCAAGGAGTAACGGTGCGGTCACCTCATCATTATTCTTTCTATTATGTGCACAATCAGCATAAATAAATAAAAAGCTTCCATTCCGGGGCTACAATATTTATACGTACACGATGACTTGATTTTGGATTACATGGGGTATGTTTTACCATCGATTAAAACCATTTTTATTACCGAATTAAGAGGCCGCTTTTTTGAGAATATTTGTTGTTGTTATTTGCAAGATAATTTCTACAGATTTGGGACTCTATATATTAATATATATGGTTGTGCACACCCGCACCAACTGTATCCGACAAACCTCAATCTCCCCTTTGGAAATAAGATCTCTCCGAATCCTTCTCAATATTGGCACTCACATTTATGAAGTTTAAATCTTAGCCTGCCCGGGCATGGAGTCGTACCGCCCTCTGCAGCGGCGAGGTCGACATGACACGAAACTTTAATAATGGCCACGTGATCGACGAAGGGCCAGCAAGCAACTTGACTCCACCGCTATAGTTAACTATTGCTTAGCTTGTCCTGTTGTACTGACACGAAACCAATCCTGCCATCCCTTCTTAAAGAGTTTTTATCTCAGGCCAAGCTGTCAAAAGTTGAATGGACCCAGGAGTTGTGTGGCCAGCTCAATATGACAGACACGAAGTGACTGAAGGAGCTTGATAAGTCGCCGGTCAAAAGTTGGGTCTCTCTCTCTCTCACCCTTTGGAAACAAGATCCCTCCGCATCCTTGTCAATATTTTCTCATCTCAATATTGGTGTCCTCATGTACGAAGTCTAAACGACGAGACTAAACGACAGACAGGAACTCCACCGGCCATCACTGAGGCCTAAATCTTAGCCTGCGCGTGCGTGGAGTCGTACCGCCCTCTGCAACGACGAGGACGACATGACACGAAGCTTTAATAATGGCTCCGTGACCGACGAAGGGCCGGAAAGCAACTTGACTCCACCACCATGGTTAACTAGTGCCACACCTGCCCTGATGTACTAACATGAAAGCAATCCCGCCCAAGCGGTCAAAATTAGAACGGATGCAGCAGTACCATGGCCAGCTCAGTATGACTTATATGAAGCAACTGAAGGAGCTTGGGAAGTCGCCGGTCAAAAGTCTCTCTCCCTCTCTCTCGTCCTTTCGAAACAAGATCTTTGTATCCTTCCCAATATTGGCATCCACATGAATAAAGTTTAAATGACAGACAGGTAGTACGGTTGAGTAGGGTTCCTCGGCTATCGCGAGTCATACCGCCCTATGCAGAAGCGAGGTCGAGCTTTCCTCCTTTTCCTCCTCTGTGTTTTAGACGAGAGGACCGACGACGCTTTGGGTGAGAGATGATGGCTTAAGGACATAACGTGGCCCTCCTATTGTCATCAAGAAACCCTTCATGAGAGCGGGTTGATGGATATTTTAATCATAAAAAAAAAATCTTAATAATTGATTAAGAGCGTTTCTTAGTTTGTTTGATATGACAATTTCTTGTGAAAATTATGATAAAATATACGTCATTATGATTGTAGTGTGACGCAAAAATATACTGCCTAAGTTTTTTTTTTTTTTCAGGGATTCTCATTAGTTATCGTGCTCCCAAAGCTAGAACAATTTCCGGCCGTCAAAGTATTATGCCAACCCTAAACTCTCTTAAGCTTTTTTTTAATCTTCATTAATCCCATCAATCAATGACCTTTAGCCGTAGATACCAATAAATCACGTGCCAATTTCTTTACCTTTTAATGAAGTTTAGTGGCATCAATTTTCACAAGCATATATATTGGTCTATTACTAATAGGTTTTTGATCTATACTTTTACGGTACGACGATTCTCTTATTTTTAGAATGATATCACTAAAGGCTTATGGAATTAAAATTAATAAGTTGGTCAGGTAACATTATGGCATTAATTGATGGAAGATATTCGATATCTAACTAAATAAGTGAAAATATTGGTTGTGCACTTCATGAGGGTAATCATTATATGAGAACGTGTCCTTAAGGCATTAAGGCATTTTTTAACAAACTCCTTTCTTTGCAAATTGAATCTCTTAAGAATGCTTGTGACCCCAATTAGCCAATTAACCTGGCCTAATTGGAATTTACCGCGTTCACATTGGTGACAAGTGATATGCTCCTTTCTGATTCTTAATTGTGCACACTGCGATCCCTTGTATGTTCACTTTCTATGGAAATGATAACCTATACAAATATGGGTGTCACGAGCGTTTCTTTCTCTTTGATTGCTCTTCAGCGCTCTCCTTCCTTCCTCATTTTTTGTACTCCGTCCTTGGATTTCTAGTACTAAATCTCGGATGTTGATAATCAAATCTGCTTTGCTTTTTCTCATTTCATATATATATACATAATTATATTTTTGGCCATCAAGCTATAATAAGAATAAGGAAGTAGAGATTATTTGCATAAAGAAACAAAGGATGAGCCAGACAATCTCTTCATCCTCTGCAACTGTGCATGGACATGTTTTAATGCGTGTGTGGGTTTTTTTTTTTTTTTTTTTTTTTTTTTTTCTTTTGGAGGGGGGAGGGGATTTTTTTTTATTTTATTTCTTCCGTTCAGTAATATCTTATAATTTTATTATGTATTACCTATTTATATTAAAAGCAACATATGAAATATATATTATGTGCACGATGACTAAATTTTGGATTATGTGGGTATGGATATTTTACAATCGATTAAAGCCATTTTCGTTACCTACTCTTTTTTTTTTTTTTTTTTTTTTTTTTTTTTTTTTTTTTTTTTTTTGAGTTACCAAACTAAGAGATTGCTTTTCTTAGAATATTTGTTGCTGTTCTTTTGTAAAACTAATTTGTATAGATTTTCAAGTCAATATATAAAGAGTTAATATATAAATAGTTAATATCATGAAAAACTCTAAATTAATATATTTATGATAAATTTATTTTTCATTAATGTTAATTAAATTTTATATTCAAATTATTGAATTTTTTTTGAATTATTCTTATTCTACATTCATTCTCGGATTTTACTTTCCGTTTGTCATAAGTATACTAATTTATAAAATTAAAAATTATTGAAAATAATATGAATTTTATCCTCAATTTGTCACGGTATAATAATTTATAAAATTAAATAAAAGCTAATTACAAATATATTAATTGGAGTGTTTAATATCATAAGTATATTAATTTTGATTTTTTCGTAGTATTAATCCATATATAAATATATATGGTTTTTCATCCCATACCCTCTACCCTTCCCCCTCTCTCTCTCTCTCTCTCTCTCTCTCTCTCTTCCTGTTGAAACAAGATCCCTCCTCATCCTCTTTAATATTAGCGTTCACATATATGAAGTCTAAACAACCAATAGAACTTTGTCCAAAAAAACACAAGCAATAGGACAGTGCAGTTGAGTTGGTCCCTCAGCTATCACTGAGACCTAAATCTTAGCTTGCCCGTGCATGGAGTCGTACCGCTCTTTACAGCAGCGAGGTCGACACGACACCAAGCTTGAATAATGGCTTACGTGACCGACAAAGGGCCATAATGGAACTGGACCCGACCACCATGGTTAACTGTTGCCACGCCTGTCCTGATGTAACTACATGGAAGCAACCCTCCCATTCCTTCAGCGTTTATCTCAGGCCAAGCTGTCAAAAGTTGAATGGACGCCGCAGTGGTGCGGCCAGCTCAAGCGACTGAAGGAGCTTGAGGAGTCGCCGGCGAGCGAGAAAAAGAAAAACCGCCGGTGGAGGATTTGAGGACCAGCCATGGAGCAACGGTAACGTGCAGTAGCCGTTGGTCAATGTCCAGTATAAGTTCCCAACTAAAATTTCCAACTCAATGCGTTTTGACCCTTTTGTGCCTTAGGTCGAAATTGGAGCAGTGGCCGTTCATTCATCTCACCAGCATCCTCGGAAAAGGACCTGGATCTCCTAAACATCATCAATGAAAGTAGTTGCAACTTGCAAGTCAGCCATTAATGCCCTGCTCTACCCCCTACTTAATGCCTATGCTCCGCCCTAACTCTAGGAAAGGCAACGGTTGTGTGTAACGTGGTCCTCCGGTTTATTCAACGAATGATGTCTCATTGTACAGCTCTTTAAATGATCAATGAATGATGGTAGGTACCGTCTTGGAAAATTATAAAAAGAAAAAGAAATCATTAAATATTTTCAACTTTATCTAATATGATTAGTTTACCTTATAAACTTTATTATTGTACAAAAAATCTCAAACTTTATCTATACCATCTTTTTATCATAATACCCAAAAAAGCGGTTCGAATTCAAATTTTGTTATAACAACACATTTGCCCATTGGCCCGTAGAAGAGCATTTTCATCTTTTAATTTAAAAAAATTTCTCTTTATCTTTCCTTTGGGTTTCCTCTTTTTTTTTTTTTTTTTTTTTCTTTTTCTTTCTTCCCTCCGCTGTGGTTAGGGGAGGGAAGTTGGACTCAGGCGAGGCCATCCTCGTCGACGTTAGGCAAGGGCGGCCCTCTTTAACGCCGGCAAAGACATTTCTCGCTAGATCTTGCCTAAGCGAGGGTCGCAATCGCCAAATCTAGCAAAGGCTGTCCTCGCCCGACCAAAGGGAGGGCCACTCTCGCCCACCCAAATGAGGGCAACCCTCACCTCATGCCGACGAGGGTATCCGTTCAACTTCCCTATCATGGCTGGTGGATGGAAGAGATGAGAAGAAAAAGAAAAAAGCAAAAGGAAAAATTTTAAAATATAAAAGACGAAAATATCCCATAATTTGATGTGAATGTGTCCTGAGAATATAAATTTGAGATTTTTTTAATCATGAAAAGAATTCAGGATAAATGTGTTCCCGTTGACAAAATTTGAATGTTTTTACATCACGAAAAAGGGTTTTGGGTATATTTATCACATTAGATGAAGTTTAGGATTTTTAGTGATGTTTTTTCTTATAAAAAAGTATAAATTGGAATACCATGTGTGTCAAACTTTTCTTAATATATTGTACATGACCCATTTGTTTAAAGGTATATCTTTAATTTGATAAATTACTTGATGGATCAATCTAGTTAGCCATTCTCAAAATCATCTAGCTAAATCATCTCTAGAAATAGAAAGCGCTGGCTAACATTAGTGATAATAGTGTGACAAATCGACATTTTGACTACCGATTGATTTGATACTCTAGACTTGAACATTCTAATTGCATTCTTGACGTGATATAGTGCATTGCAAGATCTATCATCATTCAAACACAAAATTGAACATGAGAAAATCACTAGGATTTTCACTTCAATCAAATGCTATTTTATCAAACATCAATTTATTAAGATAACCAAACACAGCCATAGAAGTTAGGTAGTTTAGATAGTGAGTTTGGAAAGGTGGCTTGATAATTAGAATATAATTAAAATGTCACCATACTTTCAAAGTTCCAATATCAAATGTTATATCTTTGAAGTCTTTTCATTTCTTAAAATTGTTATACTGGATGGGGTAAGATTGAATGTGATTCACAATGGGGATCTACATCTCTCATTTTGTTCTTAATTTTTTATACCTAACACTCTGTTCTTAACTTAGGTTCAAAACTATTGGTAGTCTAATTAATCAAATTCTCGATGGGGAAAATGCTAATCAAGTTCTTAATTAGATGGTATCTGGTAATCATACTCGACAAACCTCTCTAAAAATTATTAAACCCACACGATCACAAAAATAATTTGAAACAATGCAGTTTGCGTTTAGCTGCTTGTGATAGTGAGACGTGCTACTCTACTAGAAAAGAAAGCATGCATAAAAAGAGACTCGTGGGCTGTAATTCGACAACTAATCCCTCAAGTTTTATGGGACCTTTATATTCGAAGGCCCATCTAGACTGTAATTCCCAAATCACTTGAAGCAATGAAAAAACTTGTTTTGACCAAAAAAATAAAAATAAAAAGAGATTATGAATCATGACGAATATTTTTAGGACATCCATATATTTAAGTTATAAGTGTCATTTACTTCATTTTTTGACATACGAAATTACCCCAACAAATACAATTTCCATATTAAAATAACGCCCACTTTTTTTTTTAAAAAAAAAAGGCATAACCACCATTTTATCTCACAATCTCTCATTTCATCTATATATTTAAGCTGAAAGTGTAATTTGTCTAACTTTCACTTTTAAAGTTACCCTTACAATTATAATTTCCATTTATTGAATATCCACCTATTATGCATACCCACAATTTTGTCTCACGATATCATTTTTCAAAGTATCTATATTGATCTAGTGCTAATAAGTTTTTGACTTATACTTTTACAATATGATGATTCTCCTCTTATTTTTAAATGATATCACCAAAAGCTTTTGAAATCAACATAAATAGGTTGAATGGGTGAGTTATGGAAAATATTTAATATCACAATGAAATTTGATACCTAAACAAGTGAAAGTATTGATCATGCATGTCATGAAAATAATCATTGTATTAGAATGTCGCCCTAAGGTACTTTTTTACAAAATCCTCTTTTTGCAAGTTGAATGACCCGAAGGAATGCTTTAAAGTGTACAATGACCCCAATTAGCCCATTAACTAGGCCTAAATGGAAATTACTGTGTTGGTATATGCCTAATTTACCACATTGGCGACAAGTGGTATGCTCCTTTCCAATTGTTAATTCTACACACTTCAATCCATTGTGTGTACCACTTTCTAGATAATTATGGAAAAATAGCCTTTATAAGTAGATCGGTGTTAGAAAGATAAAATTCATTCAATTGAGATCAAGAATGTATTACTTATTTAGAGAGATTTCAAGTACGCAAATCACTTGTTTATTGGCATGGCTTATATAAGTTCATCTTTTCACTTGTGTTGAGGATCCTAATATTTTATGGAATTCTTTTTGTGCTTGAGTGCTATGTTTTTCTCATTTTTGCAGCATCATGAGATGGCAGAATTGTTTGTTTGTGACAGGTGTGCTATATAAGGCAGCAGAAGGGCCAAGATTGGGAGCATCGTGTTATGTAGGCTTTCTTTAATATAATCGCAAACAAATGCAAGCCCACTCGACCACGAGTTGAAAACTAGAGCAAATCTCTCCCGAAGAAAAGGGATCCACATTTAAAGCTAACTTAGCTAATCTATGAGCTGCTATATCTTCCTTTCCATTATTTACCCCTTTAACAGGACACCAATACTCTACCCTATTCGAGAGAAGCTCTAAGCACCACTGAACATGAGAATCTAAAAACTTTTGCATCTATCATTTAGGTTCTAATCCGTACATCACCTGGGAACTCATTGTTGAAATTCCGGCCTTCCTTCTATATATAACAGATCAGCTGGGTGATCAGAGGTGATTGCAGTAGTGGCGGCAGTCGCTGGGAAGCAGGCTGTGAAAAGCTATCTCCCAACATGAGACGCGTGGAATTTTCTGAATTGTGTTTTAAGGTTGGATTTGCGACAGCAAAATTCATAACAAGCTTGTTTCGTGGTTTAATGTTTAGTGAAAGGCAACCTGCAAATGCATAATGACCCAAGTTTCAGTTTGAAAGCATGAACAATTTAAAGCCGCTGGGATGGCTGTCCGACAATCGCATTGCAAGATTCAACCATCAAAACACTAAAGAAAATGTTAGAGATAATCAGATGCACTCTAGGCAATTGATCCTACACGTTAGCTAATGAGGCTTGTTTGTGGGATGGGAGAAGCCCATTAGAAGTTAGAAAAGCTCGTATAACTGCCGTCTTGGGATGGCAACGGTCCTAAACTGCCCAGGTTTCCTACCCGTAGCAAAAACCTATAAATAAAAACTCCAGTAGCCTCATCTAAGCTTCCACGAAAGACGACTCGGATGAGGAAACGTTGAACTCAGGCAGGTTTTACTCTGAAATCAGGAAAGGATTTTGATGAACGGGCCTAAATATGTGTATGCTGGTCTTGCTTCTTCGTATCAAATTGTCTCACTTGTAAACCCATGCAAATATGGGAGTAACTTTTCCAAACTCCAAGTAGAAACTAATGCTTTCTCAAGATGCTGGAGGTCAACCATGATTTTATTACTTGACTATACTCCTGTCCTAATATTTGTCTTTTTTTTACTTTGCACACTTTTCTCGTTCCTTTGGGTTTCTGCGTGATCTCTCGGAACAAGGACTGTACCTTATTTCACCTTCAGTAATCTTCGTTGAGAATCCAAAAGAGCACGAAGAACTTTTGGCATGTCTTCAGCAGCTCTTTCATGGCCATTGTTGCATAGGAAGTTGATGAACGGACCCGGTTTTAGAGCCATATGAATTTCATCTCTGTCAGCAGCAGAAAACAATGTTGTTGAGCTTCACCAACATTTGAGAAAGATGGGGGCAGAAAATAACAGGAAAAGCCAGAACACACCATTTATAGTCCATTGGTTTCTGAAAATTCCGCTTGCGACCTCCTGTCATACTCATTATAGAGAATTCCCTATGATATACCAAAATGAACTGGACTAGTGTGTAGCCAAATGAACAGCATCTGACCTTGAATGGATGTTGTAGGGAGTGAGGAAGACTTTGAGATGAGAAGTAATAAGAGGTTTAGCCAATAAAAGAGTAAGAAGAAATTTACTTGACATTGTGTGCACGCTCTCTGTCCAGCTGATGGAGTCGTGCGAGAGACATTTTTGGAGTGAGGCTCAGAAACAGGACAAACAAATGGTAGAGGGTGTCCAGAAATATAGAAGAAACTATACCCTTATTTTCCCAAGCCAAGTTCTCTTTAGAAGCATCTTCTTCCTCACTATTATCAACAATTTTCTCTTGGCGGAAAAATAAATGTTAGCAATCGCTATGCAGTTTCATTTTCGGCATAACTTTAGGTCTCCTATGTCCACTCGAGCTAAAAGGGCCATCCTTGTATCTGAAAGTCTCACATGCATAGATTATTCTACTATTTCTATCATTAGCCAAATACACTTCCGACAATGTAAACTTTGGTCTGAGGGGTCACAGGGGAACTTCACCATCTTCTCCCGGGCTAGGGATTCCAACTTATGCAGCTTTTATCAAGTCATTATTGGGGGGTGAGTGTAAGCTGAATAGTCTGGGGATCCCTCGAGTTTTGAATGCTCACACTTAAGTGCCACAAATAATTGGATTCAAACAAAATGCATTGAACGATATGTTCATTGTATACCCAGGAAGCACCTGACCACCTTTGCCAAATCATGATAAATGTCTGCAACATAATTTTTTTGGGTATATTTCTCTTGAACTGCCACAGAAAGGGATAGACCGGGTCGGATGTAACAGAAGTTGAGAATATTCTACTTCTTTCATGCCTCAGAACTCACAATGCAAGTTGGCCTATATGAGTCTTCCCTTAACTCAGGCGTGGAAGGACTGGTATCATCCGACCGAATATCTACCCAAAGCAATATCCTCTGAAGTCAAAGCCTGTAAAAAATTTCAGGAGCCGTCATTTTAAATCTTATATCTTGCGCTCGGCTACATAATTCAGCATCTTGTTAGGAGAGGCAGCAACAGTGGCCAAAACTGAACCTTTTATACCACTCCTTTCGATTGTTCAAAAGAAAATTATATGCACAGAAGCATTACAAAAATTATTTGCCAATGTTCGTCCCTAGAAAGGTTCCTTGCTTTATTGGGCACCAGAAAGGCTGCGTATCGGCAGACAGTCATGGAAGGGAAATGACTTAGCTCTGACTTCAACAAGAGGATGACCTTCCACCGGAAGATCCATTTCAGATGTCTCATCCAAATGAAAGCGATTATCGGCATCAGAAGAGTCATCATTTTCACATGCTGAAACGACTTCCACTGCCCCATTCTCATCATCATGTTCCTGGTGATGAACTATGTTCCACACCACAACTTGGCCTGATCCTGCCATATGAAGAATAACAGAGCAAAAATTATAGTTCTGAACCAAAGGATACCTTCGACCAAAAAAAAAAAAAAAAAAAAAAGAACTAAAGCATACCAAAAGAAAACCTCAGCATGTCTTTTTTGATGCACTACCTAGCATACTGTGTACATAACTGAGGAGCAAGTCCTGTTAGCAACTGAAGGGAAACACCTAAGACGGGGAACCCCAGCTAGATATACATGGCCCCTCATGCACAACCTTATGATGTTGCTTTATGGAACGAGTTTATTTACTGGTTTTTTGTGAGGAAATCAGAAAATGCAATTATCTTATTTGTAATGACTGTCGAGAATAACCATGAAAACATCTGTTAAGTTGCTTGGAAAATATTCTACGGTGATGTGAAAACATCGGAAAAGATGCTTCGAGCATCTAACAGCGCCGATTTCACATATATGCTCAGTAATGTGGGCTCACGTAAAGATGAAAATCGAAAGTCTAAGTCAAGTACAAAAATGAAGGCGTCCAAGTAGAGCAGATCCTTTCATTTTGTGTAATGCTGACCAAAAAAATAAAAATAAAAAATCTATACATTTAAATCAAAAGTAAGATTTCCCAATTCCTAAGTAATCCTCGCATTACATCCGCATTACATCTCTAATAGGCAGTCCCCAATTTCAATTGATTGGCGAATGAAAAGTGGCATTTATCTCGCATCATATTTCCTAAATCACCCTTGCATTACACCTATAACCATCCATTTCGTGTTAAAATATTTTTAATGATTTTCATGTATGGCCGTCTAATCAGACAATGCTCGAGCGTGGCACCTGCCTTTGCTCCAGTAATTGATGAAGTAAAAAATATTATGTTTTCCGGTATACTCGACTTATTTCGCATTTTGCATAAATAGAATTTTACAACAACAAATACTTTTGCATGATATTGTGATTAATATTTTCGGGAGTCCAATCTCTAGTTTGTTCATTGTCCTCCTCCTTCCTCCATCTCTTTTCAATGGCTTTTCATAAGCATAAACGGTTGGACTCTGCCACTGGGTCAATCTCGAGATATTCTCCGTCAACGTGGATGGAGTTTTGATACGTGTCCCGAGGAAAAGGAAGTGCTGGCCTCAAATCAAGCCTCTTTGAAGCATATCAATCGGACAATGCCCAAGATTTTAGTTTTAATAAATATATTTATCGACACCTTTCAATGCCCATCTCGGAGTTTTGATACGTGTCCCGATGGTGATGCTTTGCAGCTCCAGCGCATCCACCCATGTTTCAATAACTTGAGAATATGTCTTCGTAACGTAGGGTACGGTCGATATTCACTGAGACTCGATCAGGTGGTTGTTCTGCATCGCCTTTTGCCGAGAGCTTTAAATTGTTGTTTTGATTGTCGCCTGTCGTTGGAACTCAAGTTTTGTCTCTGCCATTGTCTAGCTGAGGATCCTACGTCACATGGTTCTCCAAAATTGTAAGCTTTTCTGTTTACCGAGTGCTTCATGCCACTCGCCCACAACCTGTTCGACAGAATGCCCGACTCCAAATCGTAAGCTTTCTGGATTTTGATATGTCATCGAATTTTAATCATTTCAAGCCTTGAACATAACGCGGGTGTTTGCTGGTCGCTTTTGTTCATATGTGGAACATGCGGATTTCAATCTCGTTTTGATGGTGTTCTAGTCATGTGAACATATAGAGAAATGCCGTGTTGATGTTACATTCGCTTTCCATCAAATTGTAGCTTTTCAAGGCTTGAAACACATAAAAAATGATAGGATTCCATATTACCCAGATTTGAGTCGAATAAAGTTGGTTGTTGTTTGGTGTTCCTTATGCGTTACTTGGACCTCCTCAGCATGTATATCCACGTAAGAAATCGGCGCTTTGGACTTGTATCGATTTCATGTTGGATTATCACATTCTTATGCTCGAAAAGGGCTTAAGATGTCCTACGAGCTTGCTGTCCGTATGTATTTGTGCAGTGAATGAGGATTTGTTTTATCTAATTTGGATGAAATACTTGCATTTGTGATTGGTGGGGTCTTCGTTCTGTTGAAGTAGCTTCTGGCGCTTCTTGTTGGGTCTCCTGTGAGCGTTGCTGTCAACTTTTTCTCATATTGGACAATAGTATGCATGGATGAAAGTTGCTTTCTGCGAGGTAAGGAAGTGAGTATTTTGAGCTAAATCTTCACTGCATCACGTTGACATCTTCTCAACTTGCCATTCATGCTTTGAGATTGTAAAAATATCACCCCTCGTTCTATCGGCCGCGAGTTGGTCATTAAAATTCTAAAAAAATTTAAAAAGAAATCGAAAGCAAAAAAGGAAAATGCAAAATATAACGAACCGAAATTGCATTTAGGTAGGTGCATCTTAGGAATAGTTTTAATCCCGTTTAATTTAAGATTGCATTTAGGAAATTATCTCAGTATATGTTTTAATTTTTAGGTTCCAATTTTATACTATGAAAGGTTCAATGCAACCACATATAAAGGCGACATCGTTCCTACGCCACTGTGGCTGTAAATCTATTTCCCAAGAGCTGCCCTAAAAACTACTCCTTCCTTCACGTAGCTGAAATGGAGTAGCTAAAAAGTTTGGATTTTCATGAACAAGTGCCAAAGACAAAGCCAGAACGTAAATAACATTCGCCTCACCAGAAGTCACCCGCTTTAATACCGATCAGCTTCCATTCAGAGATGCTAATTTACCTGTTGATTCCTTGAAAGCAGAAACCTGCAAACGCAAAAAGAAATCTAGCTCTGAATTCTGAACATCTGTTCGGTGTCTTCATCAAAACTGGAGCGAATAACATATCGTAGAAGTACAATGATGCAGTAGAAAATCAATTGCTTGAAGCATGAGCGGTTAAATCACTACGCTCCATCTTATTTCGAAACTAGAGACATCACCCATCCATATCAGGGACTTTATAATTATCGAAAGTGAAAAAGCGCTCAAGGCAAGGTGAAACTTCTTATGTCAATTCCATCGATTAACGACAATCACAATATGTTTTGATTAACGTAAATTACTCTGCTTGACTGATGTAATAGTAAATAAGTTTACAGAAGTCCATTGATTGCTTATAAGACTCCCTCAACAACAATGACCATCAATGGTCCTAGAGAAATAGGCAAAGGTGAAAAGACTTCATAAATTGGATGTTCTTATCAAAGGCTAGGGCTGCTTCTCATTAGCAAACTCGCTTTTAAAAGTAAGCCCGAAGCACAAATCGACCATTCCAAATCATTTCTTTTTTGAAATGATGATGATATTATGGCAAACAACCACAAGAGAAAGTCCGAATTAGAGGTTGAATTTCTTACGGATGTAACCGAGTCAAATTACCATGTGTCGCGACCTCCCCGAAGCGGGATTTGACCACCTAAGGGTTCGGCTAATGGATTGCTAAGCCTAGCTTAGCTCGGGTTCTCCCGAGCCCATACCAATTCGCGACTTATGGTTTAAGTTCTTAATATGCAAATGATTTTTATCATGGAGTCGCCACTAATCTATTTTTGGTGGGTCGATTAGAAACCCAAGTAAAGTAATGGGAGAATTACTTCACTCCTACGAACCGGAGATTGTGAGTTCGGGGACTTGGTTACACTAGATTTCTCTAATGCCCTTTCGGTACCATTCTTTTATTTCCAAAGATGTTTTTGCAGGCAGCTTGAATTGATTTTAATTTATCTTCCTAACGTGTGAGGTGATCATGCGGGTGCGCAAACCACCAATTTAACACCCAAGAAAGCCATGAATAAATTGCGGGACCTACCTCGTAGCAACGAAAGCATCTGTATTGTTAAATCAAAATCCATATCAACAGACCTAGATGTGATTTCTAATTAACACACAATTTCTTTATTTTTTTGGTTTTCACTTATTAATGAGAACCATGTAGTGCATCTAATCTAACATGAAATGGCATGACAATGTGTTCTAAACTACATGACATGAGTGAAATATTTTTTTTTTGTGTTTTCTTAATGAACATGCAATAATCAAATATGCAAATCAAAATGACCTAATTATAATGACGGGCAATTTTTAATTAAATGAGCCTAATTCTACATGACGTGCACATGATATTTCTATTCCTAAAAATGCAATTTATCCTAAAATTGAAACTAATTTATCTAAAGACAAATTTTATATTTTTCATGATATTCGAAATTAAGACGAATGCAAATATTACCTAGCTAAAGTAAAATTCCATCCAATTTAAACTTAGGATTAAGTCATGCTAAATCCTAATTTAAACTAAGACGTTATTTTAATCTAGCAATTTCTAACCTAAGATGCAAATTGGTCTAATCTTAAAATGAGACATGTGATTCTATTCTAAAATGCATGATGAATTTTTATGGAAATTCGTAATTAAAAAACACTAAAAAAAAAACCACTAGAGTGAAAATTAAAGGGACACGTTATCTCTTCTAAAGCATGCATTTTAAAAAAAAAACCTATTATGCAACCTACAAAAAAAAAACTAGCATCCTAAATTAACTAATTTTTCTTGGGATTTTTCTGTTGTAAAAATTTAGAATCAAAAATCCTATTCTAAAATGACACGTGCAATTCTTAAAAAAACTAATATCTTGAATGCATTTTTTTGGATTTTTTTTTAACAAACGAAATAACTAAATACGCTAACCCTAGCCCTAATCTAACTCGCATTTTTTTAATTTCTTTTATGCAAAAACCAAAAGTTAATTCAAATAACCCGATATCTAATCCAATCAAGATAAGATTAATGCCCAAAATTGACAAACCGTACCTCGCACATGAGATCGGGTTGGTCAATTTTAAATTAAATCGCGAATCGAATCTCGGGCATGAGATTGGATTGTCGATTTTTATACGAGATCGTGAGTCGGATTTCGGGCGAAAATCGGACTCATAATCCCTAAATTGAGGGGTTATTTTACATTGGAATTTCAATCCTGCGTTAATGAATAATCACACTAAAAAAAATAAAAACCAACTATAAACTATAAAAAAAATAAAGATAGAATAATAATAATAATAAAAAAAACTACCTAATCCCCTTTTGTCTTTTTCTTCTTCTTTTTTTTGGTTTTCTTCTTTTCTTTTCCCACGCACTTTGGTTTGCTCGTGGGTCTCCAAGGGGAAGCCGGTCGTCAGTCCGGAGGGGCAGATCCGGCGTTCGGGACTCCGGCGAGGACCGGTGGAGCAGGGGCGCTCGGGCGGAAGGTAGAGCAGCAGTAGCGTGCGGCTCGAGCTCGGAGCAGCGGAGAGGCGTCGGCTGCTCGGGGTTGCAGTGGAGACTCGGCATCGGGGATCACTGCTGAGCGGAGCAAAGGAGTAGCCACATCGCGGGCGGGCGTCGGACTACTAGAACTGGTTCGGGCTGCTGCGAGAGGAGCGTGGTGGCGGAGACGCGCAGCAACGGAGGCGAGGGGTCGCGGTGAGCGTCGGGGAAGACCGACGAAACGGCGGTGGTGGAAACACGGCGATAGAGGCGTGTGGCGCTCGCGATCGCAAGTTGCCGGTGCGGGGCGTCAGGTGAAGGTCTGCTGCAGTTGGGAGTGGCGGAGGGAGCGTCAATCGAGAGTGTTACAGCAGCGGAAGGGTCGCGGTGCTGTAGCGAGCGGCGAAGGCGCGGTGGCGCAAAGTTGGAGCTGAGGGTGTCGGGGGCTGGGTTGCGGCGCGCGAAGGAGGTGCGGTGCCGGCTGGTCGTCGAGGGCGAGGCGGAGGCTGGCTGTGGGCGTCGGAGGCGCGGGCTGCGGGCGTGGGTTTGTCGTGTGTCGGCACGAGTTGCGGCGAAGCGAAGCGGTGACGAGCGAGCGAGGATGCTGCACGTTGCGGGCGGAACCGGATTAGCGGAGCGACGGTGGGCGATCTCGGCCTCTGGACGGGTACTCGCGGGTTCTTTGGGTCACGAGCGGAACTCGGAGAGGGGGCCGTCGAGCGTCGGACCAACGCAGAGGCGTGCGGCGGCTCGGCAACAAGGGGTCGGCTTTGGAGCGACAGGCGGGAGGTTCGGGGAGCGGCGGCGTCGTGGACCGGCACCGGGTCGCGGCTTCACGAGGGCGCAGGCGTTGCTGGTGGCGGTGGCCGGCGGGCGAGGTGGCGCGCGCGGAGGTGGTGCGGACGTGAGATGGGCACGGGCGTACAATGGAAACCGGCGGAAAGTCTCGGTGAAGAAGAAGAACAAAGTGGGCGCTCTCTTTTTTTCCCCCTTTTGCAGCCGCACGCCCCTCCTTTAAGAAGACCACCCTTCTCTCTTTTTTTTATTATTTTTCTTTCTCGTTCTTTCTCTTTCTTGTTGCCTTCTCTCGATTGCACTTACTTTTTTTCTCTCTCGCAGGTTCTCTCTTTTTTTAATAGCTCTCACAAACTACTCCAGTCAATTTTCGTTCTCCCCCGACTTTACATTCTTTTTTTTATTTTTCTCGACACACTCCTTTCCCCCTTTGTCGACCGAAAGGAAAACCTCCTCACCGTGGACTTTTCTTTCTTCGCTTCTTTCTTGATTTGCTCTCCGGGAAGGAGAGAATTCTTACTATAAAAATTATAAAATGGTGAGCCCATGCTTTTGCAGACTTTCTCCCGGATCCTCGCGTGCGCAGTGGATTTTTCTTTGCTTTCTTCACGCATGCGGCTAGAAATTTTTTTTTTACGTCCGCCGAATTTTGTCCACGCATGGTGCATGCATTAATGAGGAAGAGACAATGGACGTGAAGAACTCTTCTTTCTTCTTTTTCATTGGGTACTTTCAAATCAGCAAGAGAGAGACGACCTTTTGTGCACGTAATTGACCGCGAGCTGCCGTGTTTGGTTGCGTTTTGGTACCGATGCGAATGCGACTACATGAGATGTAATTTTAATATTTTTTCTTAGGGGTTAAAGATTAATCCCTAAATTTTTATGCAATTAATTACTAAATGATTGGTCAAAATTTAGGTGTCAACAGCTGCCCCTCTTTGAAGGTGAGCTCGCAGAGGTTGCATTCAAAGACAATATGATACCTAAATTTTGACCATGCACATGCAATGGATGATATTTTAGCAGGTCATGGATTTTTTTTTTTTTATGTTTTTTTTTTAAATGCAATTTATATGATGCATGCTAATGCCAGTGATAAAAGGAACTTACCTGGAATAACTTATCTTCGAGGAGGGTAGAGTAACTCGAGATAGTTAGTGTTACATGTCCAGGACCCGTACCATTCTACGGTCGCCTAGAATAGTAACATGACTTCACAAAGAAACTGCTTTCCTAGGACCCGTACCATTCTACGGTCGCCCAGTATGGCATTGCTTGGTTGTTTCTAGGACCCGTACCATTCTACGGTCGCCTAAACGGGAAAAATTTTGAGACATCCAGATCCAGCCGGAGATGTCAAGAATTTGGGAACTTAACCAATAGACACTCAATGTTAGGTGAGATGAATATTGGATTAAGAAGATTCGAGATAACTAGATCCAGACTAAGGTATAACGAAAAAGATCAAAAAACATTCACATCCAGAGTGAAATGTTTAACGAAGAGTTTTGAGACATCCAGATCCAGACGAGATGTCAAGAATTTTGGGACTTAACCAATAGACACTCAATGTTAGGTGAGATGAATATTGGATTAAGAAGATTCGAAATACCTAGATCCAGACTAAGGTATAACGAAAAGATCAAAAAACATTCACATCCAGAGTGAAATGTTTAACGAAGAGTTTTGAGACATCCAGATCCAGACGAGATGTCAAGAATTTTGGGACTTAACCAATAGACACTCAATGTTAGGTGAGATGAATATTGGATTAAGAAGATTCGAAATACCTAGATCCAGACTAAGGTATAACGAAAAAGATCAAAAAACATTCACATCCAGAGTGAAATGTTTAACGAAGAGTTTTGAGACATCCAGATCCAGACTGAGATGTCAAGAATTTTGGGACTTAACCAATAGACACTCAATGTTAGGTGAGATGAATATTGGATTAAGAAGATTCGAAATACCTAGATCCAGACTAAGGTATAACGAAAAAGATCAAAAAACATTCACATCCAGAGTGAAATGTTTAACGAAGAGTTTTGAGACATCCAGATCCAGACCGAGATGTCAAGAATTTTGGGACTTAACCAATAGACACTCAATGTTAGGTGAGATGAATATTGGATTAAGAAGATTCGAAATACCTAGATCCAGACTAAGGTATAACGAAAAAGATCAAAAAACATTCACATCCAGTGAAGAGTTTTGAGACATCCAGATCCAGATTGAGATGTCAAGAATTTTGGGACTTAACCAATAGACACTCAATGTTAGGTGAGATGAATATTGGATTAAGAAGATTCGAAATACCTAGATCCAGACTAAGGTATAACGAAAAAGATCGGAAAGCATTCATATCCAGAATGAAATGCTTAACAAAGAGTTTTGAGACTTTTATCAAGAATTTGGGAATACCTAGGACAAACCTGGGATATTCGTGAAGGTTACTTACCTCTTGGTAGAAAGAAGTTTTGGAACATCGATGATGTATTTCAAATATTCATGGAGGTTTCTCACCTCGAGGCTTTTGAAAGGCAACATAAATGTCAGGAGCTCTTGGGTCTTCAAGGAAACATTACCTGTCAGACATGATTAGAGCAAAAATACATGCATTCACCAAAGAAGTAAGCAATTTAGCACACTCGAAAGTCCACTGAAGCTTTTATCTATTCAATCAAGATTTATGCATAATGGTTTTACCATATTTGTACCACCGAACTTCCACTGGGGAGAATCATCGTTTATGAAAATTTTCACTCATGACATGGATTTTCAAGAATACCAAATGAGAGACTTTCAGTTAGAAAGGACTTTTGCTCACTCTCATTAAGAAGGCTATTTTGTCCCGACCATTAATGTCGGATCACAGAAATCACTCAATCTTACTTTCATCATGTCAACAAGGGTTCGAGCATTCTCGCAAGCGGTACGACATTGTCAATCTGAGAGGTCTTTATCAAGACTGTAATGTAGGCTCGGTCAATGGCTCAACAAAGAGGGACTCTTCGAGTCAAGGCTAATGAAAGAACAATACTTCGCAATCATCTTCAGGTTTACAAGTCAAGGAACCTGCGAAATGAGATAGAAATGGCCTTGCTCGCACTTCTTCAAGCGATGCTTTTAAGCATATGAATTCCTACGTTAATTTCGGTGCCCTAATCTGAAGAGACTTTGTAAGGGACGTAATGTAGATTAAGTTCATGAGTTGAGAAGTGAATGGATCATTAGGCTCAAAATGTGTATAAGGGGATGAAAATTGGTGATCATCTTGGCATTGTCACCGGTCTCCTTCTTCACCATTGGGATTTTCCTCATAGATACTATAAAAACTTGGCATTTGAGTTCTTTGAGTACCACTCCTACCGGGGAATACATCCTTTAATTATTTATCTTGACTCTTTCTTTCATTTTCCATGGGCATTGGCCTTGCTTTTACCAGGCACACTGCTTTTTCATGCCCCTTTTGTTTTGTTTTTTTTTTTTTTAAATAACCACGTAATGCTTTAACATGTGGGTTCTTGAGGAGTTTTCATTTTTTGTCAGCACTCGGGATTTTGCTGCTTGAACATTTGCATTTTGCCTTGCCCCGGTGTGGGGGATGATCACCAATTGGGTTTAAATGAAATGAATTTACAGGCTCAAAAGGGGCTTCACAATGGATAAAGTGTGTAGGATAGAGAAAGAACTGCTCTTCATCATCCTAAGGCACTTGAATTACCGTATGAATTCAATGTAATAGCAATACCTGAAGATTGATGCAAATGAGAGCAAGAATATTCCTATCAAATTCCTCACCTCATGATGTCGTCTTACCTCCAACTTGCCCCAATGTGGGGTGGTTCTTGACAGGGGTAATTTAAAAATTATCCACGTGTGGGGGCTCAAAAGGGTTTAAACAATGGATGATCACGTAGTGTTTGAGATAGAGAATGAACCGTCTCTCATCGTTTCGATCATCGTACCTTTCGCGAGAAAACTCTTTTCCTTAGAAACATGGAACTTCTACACTCGTCTCACCAGTATAAGGGACTGTGTATAGGATAAGGCTTGCCTTTCATCATCCCGACATGTCTCATTTAGCATGTTCAATTCATTCCACATCATTCATTAACTTGATCGATGGCGACGATCCTCAGTGAAATTGGTAATTAAACAGGTAAAACTATCATGCAAAATTCTCCTTTGAAAGGTCACAATTACCTCATGAACTCATCAGCTTTGAACACAAAGAGTTTGTAGCTCAAAAAGAAAGAAAAGGATTGGTAAATTTTTTTTTTTTTTGCGGCAAACTTGTTGCCATTTCCAGGGATCGAACCCTGGTCGCTTTCGGACCTTTTCATTCCCCGTGCCACCAGGCCGAGGCGCTGGTGGTGTCCTCAGGGCGTTTCCTTTTTTATTTAATTGAACTGACACTGAGTCAACACGTCTGACATACCAAATCAAATGAATTCGATATGTGTATGGAACAGGGCCTACTTCTCATCTCATTCAATCCATTCCCACACAATTCAACGAAGAAATGAGTTCCTTCAATTCACAACAAATTTTTTTCAAGGGTAATACTTCTTCACAGCATCAGAGTTAACAGGATTAGAAAACTCACGGCCATCCATTTCTGTAAGGATTAAGGCACCTCCGGAGTACCCTCTTCACCATATACGGGCCGCTATAATTTGGAGCAAATTTGCCTCCGGATCTGGAAAAATCGGCAACACCTTTCTTAGAACTAGATCATTCACTTCAAAGTGTCTCGGCCGTACCTTCCGATTAAAAGACCTGGCTACTCTTTGTTGATACGTCTGACCATGGCAAAGAGCTTTTAATCTTTTCTCATCAATCAAGTTCAACTGCTCGAACCTTTGTTGTGTCCATTCTGCTTCGGACAATTCCACTTGGGATAAGACTCTCAAAGAAGGGATTTCTACTTCCACAGGCAAGACTGCCTCCATGCCATAAACTAAGGAGAAAGGGGTTGCCCCGGTAGATGTTCGGATCGATGTCCGATACGCCATTAGAGCAAAGGGTAACTGTCATGCC
This sequence comes from Eucalyptus leucophloia subsp. euroa, assembly GCA_017140325.1. NCBI lineage: Eukaryota > Viridiplantae > Streptophyta > Magnoliopsida > Myrtales > Myrtaceae > Eucalyptus > Eucalyptus leucophloia. The sequence goes on along the minus strand of CM029469.1, from coordinate 28,681,025 downwards.
AATCTCGATAATTCTCGGCTGTCTTAGCCGGATCTTCTTGATGTTCTTATTAGCTGCCTCAACAGCTCCATTCATTTGCGGGCGGTAAGGTGATGAATTCAAATGCTTGATTTTGAACTCACTTGAACAACTCATCCACGAACTTGTTATTCAGATTTGTCCCATTTTCGTGACAATTGCTTCGGGGACACCATAACGGCGATTATGTCACGCCTAATAAATTTCACCACGTTTCGAAATGCTGTGACATTAACATATGATGCGACTTCAATCCATTTTGAAAAATAATCTATTGCCACCAATATAAATCGGTGCCCATTTGAAGCTTTGGGATTTATTGGGCCAATCACATCGATCCCCCACATTGAGAAAGGCCATGGCTCGATAGCTGGTGCAACTCCATTGGAGGAACATTTATTTTATCTCCATGAATTTGGCAACGATGGCAACTTCTAACATGCTGTATGCAGTCACTTTCAAGCGCAAGCCAATAGTAACCTAGTCTCATGATTTTCTTGGCCAACATGTGCCCATTCATGTGTGGGCCACAAACTCCTTCATGCACTTCATGCATGATTTGGGTAGCTTCTGCTTCATCTACGCATCTCAATAAAACTGAATCATAAGATCTCTTGTATAAATTCTTACCACTGGCAAAGAACTTTGAGGCCATCTTCATTACGTACTTTCTATCGGCTGGAGTGCTCCCTTCAGGAAATTCCTGCTTTTGAATATAGTTCATGATGTCATAATACCATGGCTTCTCATCAAGCTCTTCATTCTCGGCCATGCAATAAGAAGGTTTGGCTAAAACCTCAATTTTCAAAGGCTCAACTTCTAAACCATCGAACTTGCAACATGGATGACAATGTTGCCAAGGCATCAGCAAACCGATTATGAGATCTAGCCAAATACTCAAACGAGATTTCATCGAACTCCTTCACCAACTCTTCGAGGTACTTATGATATGGCGTAATTTGGCATCCCTGGTCTTCCATTCACCTATGGTTTGGAGTATGATCGGTCACGCAGAATCTCCATATACTTTCAATTTGGCCACTCCCATTTCAATTGCGGCCTGAAGCCCGAGAATGCAAGCTTCGTATTCAGCAATATTGTTAGTGCATGGAAATATTAATTTCGCAGCAACTGGGTGGTGTTGTCTGTCTGGGGATATCAGGACTGCCCCAGTACCAGAACCGGACAAGTTCACAGCTCCATCGAAGAACATGGACCATGCATCTTCATTTATGGCCAAAATACGATCATCCGAGCACAATCATCATCATTGAAGGTTCTAGGATTCTCAGCCAATAAATCAGCAATTACTCGGCCCTTAACTGATTTTTGTGGCATGCACTGCACGTCGAATTCCGAAATCAAGACCTGCCATTTGGCTAGTTTACCCACCAAAGCTGGTTGATTAAATAAATACTTGATGGGATCGTTCTCAGTCACGAGAAACGTCTGGTAATGCAAGGTGTACTGTCGCAGTCTATGCAATACCCATACTAACGCAGCACAAGTTTTTTCAGCATCGAATACTTTAGCTCCGAGACAGTGAATTTTTTTACGAGGTAATAAATGGCCCGTTCCTTCGATCCACGGGACTCTTCCGAGCTAACATCGCGCCGAGTGACTCACTATGGATTGTGAGGTACAAAATCAAAGGATGCCCCGATATTGGTGGGACAAGAACCGGTGGATTCATCAAATATTGCTTCAGCTTATCGAACGCCTCTTGACATTCATCATTCCACTCAACTCGTACGTTTTTCCTCAAGAGTTTGAAGAATGGCTTAGCGGTCTCCGAGAGTTGGGAAATGAATCGTGCAATGTAATTCAGTCTCCTAGGAGACTCCGGACCTCCTTCACTTTGTCGACGGAGGTTGCAGCTCACATATTACTTTGGCTTTAGATGGGTCAACTTCGATCCCTTTGCTACTCACCATAAACCCAAGTAATTTTCCCGATGCTGCCCCGAACACGCACTTGTCGTGGTTTAAACGAAGTTTGAATTCACGGAGCCGATCAAATAACTTCTTGAGGGTTTCAACATGACTTTTCCCAGGCCGGGTTTTTGCAATCATATCGTCAACATAGACCTCGATTTCTTCATGCATCATGTCATGGAACAACGTAACCATAGCTCGTTGGTAAGTTGCCCCTGCATTTTTGAGTCCGAAGGGCATGACCTTATAATGAAAGGTTCCCCACGGGGTGATAAATGTCGTCTTCTCTTTGTCTTCATCCTTCATTCTTATCTGGTTATAGCCAGAAAAACCATCCATGAAAGAGAACAATTCAAATCCGGCAGTACTATCCACGAGAACATCGATATGTGGCAATGGGAAGTCGTCCTTTGGGCTGGCCTTGTTCAAATCACGGTAATCAACACACACTCGGACTCGACCGTCTTTCTTCATGACCGGTACTATGTTGGCCACCCATTCAAGGTATTGCGAGACTTCACTAAACCCCACTTTGAGAAGTTTCATTACTTCCTCTTCTATCTTCTTCGAGAGCTCTGGTTTAGTCCTCCGGAGCTTCGCTTTAGGATGCACGCCGGATTAGTGGGCAAACAATGTTCCACAATCGACGGATCTAAACCCGGCATATCAGCGTATGTCCAAGCAAAGATATCTTGATATTCTTTTAGCAATTGAGTCAGGTGTTCGGCCTCATCTTTGGGAAGATTTGCCCCAATCTTTATCTCTTTGGGCTCCTCGGCATCACTCAGATTGATAGTGATGGTTTGCTCAGAGGTGAGAACTTTGGGTTTTTCATGTTGCTCCCAACTTTGTTGTACTCCAATGGAGTCGCCATTTGGATCATCAGGGTCATCACCATCATCGCTCATGACATCGGATTGGACCATTTTCACTTCTTTGCCTATCATAAGGCTGCTCCTGAGACATAAAATGGATAGTTCAAAAAGACAAACAGGGGCTAAAAGGCATGAATTTCTTTTCTATTTTTTCGAATTTTCCTTCCTTTTGAAATTTTTTTTGATTGATTTTTTTTCGAATTTTTATTTTATTTAAAGAATTTTGGCAAAATATTTTGGAAAACTTTTTGACACGAGGAAGCATGATGAAGCCCAGGCCTCGGGATTCTCCTTGGATTTTTCTTTTCTTTCATCGGTTGGATATCATCAACGGGGTTTGGTATACCCCATCATGCCCTCAAATAAAACTTGTAATTATAATTGATATTCATCAACCAAATTACATTTATTGGATTGAAAAGTACGGCAATCAAAGTGAAATGACACCCTAACAGTCAAACCCTAGCAAACATCAACTTCTGACAAACGACATACAGAATATGATAAGCAAACCCTAGAAAACAACACATCCTAAAGAGATAGGATTCCCACGCAGGGGAGTGCAGAAAAGTAAACGTGTTACTCTTGTGGGCTAGCACCCGTTTCCTCCGATGGTTCTTCATCAATGGCACCTATGAGGAGATCATCGAATAGGGTCGTAATCCCTTCCATCCCATCATCTGGATCCTCTGTCTTTGTCGGGTCATCCATGCCACTCCATCCATCAGGCGCGATACCACGGGTGTTGATCATTCCTCCCTCATCATGCATCATTCTAGCAGGGCCCGGGAATGTCTCGCGGATATCGAGGAGTAATGAGTTTCTCATCTCTTGTTCATGTCCTCCACCTCTTCCATGGTACCCTAATCCGGCGGAACGAAACCTCCGAGGGGCTTCAATAGGATTCCGAATGCCCCGTTCTTGTCTACCAAGTCCACGGCCGGAATAAAGCCATTTCCAACCATCACTCTTGCTACCATAACTGCTGCATTTGACACATCAGGGATGGGTACTCTCGATCCTCGAGATGCATGGATAGTGGATACGAGCTCAAATGATTGGTAGCTCGACTCCTCCCTACGTTCCGGCTCGACATAGGGGATAGCCGTCTCATGAGAGATCCGATGATCCTTCTCGCCATGAACAATGACTAGCTTTCCTTTGACAACAAATTTCACACTTTGGTGGAGACTTGATGGCACAGCTCCAGCGTATGAATCCAAGGACGCCTAATAGAAAATTGAATGCGGTAGGAATGTCCATCACCTGGAAAAGGACGTTAAACATCACCGGCCCTATTTGCAGATCAAGGTGGGTCTCCCCTATCACCTCCTTTCTTGTACCATCAAAAGCTCGGACGGAGGTCTTTGCAGCACTTATTTTTGAAGGGTCTATTTTCAGGCGGTGAAGAGTTGCCAATGGACAGATATTCAAGGCAGACCCATTATCAATGAGTACTCGAGCCACATGGGAAGCCTTGCACTTGACGGATATATATAATGCCTTGGTATGTCCTCTCCCCTCAAGAGGGAATTCTTCATCAGAAAAGGCTATTAAATCCTTAAGAAGAATCGATCCTACGAATTCCTCCAACCTGTCTTCCTCGATCGTCTCTGGTACGCGAACTTCGCTTAGAACCTTCATTAGAGACTTTTGATGTGTAGGAGATGTTTGCAAGAGTTCAAGCAAAGAGATTTGAGCAGGCAATTTCCACAACTGGTCGACCACGTTATACTCACTTGCTTTGATTATAGCCGAAATTCTTTGGCCTCTTCGTCGATGTCGGCTTTGCAGGTTGGGCATTAGCTTGAGCATAGGTCCGACCAGACCTTGTAATCAGGTCAACATCTAGCTCATATGACCAAGGGACTGCTTTGTTATCCTTGTGCTCATACAGCTGGGGCATCTCAATAATTATTTCTTCATCAGTTGAAGGCACTTCCACTATCAATCCTTCATGGTCGGAGGCGTCCTCAAGTGGGGGCATGTCCTCGATCAATGGATTTGGTTTACTCTTTCCAGCACTTAGCTTAGCAAATTCCTTCTCCCAATCAATGACGACTTCGGAGATAGTTGACACTATTCCAGCTTGGTCGATATATGATCATGCCAGCCTTAACCATTTCTTGAACCCTTTCTTTCATGGTAGGTAAGGGAGGATTCTCATCTGTCGGATAATAACCAACTCTAACTAATCCGCTATAGATATCTTTGACAGAAACCTTCAAGTTTATCTTTTTGCTAGCATTGAACTCGAAGATTGCATTCACGTTTCCCTGATGTTCCAGCAACGGATTCTTCTTGACATTCGGTTGGGTGGTACGGAAAGAAAATGCCTTAGTATCCAACAAATTTTGGATCTTGTGCTTCAAAGTCAAACATTCATCGGTTGAATGGCCGACCTCTCCCATATGATACTCACATTTTTTGGAGGGGTCATAGTTGGAGAAGTTTTCAGCATTAGGCCGCTTTGGTTCGTGAGAGATCAATCCCTTGTTTCGGAGTATCGGTAAGACCTGAGATAGAGGGCCAGGAAGAGGAGAGAACTGCCTTTTGGTGAATTGCCGCTGTGCGGCACTCGGCCTCCATCTTGCTGATTCCGGGACACGAACCATCGGAGGCTTACTAGGGGCTGGTTGCACATATGCAACATTGACTTCAGTGGTTGGTTCTTTATCTTTCTTCATGGTGAACCTTTTGCCCTAAAGAGTTGGTTCATTAAACCATCCCTCCCTTAGGCCCATCTCGATCTGTTCATCCACTGGGATAAGCTGGTTGAAGTTCTCAACGTATGTGCTAGCCATCCGGTTACGGAACTCATATGGGAGAGTCTTGACGAACAACTTCATCAACTCCTTGTTTGTAGGCTCAGGAGTGATTTGAGCCGCCAAGTTTCGCCACCTTACAGCGTACTCCTTAAATGACTCACTTTTCTTCTTCTATCCGCTCAAGATCCTCTCGGGAAGGTGCAATGTCCATGTTGAACTTATACGCTTTGCTTTAGGAAAGCGTCGGCCACTTCATTCCGTGTCGAGAAGGTTTATATTTTTCATTATGTACCGGTTGAGTGCGGGCCCGTCAAGTTTGCATGAAACGATTGGATCATGAGAGGCTCATTCTTGACGTATTGGGCCATGCGTACGTGGTACATTTGCAAATGTGCTTTTGGGCGGAAGTACCATCGTATTTCTCGAACTCCCAGCATCTTAAACTTCTTCGGCACTTTGACTTTCTCATAAACTGACAAGTCGAACGGGAGTGAATTCTGCGATTCTTGCAATTGTTTCAGTTTCTCTTCAAGTTTGGCAAAGCGTTCATCTTGCTCCGCCTTAGGGACATTGTCGGGCTTGGCCTTTTCAGCTGTGACGAACAGTGGGTCATCCTCCGGTTCCGGCATGTCATCATCACCTATTTGGGCCTTGTTCGCCGCTTTGGGACTACTATCTCGGGAGAACGGGTGCAAGAGTCGATGCACTTGGAGGGATTGCATTTGATCCGTCATAAGCTGCATAGAGGTAAGCAACTGCTGGAGTTGATTTTCCACAGCGGTCATACGATCACGCATTTCGATTTGGTCGGCCATTTTTGCTCTTGATCGTGTAATGATGGGCGAACGTGGAGGATCCGTTATCACCTAATTTGAAGAAACAGAGACAAAGATAAGTATCCCATATGAAATATACCGGTCCATGGCAATGGTCTAAAACTTTTATTCATTAACGGAGTTTTTGACACTACTAACAAGATAGAAGCAAGATTGATTCAAGCACTTCATTAATGAAATAGAAGCTCGAAATGCCCTAAACAAACAAACTAGGAAAGTAAATGACTCAACTCTAGAAATGAAACAACAAGATTGACTCAAACACTTCATCTAGCTTGATCAATATACACTCGGGACACCACTCGGCGCAATCGCTTATTCTCCTCTTGAGCTTTTTCAGCAACCCTCTTGAGGCGTTTATTCTCAGCGCGGTTGGTGATCTTCAGCGGCACCTCTGGTATCTTTGGAAGTAACTCCTCTGGAATCTTGTGTTGTTGAATGTACTTAATTGAGGCATAGTACTTCATTTCTTTGCCCTTGAGCTCCTCCTCGGAGCCACTTGAGTTTTCGTGGCTGGCACATATCCCACATTGATTTAATTGTGAGAATGGAATCTTCATGGCCTCGGTCTCCATCAATGAAGCCGACTCGGAGTGGATCTCGCTTGCAATGCCGGGGAAGCTCTTGCACAACTTGATACCGACGGGTTACTCTAGTTGGATAGTACTCCGTTGCTCCAGTGAATCCAAGTAGAGGGATTGGGCCAACACCTCCACATGAAAGTCTCGCCACACGAACTTGGAACCACTTAGCATGCCATAGGAAACCCTTGGAAGTTGGTTTTTTCATGAAAGCTAGCCACCTAGAATAATGGTAATCCGGTGCATGTTTTTGGTTGTTCTCAAATCTCATAATAGGGTGATTAGAGTTATTAACATCAAGTATAGTCATTGAACCACCAAACCCTTTTATATGAGAAAGGAACCAAATTTGTAAAAGCTCAGGAGAGGAACGGAAGGTCTTATCCCCGCTTCCTTTAAATCGAGTGAGGAAAGAAAGGTTTCAGCCAAAATAGTGTTTATGAAATTTTTTCCTCCCAACACTTGTTCAACTAAGTGAGCCATCAAAGGGTTAATAGCATTCTTGCAATGAGGAAAAAGTATAAACCCAAAGAAAGCTAAAAGGAAAACTCTTCTCATTTGAAATGAATTGCCATTTTCAAAACATTCTTTTAGAAAAGACAAGTGACATGTATTGCGGTGGGCTTTTAAAACCTTTCTTACATTATCCTCCTTAATTCTCAGAAAATTGGATAAGGCCACAACGGGGTCTATTCCGATAGGTGGGCTAATTAATTCAGCTTTCAAAGGTTTCCCTATGGCAATACTATACTCTTCCAAGGTGGGCGTGAGTTCATGCTTACCGCCAAAGATGAAAGTAGAAGTCTCGAGGCACCAACAGTGAGCAAGTGCTTGGATGAGGCCGCCATGGATGTTGATACGCAGCAATGGAAGTAGTCGACTAATGTGTGACTATACAAATTGACGGCCAACTTGGTCTAACTTGTCCCACCATGCGCTAAGCTCTTCCTTTGGAGGAGAATAATTCGAATGTCCGGTATTCCCATTGTATATTGATCAAGACTCAGGACAATCCTAATGCCATGGACCGACAAAATAATACGGTAGAGTAAGTAAATTGCAAAGGCGAGAATTTAGAGAACTTACTTTACCAATAAACAAAGGGCAATCACATAGACATGCGCATGGTAAGTGGCTCGATTTCTAGTCATAAGGCTTAACAAAGTGAAGCCACAAGGATGATCAGACTAGCCACGGGCGTGCGAACTAAGTCGGGTCCTCATGACTTCGGCTTGGTCAAAGAGCCGACCTGGGTTGCGGGCATGCGAACCGAGGTAGGTACTCTTGACACCAGAAAAGAAACTTCGGGATTGAGATGGGCGACTCGTACTGCGGGCATGCGGTCGAAGTGGTATCCATCTCAATACCATCCTAGATGATCCTATGCGGCCCAGGTCCGGCGGCGGGTTGTGTGTGCAATAGTGTAGTGCTAGATGCAAGGCATGCACGGCAATTTATATCAAGCAACACTTCATAAGTGAAAGTAAACCATACATTCCTACACCTCCCTGCAAAGCAAATGTTAGCAAACACTTCCCCTTATACCTCCCACTCTGCAAGAACATTTAACACCTTAAATGTTAGGGACGTACCTGGGATCCTCGCTGCTAAACAAAAACATTTTTCAAAAGAAAAGAAAAATTGGCCTAAGTCCACTAAGAGTTTCAAAATTTGTCCCCAGCGGAGTCGCCAAGCTGTCGCGACCTCCCCGAAGCGGGATTTGACCACCTAAGGGTTCGGCTAATGGATTGCTAAGCCTAGACTTAGCTCGGGTTCTCCTGAGCCCATACCACCCGCGACTTATGGTTTAAGTTCTTAATATGCAAATGATTTTTATCATGGAGTCGCCACTAATCTATTTTTGGTGGGTCGATTAGAAACCCAAGTAAAGTAATGGGAGAATTACTTCACTCCTACGAACCGAGATTGTGAGTTCGGGACTTGGTTACACTAGATTTCTCTAATGCCCTTTCGGTACCATTCTTTTATTTCCAAAGATGTTTTTGCAGGCAGCTTGAATTGATTTTAATTTATCTTCCTAACGTGTGAGGTGATCATGCGGGTGCGCAAACCACCAATTTAACACCCAAGAAAGCCATGAATAAATTGCAGGACCTACCTCGTAGCAACGAAAGCATCTGCATTGTTAAATCAAAATCCATATCAACAGACCTAGATGTGATTTCTAATTAACACACAATTTCTTTATTTTTTTGGTTTTCACTTATTAATGAGAACCATGTAGTGCATCTAATCTAACATGAAATGGCATGACAATGTGTTCTAAACTACATGACATGAGTGAAATATTTTTTTGTGTTTTCTTAATGAACATGCAATAATCAAATATGCAAATCAAAATGACCTAATTATAATGACGGGCAATTTTTAATTAAATGAGCCTAATTCTACATGACGTGCACATGATATTTCTATTCCTAAAAATGCAATTTATCCTAAAAATTGAAACTAATTTATCTAAAGACAAATTTTATATTTTTCATGATATTCGAAATTAAGACGAATGCAAATATTACCTAGCTAAAGTAAAATTCCATCCAATTTAAACTTAGGATTAAGTCATGCTAAATCCTAATTTAAACTAAGACGTTATTTTAATCTAGCAATTTCTAACCTAAGATGCAAATTGGTCTAATCTTAAAATGAGACACGTGATTCTATTCTAAAATGCATGATGAATTTTTATGGAAATTCGTAATTAAAAAACACTAAAAAAAAAACCACTAGAGTGAAAATTAAAGGGACACGTTATCTCTTCTAAAGCATGCATTTTAAAAAAAAACCTATTATGCAACCTACAAAAAAAACTAGCATCCTAAATTAACTAATTTTTCTTGGGATTTTTCTGTTGTAAAAATTTAGAATCAAAAATCCTATTCTAAAATGACACGTGCAATTCTTAAAAACTAATATCTTGAATGCATTTTTTTGGATTTTTTTTTAACAAACGAAATAACTAAATACGCTAACCCTAGCCCTAATCTAACTCGCATTTTTTTAATTTCTTTTATGCAAAAACCAAAAGTTAATTCAAATAACCCGATATCTAATCCAATCAAGATAAGATTAATGCCCAAAATTGACAAACCGTACCTCGCACATGAGATCGGGTTGGTCAATTTTAAATTAAATCGCGAATCGAATCTCGGGCATGAGATTGGATTGTCGATTTTTATACGAGATCGTGAGTCGGATTTCGGGCGCGAAAATCGGACTCATAATCCCTAAATTGAGGGGTTATTTTACATTGGAATTTCAATCCTGCGTTAATGAATAATCACACTAAAAAAATAAAAACCAACTATAAACTATAAAAAAAATAAAGATAGAATAATAATAATAATAATAAAAAAACTACCTAATCCCCTTTTTGTCTTTTTCTTCTTCTTTTTTTGGTTTTCTTCTTTTTTTCTTTTCCCACGCACCGGTTTGCTCGTGGGTCTCAAGGGAAGCCGGTCGTCGGTCCGGAGGGGCGAGATCCGGCGTTCGGGACTCCGGCGAGGACCGGTGGAGCAGGGCGCTCGGGCGGAAGGTAGAGCGAGCAAGTAGCGTGCGGCTCGAGCTCCGGAGCAGCGGAGAGGCGTCGGCTGCTCGGGGTTGTAGTGGAGACTCGGCGTCGGGGATCACTGCTGAGCGGAGCAAAGGAGTAGCCACATCGCGGGCAGGGGCGTCGGACTACTAGAACTGGTTCGGGCTGCTGCAGAGGGAGCAGTGGTGGCGGAGACGCGCAGCAACGGAGGCAGAGGGGTCGCGGTGAGCGTCGGGGAAGACCGACGAAACGGCGGTGGTGGAAACACGGCGATGGAGGCGTGTGGCGCTCGCGCGTCGCAAGTTGCCGGTGCGGGGCGTCGGGTGAAGGTCTGCTGCGGTTGGGAGTGGCGGAGGGAGCGTCACCGAGAGTGTTACAGCGACGGAAGGGTCGCGGTGTCTTTAGCGAGCGGCGAAGGCGCGGTGGCGCAAAGTTGAGCCGAGGGTGTCGGGGCTGGGTTGCGGTGCGCGCGAAGGAGGTGCGGTGCCGGCTGGTCGTCGAGGCCAGAGGCGGAGGCTGGCTGTGGGCGTCGGAGGCGCGGGCTGCAGGGCGTGGGTTTGTCGTGTGTCGGCACGAGTTGCAGGCGGGGGCAGAAGCGGTGACGAGCGAGCAGGGATGCTGCACGTTGCGGGCGGAACCGGATTGGCGGAGCAGCGGTGGCGATCTCGGCCTGCGGACGGGGTACTCGCGGGTTGCTGGGTCACGAGCGGAACTCGGAGAGGGGCCGTCGAGCGTCGGACCAACGCAGGGCGTGCGGCGGCTCGGCAACAAGGGGTCGGCTTTGGAGCGACGGCGGGAGGTTCGGGGAGCGGCGGCGTCGTGGACCGGCACTGGTCGCGGCTTCACGAGGGCGCGGGCGTTGCTGGTGGCGGTGGCGGCGGGTGAGGTGGCGCGCGGCGGAGGTGGTGCGGACGTGAGATGGGCACGGGCGTACAATGGAAACCGGCGGAAAGTCTCAGTGAAGAAGAAGAACAGTGGGCGCTCTCTTTTTTTTTCCCCCTTTTGCAGCCGCACGCCCCCTCCTTTAAGAAGACCACCCTTCTCTCTTTTTTTATTATTTTTCTTTCTCGTTCTTTCTCTTTCTTGTTGCCTTCTCTGACTGCACTTACTTTTTTTCTCTCTGCAGGTTCTCTCTTTTTTTAATAGCTCTCACAAACTACTCCAGTCAATTTTCGTTCTCCCCCCTGACTTTACATTCTTTTTTTTTTATTTTTCTCTGACACACTCCTTTCCCCCTTTGTCTGACCGAAAGGAAAACCTCCTCACCGTGGACTTTTCTTTCTTCGCTTCTTTCTTGATTTGCTCTCCGGGAAGGAGAGAATTCTTACTATAAAAAATTATAAAATGGTGAGCCCATGCTTTTGCAGACTTTCTCCCGGATCCTCGCGTGCGCAGTGGATTTTTCTTTGCTTTCTTCACGCATGCGGCTAGAAATTTTTTTTACGTCCGCCGAATTTTGTCCACGCATGGTGCATGCATTAATGAGGAAGAGACAATGGACGTGAAGAACTCTTCTTTCTTCTTTTTCATTGGGTACTTTCAAATCAGCAAGAGAGAGACGACCTTTTGTGCACGTAATTGACCGCGAGCTGCCGTGTTTGGTTGCGTTTTGGTACCGATGCGAATGCGACTACATGAGATGTAATTTTAATATTTTTTCTTAGGGGTTAAAGATTAATCCCTAAATTTTTATGCAATTAATTACTAAATGATTGGTCAAAATTTAGGTGTCAATACCATGAATGCAAAAAAAAAAAAAAAAAAAAAGTTGTAAAGGCTCTATTTGAATCTCGGTCAATAAATATCTCTCTTTTAATCTTATAACAACTCCTTTTCATCGATTGTGCTTCTTCGTCCAATAACTATCTGGAGAAATGCAAAGGTCAGTAACTAGACCTCATAAAAATTGTACCCGAAAAGAAGAGGGTTGAAAGTGACATCTGTCTTACCAGATAGTTTCATAGCAAAACACACATCATTACACACCAAAAAACGATAATAATCACAATCTCAAACAAACCTTACTCTAGCTGGATAGTTTTCACAAACTTAGATTCCAAGCAAAACACAACCTAAATGCTTATCGGTGCCATTCTTATTTTAAGACCAAGGCAATACTCAAAACTATGCTTCATAAAGAACTCGATAATGTTGACTACATTAAACATCGAGAATTAGATGACAGTGAGATTCAATGATTAGTTTGATAGAATTAAGACCTTCCTCTGTACTTCATTAGAGAAACTACACTAAAAATTAGATGAGAGCAAGATTTAATGCTTAGATTACTGAACAAGTAGAGAGATCTTGTTCTCCCAACAGATCAAGTGTTAATCCTCTCAAAAGTAGGGAGTTTATCATGTATTACTAACAAAGAATTAAAGCCCAATCTTGGCAAATTAGGGGGGAACCACACAATTCTGTGGCAGTCAACATCAGCATTCTTGTTTCTGACAATTTCCCGAGCGGTAAAAGAGTTAAGGCAATCAGTTGAGGAAGCTGTGCATACAACATTCTCTACAGCTGAGGAATTAGGAAAATTCACGCCACAAACAGAAGCTTGGGTGGAAACCAACTCTCTGGAGCTAGCAGCGGGCCACTTCCAATGAGAGTTACGAATTACAGTGGATACTTTGGCCTGCAGAGGAAGAGAATATTCGTAAGTTATTCTCCTTGAGAAATGATTCCAGCGAGATCCCAACATGGTGTCACAAATTATACCAAGAGAAATATCACCTCCATTACCCAGTATATATCGAATGCAGGATTTCAAAAAATTCCCAACTTTAAATAACTTCATTCAAGCATAAGTAGCATCTGGTTTATGTCAAAATGATAATTATAGAGTCAGGCAAAACATAGAGACCAACCTCAACAAAATACTCCACAGACACTTTAAAATACAAAGCAAGATTTCATAGATCCAGTCTTCGAATGCCAGGGCCTCCAAACTTCTTAGGAGGACAGACGGTGTCCCATCTAACTTTTGCTCCCTCTTTATAATCAGGAGCTCCCTTCCAGAGGAAAGCTCTACACCTTCACTTAACCATTTCAAAAACTCTTGGGCAAAAAAAAGAGTTGACCCTAGTAGTTAACCAGACTACGAATAACAAATTTAATAAGCTGAAGTTCGCTGGCATACTGTCCAAGCTTTAAATATTGTTGTAATTTGATGATTTTGTGAGAGGCTTATAGTCCTTGTCTTAAAGTCTTCCAAAGAATCCACAATTACAAGAAGAAAGAACCAAACAAGAACATAGGGTTGGCTGATTGGTTATGCTGATTGATTTGATTGCTGTGTGTTTGAAAAATACATTTTTCAAAAGCTTAAACTATTAAGAAACTTGCCAAGCAATGTATATATAACGTATAACTCAACACTCCCCTTGTGTAGAACTAATCCCTTCCACACGCACAACAGAATGTGGATGTAATCACATCAATGAGATAACCAGGGAAATGATAACAACCAACATAACAAACAAGAAATTTAAAACAATTGACATGTACTTTAATCCAATGCTAAGAAGTGAACAAGTAGAATGCAGACAATTTGTTGGAAATTTAACAAAACAAGTAGAATGCTAATCTTTCAGAATAGATTCTTTCTAGATTCTGATTGTACCCCATGATCATTACCCGCCCCTTAAATAGCCAGCCAAAAGAAGCAGCAGAAACAAATCTACTTACCCTTTAAACTTTGCCAACCAGCAACTCCAGAGTCCAGGGTTACACATCTTTGATTCCATGAAGCAGAATATGAATAGTTATCAAAATGAACAATGGTATCCAGTTTCATTTGTGTCTGTACTCAAACTGACTAAACCATCCCTTAATCTTGGATGGTAAGTAAAATGCTGGAATACAAGGCTTGAGGCGCAATAAATCTGTTTCCCCATAGATTTCGATGTGTCGCAGTATGCTCAGAAATGAGAAGATTGCATGTGTGGGAATAAGTACTTTGTATCGGCAAATTTAGACTGAAAGTTAAATACCAAGTTCCTTCCTATTCTGGTGAATGCTGCAGAAGTAATTTTTGCATATCGGAATCAGAGATATAAAGGAAAATTGACAGGCACATTCCACAACTTAGTGGATGCGTTCAAATGGAATTTCCAGAGTAAAACAAGTAAGTGGATTTAAAGCACCTAACTATCATTAACATGACATGAACTTGCTCTATCCATCTTGAAGTTCCGAGTTACACTTTTTCAATGTGATACAACTTTCAAACATTTTCAAAACTTGCCTTTGCTATTTATTTATCAGATAAATTATGTCCACTGAATTCGAGGACGGGATCTGCCTTCATCCTAATCGAACGCCGGTCCATGTAGCCAACTTGGGTTGACTCCCATTTTCTTTCAACCAAATCCATCCTGAATAAATAGGGGCCTTATGAAGAAGTCTGCTTGACAAGAGCGATATGATGATTATTTGGGTACATATGTATTGGAAAAGTCAACAAAGGATAGCAGTTGCTTTATGTCTGAATTCATATAGAAGTTTCCCAGTCTTCACCGCCTCGATGCTTAGGATCACGGGAAAGACTGCCTTCTTTTTCTAGAAGCCTAGCCCCAGGGGGAAGGAAAAGGAGACAAAATTGATTAAGCTGCCAGATTAACTTAATGGATTGAATAATTGATATATAGGAAATTTTGTACGTCCGTGTAATTCAAATTTTCCGTACCATGGGATGCAAATAATTCTATGATTAATTAGGTAATTCAACCAAGTTTCTTTTGATCAGACCATTACCTAACTCATAAGAACAGTAGAGTACTTCATAAAATTTAGATTTTACCTAGAGAAGGTAGTTTTCTCGTTGTCAAGAGAAAATATCATTCATGTAAGCAAATAACCTCACGGTTTCTTAGAGTGGTGAGAGCTATGGTGTAATATGTTAGGGGTAAATGATAAAATTTTTGTGTTTTAAGTTCCCTATAATTACACTTTCCATCCTCTTGTTTAAAAAATTGTACTTTGCATTTTTATTTTTTTTGGTCGGTGTTCAAAAGTATTCTAGAACTTAGGTCCAGAGATATTAAAAAAAATCAATACTTTACACGGTCTAACTAAAATCATGTGAACTGTTGGTGTCTGGCATTCGAATTTTCTTCTTAGGAGAGGCTTCTAAAAAATCTGGCTTTTCAAGACACATGGTAGCTTCTGAAGAACTTCCTAATTAGCTGCGTGCATTGCACACTTCAAATCTTTGACTTAATGGCCATTTCTTCCATGGTGTCAAGTCTTTTTGTGCCAGAAAAGAAAGAAGAAAAAAATTGTGACAAATATGTGAATAGTCTAATGTTTCATTAACGAGACCACGAGCATTGTAGTTTAGATACACACTCATCACATTTTTCTGATGTTGAATAATCCTCAACAAGAGAGTTTCTGTCGAGTAGTTAGGTGTAAGAATTTCAACATCTCTAAATCTTCTGAGAACGACAATAGGTATCAACAAGATGAAACTAGAAATCTGTAAGTTAAGTGGCACAAGAAACCCATAAAAAAATAGAGCGGGATAATGGAGGATAATGCTAGGATACCTATCACTCGTTTACCAATTTGTTAAAGTGATGTGATCAATTTTTATCGGCAATGAATATGACCCCACTTTATTAATTTTGTTTAAAGATCAAAGTGTTTTATATCATATCAATATTATAGCGCATGCACATCAGACAAATGCAAGATTAATAAGTGTGTATATACACACACAGATTGGTTATTTGTCATTTTTTTTTTTTTTTTTTTTGGTTATTATCATGTGTTTTTTCGTGTCAAGGATTGTCGAGTGCATAAAAATTGATAGTTTTAAGATAATTACGTAAAAATGAGCTTGAAGGTGAGAGGAGGCAAAGGGCAGAATTAGAAGACTACTTTCCCTTTTTATATTCAACGAACTGGTCAACGATTCCATTTTAATGTATTAGACTAGAACGGGGTTTACAGAGTTTTCATACAGGTTGGTCTTCTAGGGTTTTTATTGTGTCCTTACCGGGGGAACGAGATCCTTTACCCCTGTTTGCATCCCCGTAATTTGATAATTAGTATCTCGCTCATCTTAATCACTAATTCATGTGAATATGGATAACTGTGGAATTCGTGACCAAATATATTAGCACTTTAGAATTACCGACACGCCAATAGAGACATCGAGTACGATAGAATATCTTTATACATATGCAACCATCAATTGAACTATATACAAAAGTTTCTCATACTTTCTATTCTGCTTTCATTTCTCGCAATGATACCTAATCATACAAAGATTTTGCAATAGAAGAAAAACCAAACAGACCCAAATAAATCACTTTCAGAAACAATCTGCTGCATTTATCATTAGGATTTATCTAAGTAACAGCGCTACCATACGGACTTATTATCCGGATCTCGTGAATACAATGAGCGCAAGTAAGCACATGTCTTCCCAATTCCATCCTGTAAGAATACCAATTCACCATGTTAAAATCATATTAAAATATGGCCAAGTTTCTCAAGTTATCTCCTTTTCAAAATTGTATTTATTGTTTTCAACATAGTTTAAAGGACACGGGTTTGAACTTTGAAGTGGGCAAAATTGCTTCGTAAGTTGGATTTTCTTGTCAAAGACGTAGTAGGGCTGCTTCTTGGAACAGGTCTTCATTGGCAAACTTGCTTTTTAAAAAAGTAAGCACAAGCACAAACTCCCTCAACGATTCCATGAGGACGAAATAACGAATAACTGCAAGAAGAAAGCCAAATTTCGGAGGCTGAATTTCATGCGGATGTAACCAAATGAAATTACCATTAACCAAGAAAAAGAAAAGAGTAGAATGAGGTAAAATCCCACTCTGAATCTTGTAGTTAAATAAGTATTTACTTTCCTACTTTATAGCAACTTCCTTTCATGGATTGGGGTTCTTCCTCAAAAACTATTGAAGAAATGCGAAGGCCAGTAATATAGAAATCGGACCTCCTAAAGAATTGGACCCTAAACAAGAGATTGAAGTTGACATTTGTCTGCCATCACAAGCTGAGAGATGACATAGAGCAAAACATGCAACTCTACACACCAAAGAGCAACAATCAGCACAACCTCAAGCAAACCGTACTCTTAGCTGAATAGTTTTCACAAAGTTAGATTCCAAGCAACACACAACCTACGATGCTCATCAGTGCCAATCTTATTTTGAGACCAAGACAACTCTCAAAACTATTCCTAACATAACTTGATAATTTTGATGTCATTAAACATCAAGAATTAGATGACAGTGAGATTCAGTAATTAGTTTGACAGAACAAAGCTGCAGTACCTTGCTCTGTAGTCCGTTAGAAAAAATAGACTCAAGAAATAGATGACAGCAAGATTCAATGCTTAGATTACAGAACAAGCAGAGAGATCTAGTACTCCCAACAGACCAACTGTTAATCCTCTCAAAAGTAGGGAGTTTATCATGTATTACTGACCAAGATATAAAGCCAAATCTTGCAACACTAGGGGAGAACCCCACAGGTTTGTGCCAGTCAACATTAGCACCCTTGTTTCGAACAATCTCCCAAGCAACAAAAGAGTTAAGGCAACCATTTGAGGAAGCCAGGCATCCAAATTTGCCCGCAGCTGAGGAATTAGGAAAAATCACACTACAAACTGCACCTTGGACGATAACCAACTCTTTAGACCTAGCAGTGGGCCACTTCCAATGAGAGTTACCAAATACAGCAGACAATTTTGGCCTGCATAGGAAGAGAAGAGTCATAAGTTATTCTCCTTGAGAAATGATTCCGGCAAGATCCCAGAATGATGCCACATATCATACCAAAGAGAAATACTAACATATATCTAATATGGCATTCCAAAATTTTCCCCAACTGTTAATAACTTCTTCCAGGCATAATGAGAAGCATCTGGTTTACAGTCAAGATGATGCCTATACAGCCAGGCAAAATACAGAGATCCACATCTCAACAAAATACTGCACAGGCACTTCAAAATATAAGCAAGATTTCCTATATCCAGTCTTTGAATGCCAAGGCCTCCAAACTACTTAGGAGGACAGACAGTGTCCCATCTAACTTTTGTTCCCTCTTAAGCATCAGGATCTCTCCCTTCCAAAGGAAAGCTCTACACTTCTGCTCAACCATATCAGAAACTTTCTTGGGCAACAAAAAGAGTTGACACTAATGGTTAACCACATTATGAATAACAGATTTAATAAGCTGAAGTTTGCCAGCATATATGCGGCTTTTAACTGTCCAAGCTTAAAATCTTTTTGGAATATGATGATTTTATGAGATTGTCTGAAAGTCTTCCCAACCATCCAAAATAACTAGAAGAAAGAACCAAACAAGAACATAGGGTTGGCTGATTGGTCATACTGTTTGATTTGATTGCTGCATGTTAGACAGATGCATTTCTTAAAAGCTTTAAGTTGTTAGGAAACATGCCAAACAACGTATATATAATGGACTCCCCTTGTGTAGAACCGATCCCTTACACAAGCACGACATAATGTGGATGTAATTGCATCAATGGAATAACTGGGGGAATGATAACTAACAACATAACAGACAAGGAATTTTGAACCACCAACATGTGCTTTAATACAATGCTAGAAATGAACAAGTAGAATGCGGACAATTTGTTGGAACTGTAACAAAACTTTGCTAATACTTCAGAAGAGATTCTTCCCAGATTCTGATTATACCCATGATAATTACCCACCTCCTAAACAGCCAGTCAAGAAATAGCAGAAACAAATCTACTCACCCTGACTTTGCCAGCCAGCAACTCCAGAGTCCAGGGCTATGCACTTTTGATTCCATGAAGCAGAATATGAATAGTCATCAAAATGAACAAAGGGCAAAGATTTCATTGAGTGCTATCCAGTCCACGAAATGCCTTCATTGCTGGAATGGAAGGGTTGAAGCGCAATAAATCCATTTCCCCCATAGATTTCAATGTGTATCACAGTTTGCTCAGAAATGAGAAGATTGTGAGTGTGGGAATAAGTACTTTGCATCGGTAAATGCAGACAGAAAGTTAATACTGAGTTCATTCCACTTCTGGCGAATGCTGCAAAAGAAATTTTTGCATGTCAGAATCAGAGAAATAAGGGAAATTAGTCAGGTAAATTCCACAACTTAGTAAATGTGTTCAAATGGAGGTTGAGGATTTAAAGCATCTAACTGCCATTAACATGACAAGAACTTGTTTTATCCATCTGAAGTTCTGAGCTACACTTTTTCAAGGAGATGAAACTTTCAAACATTTTCAAACTTGTCTTTGCTATTAATTATGTCCAGACTTTAGATTCATCTAGTGGATTGAACATCAGGATAAAACAGACACTTACTGAACAGGAAAAGATAACATATATACATACCTATCCCTGTGAGTAATTTGAGAACCAACTAATCATGAAAAAGTCCAGATCTTAAGAACAGAGCCTGCAGTAGCATGTCCCTTCTTCTCTAAAACAAGGAGCAATCTCACACCCAAGGTCCCCCTTCAGCATCTTCTCCTAGGCTAAATACCAGTGAGGCAATGGTGAAGGAAAGGGTATATAGACCTTTCTATAGGTCACTGGGTCGTACCAACAAACTTCACCCATGGAATTCCAATGTAATCTGAAAGGGAAGCAAGATTTAGAGAATTGATGAATGAGAGAGAGCACAGTGATGACAAAAGAATTGGTTGATGAGTAAGAGAACTGCTAGAATGCAAAAATAAGCTGAGAATTCCAAATTCAAATGCAACAGTCTGTTAATAAGATCCCAGATTTTTATTTCATTTTTGCTGGATCGAAGATATCATGGGAAGCAGTCCAATGGATAGGGGAACCGATGCAGAATCTGAGAAGGTGACTATGAGTAGAAGAGTAGAGGAGTAGTAAATGGCAAGATCAATACCTTGATTTTAATTAAATCTTCATGAGATGGAGACGGTGATGGAGGTGAGGACAACAAAGTGGAGAGGCAAAGCATAGGTAGGTGATTGAGGTGTAGACCACATGGGGAAGGAGATGATGAAAGAGGTATATTTTACACCCCTAAGTTACGCCCAAAAGCTATCTGCAAAATATTAAGACACTTATTAAGTACACATATAATTTAAGATTGCAATTAGGGAATTATCTCAGTACAAGTTTTACTTTTAGGTCCGAATTTTATAACTATGAAAGTTTTAATGCAACCACACATAAGAGTAACATCATTTGTACCGAGGTCTGACTGTAAATCTATTTCCCAAGAGTTGCCGTAAACAAGTCCATCCTTCACATAGCCGAAATGGAGCGGCTATAAGTCTTGGACATGTCATGTATATATATCCAAGACAAAGCGAACTTAAATAACATTCGCCTCACCAGAAGTTGTCTGCTGTGATACCAATCAGCTTTTCACTCAGAGATGATAATTTACTTGCAGATTGCTTGAATACAGTAACCTGCAAATGCAAAAAGAAACCTAGCCATGAATTCTGAACATCTGTCCTGAGTCTTCATCAAAGGGGGAAGGAATAACATATCCTAGAAGTACAATGATGCATAAGACAATCAATTCCTCGAACCATAAGCAGTTAAATCACAATGCTCAATCATATATTTTGAAGCTAGAGACTTCGCCCATCCATTGGCAGGGATTTTATAATTATCGAAAATGAGAGGGCTCAAGGCAAAGTGAGAACTTTTTCACGTAGCATGCATAGGAAGTACTAATTCTATCAATTAATGACAATCTGCATATGTTTTGAATAATCATAAGACTGGAAGATTCCAAGTCACGTAGCCGTAATTGATTAACATCTATTACTCTGCATATATACTCTAAGTTCACAAAACTACATAGAATGTGTATAAGACTCCCTCAACAACGACCATCTTCTATATGGGATCCAAAAATAGTATGTAGAGATTGACAGTGATTTAAAAGACCTTGTTTTGCTCTGCCCAGTCCTTTGACTATGATGAGTATGAAACAGGATGCCAAACATATGCAGACACGCCTTCAGGAAATTTAATCACTGATAAAAAGGAACAGATGAAGGTTCCAATACATTGACAGCCACAGCACCTCCAGGCTTTAAAAGTCGAAAACATGTAAATATCCGCATCGCTCAAAACAGTCAACTTTCCCTTCAATGGTCCTGAATAAATAGGCAAAGGAGAAAAGGCTTCATAAGTTGGATTTTCTTGTCAAAGACGTAGGGCTGCTTCTTGGAAAAGGTCTTCATTGGCAAACTTGCTTTTTAAAAGTAAACCCAAGCACAAATACCACCGACCATCCCAAATAAATTCTTTATTGGAATGCTGGTATCATGGTGAATAACTACAAGAAATAGTTCAAATTTGGAGGAGAAATGATTAAGTGACTGTTCTTAATCTACTATGAGATTAACAGACTGTTTTTTACCACAAAAAAAAAAAAAAAAAAAAATAATTGTAAATTGTTGTAAGATCCACTTCTTCAAGAATTTGTAACTCATAACATGCCGTTACTTTGGTAGTAGTCCAAAGACTATTATGCTAGCAAAGCCCAATTTGGAGGTGATATTTCCTATGGACATAACTAAGCAAAATTACCATGAATGCTCAAAAAAAAAAAAAAAAAAACTATCTTACTAGTGGGATAGTTTTTGCAAAGTTCTGTTCCAAGCAAGACATAACCTACGATGCTTATAAGTGCCAATCTTGTTTTAAAGACCAAGACAACTCTCAAAATTATGCTTAAAAAAGAACCTGATAATTTTGATTACATTAAACTTCAAGAATAAGATGACAGTGAGATTCAATGATTTAGTTTGACAGAACAAAGCTGCACTACCTTGCTCCACAGTTGATTAAAGAAACTACACTTAAAAAAGAGATGACACCAAGATATAGTGCTTAGATTACAGAACCAGCAAAAAAATCTAGTATTCCCAACAGACCAACTGTTAATCCTCTGAAAAGTGGGAAGTTTATCATGTATTACCAACCAAGAAATAAGGCCAAACCTGGCACATTAGGGGAGCACTCTTGTTTCTGACAATTTCTTGAGCAACGAAAAGGCAACCATTTGAAGAAGCTGTGCATACGACTCTTTCTGCAGCTGAGGAAATAGGAAAAATCACACCACAAACTGCAGCTTAGGTGGAAACCAACTCTTCAGACCTAGCAGCTGGCCACTTCCAAATGATCCTTTGGCCTGCAGAGGAAGAGAAGAGTCATGAATCATTCTCCTTGAGAAATGATTCTGGCAAGGTCCCAGCATGATACCCCGAATCATACCAAGAGATATTATCTTTATTACCCACCATGTATCTAATGTGTTCCAAGCATAAGTAGCATCTGGTTAACAATCAAGATGATAGCTATAGAGCCAGGCAAAACATAGAGATCCACACCTCAACAAAATACTCCACAGACTGTTCAAAACACAAGCAACATTTTACAAATCCAGTCTTCCAATGCCAAGGCCGCCAAACTGCTTAGGAAGACAAACAGTGTCCCATCTAAGTTTTGCTCCCTCTTTAGTATCAGGATCTCCCTTCCAAAAGAAAGCTCTACACATTCAGTAAACCGTATTAATAACTTTCTTGGGCAACAAAAGAGTTGATACTAATAGTTAACCAGACTGAACAAGGAATTTAATAAGCCATAGTCCCCCAGCATATGGGAGTTTTTTAATTGTCCAAGCTTTAGCGCTTGTTGCAATTTGATCATTTTATGACTGGCCTATAACCTTTCTCTAAAATTCATCCAGACGATCCAAAATTACAAAAAGAAAAAAACCAAACAAGAACCTAGGGTTGGCAGATTGATCATGCTGTTTGATTTGATCGCTGCATGAATTTCCTAAAAGCTTGAGTTGTTAGAAAACTTGCCAAAAAATGTATGTATAATGTACAACTCAACACTCCTCCTCGGGTAGAACCTATCCCTTAATGCATGAGAGAATGTGGACATAATCACATAAATGAAATACCCGGGGAACATGATAACAGACAACAATACAAACATTGACATGTCCTCTGATACAATTCTATATATGAACAGGTAGAATGCAGACAATTTGGTGGAAATTTTATAATAACAAGTACAATGCAGAGAATTTGCTAATCCTTCAGAAGAGACTCTTTCTAGATTCTGATTACATCCCATGATCATAACCCGCATCCTGCAAACAGCCTGTCAAATGAAATAGCGGAAACAAATCTACTCACCCTTAAACTTTGCCAACCAGCAACTGCAGCGCTATGCAACTTTGATTCCAGGAAGCAGACTAGAAATAGTTATCAAAATGAACAACAAGCAAAGATTTCATTGCATGCTATCCAGGATGCGAAATGCCTTCATTTGCATCTGCACTTAAACCGACTAAACCATTCCCAAATCTTGGATGGTGAGTAAACTGCTGGAATGGAAGGGTTGAGGCGCAATAAATCTGTTTCCCACATAGATCTTGATGTGCATCACAGTATGCTCAGAAATAAAGATCACATGTGTGGGAATAAGTATGTTGTATTTGTAAATGCAGACTGAAAGTTAATACCGAGTTTCTTGCACTTCTGGTGAATGCTGCAAAAGTAATTTTCGCATATCACAATTAGATATAAGGAGCAGTAGTCAAATACGTTGCACAACTTAGTAAATGTGTTCAAATGAAGTCTCCAGACTAAAACAGGAAACAAAATTTAAAGCACCGATCTGCCATTAACGTGACATGAACTTGCTCTATCCATCTGAAGTTCTGAACCACTCCTTTCCAATGTGATGCAACTTTCAAACATTTTCAAACTCGTCTTTGCTATTTACATATCACACAAGTTAAGTCCAGGCTTCAGATTCATCTAGTGGATTGCACATCAAGGAAACACAGACACTTATCGAGGGGGAAAGAGAACATACCTATCCTCGTGAGAAATTCGAGAACCTAGAGATCATGGAAAAGTTTGCACAAAAGTCGAGATCTTAACAAAAAAGCCTGCAGTGGCATGTCCCTTCGACCCTACAATGAGAAGCAGACTCACATCCAGGGTCCCTTCAGCAACTTCTCCTAGACTTACTGGTAAGGCGATGGTGAAGGAAGGGTAAATAGACCTTTCCATAGGTCGCTGAGTAAATTCACCAATCGAATTCCAATGAAATCTGCAACGCAAACAAGATTGAGAGAATATTGGCGAATGAGACAGAGCACAGCGATAACAAACGAATTGAATGAGGCAATACAACAAACAGCTAGAGTGCAAAAAATAACCTGAGAAATCCAAATTCAAACGCGACAGTCCCTTAATGACAGCCCAGATTCATCGGCATCTTCACCGGTTTGTGGGAGTCACGCGAAGCATTTCAATGGACAGGGGAACTGATGGCCGAATCTGGGTAGACTTCAAGTAGGAGAGTAGAGCAGGAGAAGGAAATGGCGGAATGATTCCTGATTTTGATGAGAGCAAATGCACGTCCGGAGTCATGTCGCGAGAATGACTTTGGAAGAAGGCATTCAGACAATTCCAACGCCATCTCCGGAGGAACCGTAGAGGGTTCATCGCACCCACCACGATCACAGCTACTAAGCAGAGAGGGCACCAAAGCGAACACTCCCTCAAGTAATATTCGAGTCCAAATCCTTTTAAGTAATTCGCGTGAAATTCAACCAAATTTCTGGGATTTCGCGGATGAGGTGCCAATAGCAGCCGGTCCCTTTCTTGCATCGCTCCTCCAGAATCCCACATCTATAAATACAGAGTTCTAATAGGGAGGGAGGGAGGTCATCCAGAGGCAACTCCCTCAGCTTCAGGCAATCGGATTTTAAGATCTGGAGAGACGAAGGGAGATTGCTAGACAGTCTTTCCACATTTTCCATATTATCGATCCACAGCAAGGTGCAAAGAGGGAAGGGGTGGAAGCGCAAGATCCTCCTCCTTCCCCACTCCTCCAGCGTTGCCGATGATCCACAGTTCTTGAAGGGAGGTGAGGGGGTAAGCCACTCCTCAATCGGCTGCTTCATATTCCCGCTTATCTTTACCCAGAGTTCTCGTAGCTGGGGTGGCAATCCTCCGTCGGGAAACTGCATAACGTCACAACTTAAAATTATGGAGACATGTGAGTTGATTCAACTGATTAGGCAACGCTTTTATATTCGGACAATCCTCAAGATAAAAAGTCGAGATGCTAGGAGGAAGAGGAGGAAAGCACTCTAGCTCCAGAGCAGGACACCTTCTCAATCTCAAGGAAGTGAGATGGGACAGTGTGTGCAGGCCTTGAGGTAAGCTTCTCAAATTTTTGCAACTCTCAATATCAATCTCTTGAAGTGACTGACGACCGTCTAGAATTATCTCCGCGAGCGACTTCACTCCCAAGCACTCATCAATTACAAGTTTCTTGAGGGTCACAGGTAAAAATCTACCCTCACTAAATGGAGATGCTGGTAGAGACTTGCATCCGTAGATTATTAATTCTTGTAGACAAGACATCATGTCAACGTGGTTAATGCTGCTGCTTGGTCCTTCCGGATGAATACTTAATCCTGTGGGTAGAGATTGCGACATATCATAGCTGATATTTGATGATCTCACCGATGTCAGTATGCCTGTTTCGAGGAAGGACACCAGTTTTGGACAGTCACTGATTGTCAAGTGTCTAAGAGAGAAGAGGGTGTTCATCTTGCTTGATTTCAAGTATCTAAGAGAGGAGAGGGTGTGCATCTTGCTTGGGAGCTTCTCTAAATTGATGCAATCATACAAGTGATAGTTTCGAGGTTGTTGGGTAGCTTTATATCTTCTTCTCCAGCCACAAAAGACATGAATTTAGGACAATCCCCTACATCTAAGCTTTTTAGACAACCGAGCTTCTCAACTACATCTCTATCTTGCCACAAGAACATTAACTTGTTACAATTTCTCATCTCCAACTTCTCTAGTTTGATCAAGAAGCTTGTAAACTCACGATTTAAGCAAGTCAGTTCAGCAGTATCTTTTATGACAAGAGTGGTTAGAGATGTCAAGTCTACCAAACTCTTCAACACCCCTCATTACAACCTTCAAATTCTAACTCATTGAGAGATGGAAGGCTAATAATGTCAGAGTGCGAGGCATCCATACGCGGACAAGAGTTGATTTCGAGCTTTATGAGGGAGCTTAGTTCACTAGGCAATCTTTTTATCAACATAGGACAATCCCAAGAACGAGATGCTCAAGACTGGGGAATACAACTCCTTCTTCAGAGCCAACACAATGAGACCAGTCCTCCCACAATGGCATGTTCCTAAATTCCAAAGTTGTCAAGGACGGAAAAGGACTTTCAGCTCCATAAAATTCAAAACCTATCCTACGAATTGCATCTAGACCTTCGATGTGCAGTTCTTTCAAGCAAAGATAGCTGCCCAAGTGATGGTAATGCTTTGGCCCTACGACACTTATGTAAATGTAAATGCACTATGTGAACATGTGAGGGATTTCCTAACCATGATGTGAATTCTATGCCACCATAGTAGGATATCACGAGATTTTCAACGTTTTGGTGTGGTTGAAGAAAGTCAAGGACCTTTGCTTCAAGCTCTTCATTTCGGGAATTTTCAAAATCTTTACTCCACTGCAAGGTCAACCGACATATTCCCTCCTTCGTGAGTAAATCGACATCCTTGGCATCTCCATCTTGAACCTTATGCAAATCAAAGATGCACAATTCCTCTCGAAGGTTCTTCAGGTTTTTTAACTCCTTCAACCTCAACTTAGTTTCCGTTCCCACTATAAACTTGGACAGCATCTCCAAACCCACAAAATTAGCTATATACAGTGGCACTGCTCTTAGGCTCGGAGTGTCAGTAATGTCAAGAAATCTTATGTTGATAAGTTTCTCCATATCTTCAGGTAATTCGATAAGACTTTCACAGCCTCGCAACATCAAAGTCTCGATGTTATACAGTCCAACAATTGACTTTGGAAGCCTTGCAATACAAGTATATGATAGATTAAGGTGCCTTAGGTGCCTTAGATCACCAATGCAATCCGGTGCCTCACTAATTCTGTAGTGACTTAACGAAAGCACCCTCAAGTACTTCAATTCTGACAACAAGTCACATATCACTTTCTGGGACAAAAAGGACCTGTCCCAACGGTGAGAATGCTTCCCTAACGATATGAAGCTCCTAAGTCTCTTCATTTGATGATATATCTTGAATCTTTCTGGCACAATGTGACA
Source organism: Eucalyptus leucophloia subsp. euroa (assembly GCA_017140325.1). Classification (NCBI taxonomy): domain Eukaryota; kingdom Viridiplantae; phylum Streptophyta; class Magnoliopsida; order Myrtales; family Myrtaceae; genus Eucalyptus; species Eucalyptus leucophloia. Next base: position 28,653,298 of record CM029469.1, on the reverse strand, counting down.
ACTGGGAATGAACGAGGCATGACAAACTAAAGATGCATTATTTTGATCACCTTCGAACTCAAACTCGCCTGAGCTATAATGGGTTGCACCTGCAACTAGCTTTGCTAGGTCATTCACAAGATCATGCATCAAAAATCGTGATCCATCACTACTCGACTTTTGAAATAACGATCTAGATTCTAGCTCGTTGAAATAATTCAAACCTAAATTCCAATGGTTCTTTCCTCCTTTTCCCTCCAACAAGCCCTCTGCACTCCACCAATGAATCAACTCATCATGTTTGATTTCATAATCCTTGGGAAATATAGCACAGTAAGCGAAACATCTCCTCAGATGAGAAGGGAGATGGAGGTAGCTAAGTTTCAAAGCCGGAAGGATGTCATTTCTTCCTTCTGATAGATTCCAAATCTTGCTGTTCAATATATCTTCCCAATCACAAGGATTGACTTTAGTGCGTAGCAGCCCGGCCACTGTCTTCACGGCTAATGGCAATCCTTTGCATTTTTCCACTATTTGGAGACCTAATTCTTCAAAACGAGGATGGCGATTTGAATTTCGGACTCCAAAAGCATGAAATGCGAACAAAGTCATGCAATCATCTAATGACATTAGTTTGAGAGTTATCAGTCGAGCATCGGCCATTAAAGCAACCTTGCGGTTACGAGTCGTGACAATGATCTTGTTTCCTTTTGCTCCTGATTCAAAAGGCTTCAAAAGGACACTCCATTCTTCATAATCCTCATTCCAAACATCATCTAAAATGAAAAGAAACTTCTTCCCTGAAAGGGTTTCCTTGAGCTTTTCCTGACACCAATCCAGGTCTTTATCTTGACAGGACAAAGTGGAGTTGGTTTTTTGTAGGATACACTTTGTAATAGCATGCACGTCAAAATCATCAGAAACACAAACCCATACTTTCACATCGAAATAGTGGGTCACTCCAGCATCATTGTAGACCTGTTGAGCTAGAGTTGTCTTCCCAACACCCCCCATCCCTACGATGGCAATCACTTCTAGATCCGCACATGTTCTATCATCTTCTTCTCTAACCAGTAATTTGAGGATCTCCCTCTTTTCATCCTCCCTACTAACGAAACAAGGCTCGGCCAGATTTGTAGTGCGCTTCGGCTTATCTGGCTGGCGGTATGCTAATCGCTCCCCCTCGTTCTTTCTCAGGCCCAGACCATTTTTACGAGTTATGATCTCCCCTAATCGGGCATCCAGTTCCACCATCTCAGATCTCATTTTATGGTTGAACATCAATGCTCTCGGGCTCATTGTGAAGCAACAACTGGGAAGAAGGGAATGCACCTTGCTAGTGCCAGGTTCTGCCTTGAACTTGCTTTTAGTAGATTCTATGGTGAACTCTTCAAGCAAGTCTTCGATGTCGTAGGCCAAGTTCTCGAGATCTTCAAGCCACGACTTCACCTCATGACAACCAGTGAGTTGTTTGTCCTCTGCATCATTCAGCACTTCCTTGATACTCTTCAGCATCTTCTCCCATTTCTTAAATAGCTTATCAATCCTCTCACGCTGCGCAAATTTGAACAGCTCGCGAGAGGCCAACCTCTCGAACAGCACCTGAAGAAAGGCACCAAGAAAGAGCTCTGCGATGGGCATGGCTTGGTTTATGAGTGGCAGAGATTAAACAAGAGTGCCCGGAAGAGTCGAAACAAAGGTAGAGGGCGAAGAGGAAAACAAAAGTTCTTCGCTTCGGGACACCAGTATCAAATGATGGTGTGAAGCAAATGACTTTTTAAGCACTAGAGTGCTCTTTCTTTCTTGGAAGAAGCTGTCGTTGCATTTCATCTCGTCTCATTTGATCTAATTTCATTTGCATTTCATCTCGTCTCATTTGATCTAATTTCATTTGTGGTGCCTCTAATTTCATTGAGCAACTCGGTCAGACATGAGACCAAGTCTTGGCATCATTAAAGCCACCAGAGGCTCAGTAGGGAAAGAAGTGGGCCCGACTCCTACCCAACCTCGAAACTTTGCTCTATTAATGTTCATCATTTCTATCTCGCCACTCACATCACCCAATTCCCAAATGCAACCATCCAGTATCCACCACCACCATGCATCACATAGATCACGCGGCATCATGGTTTCACTGATGCAGCCTCATGAACCCCGTCCCGTTATCAAATAAAGGAGCAGTTATTACATAAACTTAATGTATGTAATTTGTATCATCATTAACCACTATTTCACGTAACACGAGATCCCCATGTACTGAAAGTCGCAAAATTTTCATTGTCGATTGCTCAACAAGTGTCCACAAACACTTGATAACAAAATCATTTTTAAATGATGATGAGAAAGAAAAAAATTGTTACTTTCTCTTCAATTCTGTGGTTGTCACCTAGATATGCTCTCTCAAGAATATATAATTGGATTAGATTAGATGGAAAAGAAGCAGGTGGCTATATATCGAATTAATTTGCAAACCTTCAAGCTTCAATTTGTCCCCCCCCCCCCTCGCCAAGCAATAATGATTATATTTATAGCAAAGCTCCTTGTTTTATTTGGTCCGCGAGGTCAACAAAAAACATACTTATTGTTTTGTCCCAGGAAGAGAGGAGCTACCTAGCTTCAATATGCCCACCAGCCATTCAAAAGGTGGAATTATATACACACACTTATTCATACCCTATTACTATAATGTGCATAAATGTTGCATTAGCGGTACAAAATAGCTAAATCCCAAGATTGCAGTTTATGCTATGGCATCACATCAAAACAAATGATCAATGTGTGCACAGATCTTCGTTGCCTCTATGCCTAACAAAGATCACAGGAAAGATTGCCTTATACTTTCTGAAAGCCTAACAGAATAACAGCCCCACGGGCCACGACAAAAGGGTAAGCACAAGGAGACAGGATTGATTAACCGTGCGATTGGCTTAATGGTTACATAATTGACAGTTCCGTTATCCATGCCCATTTCCTCTTTCTTCCTCGTCGTTTGGGTCTTTGTTTAAAGAAATGGGAGCCATACGACAACAAGAAGTACTGTGCGAAGGAGAACATCTGAACATCATTCTCTCTCTACCCTATTCACCATTCCAAGACGCAGGCCCCATGTGCAGAGCAGGGTGATTATGGCCGGATATGCGCGGAAGCCAAGGAATTAAACTTTTATAATTCATATGTCACTTCTCTATTTTCATTGATCTTTTGCACAATAATTTATTTATTAAACGTTGTTCTCTCTCTTCCTTTTCACCGTTCCCAGATGCAGGCCCCATGTGCAAAGCATCGAAAGGAGGGTGTCATGCAAGACATGCGCGGAAGCAAAGGAATCAAACTTTCATAATTCATGCATTATTTCTCTATTTTCACTGCTCATTTTGCACAAATAATTATTTTAATTAAACATTATTCTCTCTCTACCCTCTTCACCATTCCTAGATGCAGGCCCCATGTGCAAAGCATCGAAAGAAGGGTGATCAAGCAAGATATGCGCGGAAGCCAAGGAGTCAAACTTTTATAATACATCTATTACTCCTCCATTTTCACTGATCTTTTGTACGAATAATTTATTTTATTAAACGATGTTCCATCTCTACCCTCTTCTCCATGCGCAGTTGCAAGCCCCATGTGCAAAGCATCGAAAGGAGGGTGACTATGGCAGGACATGCTCAGAAGCCAAGGAATCAAACTTTTATAATTCATGCGTTACTTCTCTTTTTTCATTGCTCTTTTGTACAAGTAATTTATTTATTAGAAGTTATTCTACATCTACCCTCTCTCCATGCGCTGTTGCAGGCCCATGCGCAAAGCATCGAAAGAAGGGTGACTGGCAGGACATGCGCCAAAGCCAAGGAATCAAACCTTTATAATTTATATATCACTTCTCTATTTTCATTGTTCTTTTTATACAAACAAGTTGTTTATTACCCTCCCTCCCTTCCTCCCTCCTCCATATATAATACTTTTTAATTTTCTTTTTACTATTTTATATATGAGATAATTGCACTAGAAATCCTAAAACTCATCGAAAAGTGTAATTAAGTCATAAAATTTTCAAAGAAGGCTATTATCAAATTGATACAATCAAATCATTTCTTTGATCCCGTTAGTATTTTTAACGAAAAATTCCGACAAGTCATTTTTTGAATAATATATGTCTACTATGTGGTTTTTTTTTTTAAAATCTTATTTAAATTAGATTAAAAAACTAAAAAAAAAAAAAAAAGCAAGCTAAAAATTTATTTAAAAACAATAACAAAGGTTTTTTTTAAAAAAAAAAAAGAAAAAGAAAGGCAACCCTCACCAATGAGGTGCTGACCGTCTACCACTAGAGGGCCGACGAGGTATTGCCATAAATAGGTGAACCTTGCTAGTGCAAGCAAGGCGTCACCCTCACCCGAGCCTAGCTAGAGTTGCCAACCCTCACATGGGGCCGATAAGGCCTTGCCTACGATTAGTGACCTTTGCCAATATCATCGACGGCAGTGCTCGCCGCACCGACAAGGCCTTGCCCTTCTTCTTTTTCCAATTCTATTTTTTAAATTAAATTTTAGTAGAAAAATTAAATAAACTTTATAAAAAATTAAATTTAATGTAAATTAGATATGGAGAAGAAAATAATAAAAATAACATGTAGGAAAATAAATTAAGTACAAAATAGCACACCAATATTTTACATTAGATAAATTGATAGTGTTAACATAAGTATTTAATTACATCAAGTAGACAAGTTTTTAATATTTGATTGTACTTTTTGAAAGTTTCATAACTCAATTATACTTTTGCAAGAAGTTTTAAGACTTAATACACCTATACACATTACATTATTCATGTTCCTTCTGATATTCAATGTGGAATATAGATAAATGCCTATTATATATTGGAATTCCCATCATACTCCCATGGGCGGAAATGTCCTTAAAAACAATGTTTGCACTCCTCAAACAATTAATCTTATCTCATATTTTTCAATAGATTTCCAATCATCATCATCATCATTATTCATGTTATCTAATATATTTCCAACAATTTTAAGGATAACTACCTTATGGATTCCCAAACTAGAATTGCCAATGCTACTACCGCTGCTGGAATTAAATGAGAACTCGGAGATGGTGAAGGACAAGTATTGCAAATTCATGGGTGGTTATCATGGGACATTATTGAGCATCGGCACAAAAGAGCTTTTGGTTATTTTGATAAGGTTATTGAGGACAGGTAAAATCGTTCCTTAGGGCTTCAATACCTATTTTTATATTTTGCTTTGATTTCAGTGATGGTGTGTTTGATTTAGTGTAGATTTTAGGTTTTAAGAGTATGTCCGAATCTGGAATATGTATGCACTCCTCTTTTTCTCATGGCAAGCTTGTAATAAACCCTTTTAGGGCTTTTTTTTAAAAATAATTTATGTTCCTTGGAACAAAAATTCCATTTCTTTTGTTTCAGGGAATGAAAAAAGAATATAAACATGTTTGGTAAATATTTTTGTTCCCGGGAACAAAAAATCTTTTTTTTTTTTGTTCCTGAAAATAGAATTGGAACAAAAACAAAAAGTACAAAAAAGTAACTTCTTGTTCTCGGGAACAATTTTTTATTTTCTCTTATTTTTTCTTATTTTTTCCTTCTGTTTTCTTATCTTCTCTTCTTCTCTTTTCTTTCCTTCTTCCTTTTGGTCGGTCGCCGGCTCTAGCCATGGCTGAGCGACCGGCCAACGAGGGCCGGTGACCTCGTCGAGAATTGCCAGGCCCCCGGCGATGTTGAGCCATGGCGAGGCTCGTTGGCCCGAGCCTCGCCGTGGCCAACGAGCCTCACCATGGTTAGCATCGCCTAGTGGTGGCTCGGCCAGGCTAAGCCTCGTCGATGGCTAGGCCAAGCCTCGGCCTTGGTGGCTATGGCGAGGCTCACTTGGCCACGCGCCACCTAGGCGAGGCTCGCTTGGCCACCAAAGCCATCGGCGAGGCTCGGCTTTGCCTAGATCTAGCAAGGCCAAGCCTTGCGGTGGCCAAGTGAGGCTTTGGCAAGCTCGTCGGACCTCACCTAGCCGATCGCCGGCCGCCACTGTGGCCGACGATCAACCACAAAGGAGGAAAATGGAGGAAAAAAGAAAATGAAAGAAGAAAAAAAGGAAAAATATAATAAAAATATTTTTTAAAAAAAAAACAAACAAAATTATAAAATTATACAATTCTACCAAATTCATCTCTATCTTGGGAACAAAAATTCTTTTCAGTTATCAAGCACATTTCTTATACTAAGAAATTTTTCCCGGGAACAAAAACAAAAAAAAAAATCATTTATGATCAAAAATTGTTCTCTAGAACAAAATTGTTATCAAACACGCCCTAAGTGTTCCAATTTAAGAGAAATTATGTTGCCTTGTTTGTGAAAATAGATTGTACGGGAAAAAAAAATCAATGTAGTTTGAGATTCGTTTCAATTTGATTATTTTATGATTTTTTTTTGGTCAGATATTATTTTATGATTGAAAAGTGTTCATTAGCGGAAGTTGAAGCAATTTAAATGAAGTTTTTCACTATTTTGACAAAACTAAAAACTTTAGTTGGCGGAGACTGGAAGGTGTGACCTTAATGGAGCTGATACCTGGCTTAGCCAATGTGCCTGGGAGATTTTGTATTGATTTATTTTATCTTCGTATATTATTTAAATTGATCAAATCACTTTGACCAAATCTACGGGTTTAACCGTTTGAACCTCATTCTGGTCATCGAACATTTTGATCTCCAGTGCCATTTTTAAAACATTGCTTGAAAACTTTTCTGATGCTGGACTTTCTTGGTGCCCTATAGTAGTAGTCTTTTCTCTTACCTATTAAAAGAAAAGAAAGAAATTATCTGCTCCAGTGACTTTCTCACGATTGTGGTTTTTCCAGTGATACACGTGACTACATAAGTGAAGACTTTCTTTTCTTTGTTTGTTGCCAAATGGCTTAGCGGATTTATGTTGCCGATCCTTCCTTGTGAAAAAAGGCTTAAAGTGTCGTTACTGCTGTTGCTATTGTTATTTGCTTAGCTAAATGACCTATGGCTATCTAGTTTTGATTACTTTTTGGCATTTTATTTATTAGAGAAGTATATTTCCTGGTTACTCACAATTGTGGGATAAGTACACTAATGGTGCCATAAGTTGTGTACGGCGCTCACTTTGATGTCAAAAGTTTCCGTCGGATCACTTAAGTGCCAAATCGGAGGAAAAACGCTCATTTTGGTGCCACCGGCGAAAGATTCCGGCCTCCGGCGAAAGATTCCGGCCAAAATGATTTTTTAAAAAAAAAAATCGATAAGCCTTTAAATGACGTCGTTTTCGGTCCTCCTTAAGAAAACGACGTCGTTTTGCCATCCTACGTGGATGGCTTCATGGAAACGACGCCATTTAGCTCACATGGGGAAGAAATTAGGGTTTCGACGAGGTTGAAGCCGTGGCCGTCGCCGGGGTTGGGGTCGGAGTCGGGGGTCGAAGCTACGGCTGCCGAGTGGCCATCATCGAGGTCGGAGTCGGGGTCGGGGTCGAAGCTATGGCCGTGGAGTGGCCATCATTGAGGTCGAGGTCAGGGTTTGAGCCGCGGCCGTCGAGTGGCCATCGTCGTGGTCGGGGTTGAGGTCGGGGTCGGAGCTACGGCCGTCGAGTGGCCATCGTCGAGGCCGGGGTCGGGGTCGGGGTCGGGGTCGGGGTTGAGGTCGGAGTCGCTGCCGTTGAGTGGTCATCGTCGGGGTTGGGGTCGGCCGTGGCCGCCGAGCGCAAGGACCGTCGAGGACGGCGACGACCGGAGATTAGGGTTTTGAATTGGGGGAGACACCAAACGGCGTCGTTTGGTGTTTGGATGCTGACTCAACTCTCCGACGAGCCACGTTAGCGTCAAAAATTAATAAAAAAAGGCCACATCAGATTTCCGACCAATTTCGTCGGAGTTGGCACCAAAGTGAGCGTTTTTCAAATTTTTTGGCACTTAAGTGATCCGACGAAACTTTTGGCACCAAAGTGAGCGCCGTACACAACTTATGGCACCATTACTGTACTTATCCCCACAATTTTCGGAAGAGACTTTCAAATGTACAGTAAAGTTATTAAGCACACGTAGAAAAGATGCATTGCAAGTATTTGTATGAGCTTACCGGCCTGTTCTTATCTTTATTGAAAAATAAGCAATAAATACTTTGTTGCACCCATTATTAAAATTATTGTGTGTTGCGCACCCTCGTTTGTGCTTTAAACTTTAAAGTGGCATTTGTATGCATCCACTCACATGGGGAAATTGTCCAAAAAGTCCTAAACCTATTGTAGTTTTGCCAATTCAGTCTTAAACCTTTTAATTTTGCCAATTGAGTCCTAAACTTTTTCACTTCTTGCCAATTAAGTCCATCCGGCCAATTTTGGCTGGAAAATGCTTACGTGGACGCCGACGGTGCCACGTAGGACTCGCCGGCGCTGACGTGATAATTTTTAATAATATTTTAAGTTTTTAATATTTTATTTTCTGTTTTTTTCCTTTTTTTTTATTATTTTTTTCTTTTTGGCCTTTTCCGGTGGCCGGCCACCGGCCCCTGTGCAATGGCTAGCCTTGCCTCGTGGCAGGCTAGGCCGGCGGTCGGCTGTCACGGGGGCCGGTGGCCGGCCAACGGAAAAGGCCAAAAAGAAAAAAATATAAAAAGGAAAAAAACAGAAAATTATAAAAAATTATAAAAATTATAAAAAATTAAAAGATTAAAGTATTATTAAAAATTGTCCACGTCAGCGCCAACAGTCCTACGTGGCACCGCCGGCATCCATGTAAGCATTTTCCAGCCAAAATTGACCGGATGGACTTAATTGACAAGAAGTGAAAAGGTTTATGACTTAATTGGCAAAATTAAAAAGTTTAGGACTGAATTGGCAAAATTGCAATGGGTTTAGGACTTTTTGGACAATTCTCCCCACTCACATGCTTACAAGTTATAAGGGTGTCTCTATGCAAGCGGATTCGTAAGTTGTGCAGTCTCTAGTGTTATGAAGTGCTTGAGACATAGCCTTCACCTTTCAAGTTTTTGTTCTCACACATACTCAACATATGACCCTTGAAGCAGAATGTTACTCCTGCTTAGAAGTTGCTGAATTTCTTGTCATAATTGCTTTTCAAACCTTGAATTGGTCGAATTCATGATTACACGAGCTGTTCTTGGTTTGAATATATTTGATAGGTGCTAATGCTTGCTGTCCGTATTCAAATTCGTCCAAATAATGAGGATTTGGTCTCATTTGGATATTATTTTGATAATATAAGCAAATATATTCACGCAGGAGGAAGTCGGGTGGAATTTATATTGCTCCTTCGCTGAATACTTGTATTTCCATAGCTTGAATACGTAAATTTTGATTTAGAAATACAGTGGCTACGATGTTCTTGGATTGAACTTTCATGTTATTTGAGGAACCATAATTTATGGTATCATACATAGTGGATTTTTTGCGGTATTAAAAGGATACAATGATGTTAAATGAATCCCAAATTCAAATAAGATAAAATCTGGTATAAGATATGTGTCCACCATTGGTGTAGATGCTGTAACTTGGAAATGCATCAAATAAAATTATGGAGAAATGACATTCCTACAAAACCAAAAGTCAACTTGCTTGAAATAGGTGATCTGATGATGTAATTACTGCGATCATTCCCAAGTCAATATTGTGACAATGCAAAAGAATGAGTGGTAGACTCAAATGCTACTAGGCATATATATAAAAACATAATGCTTAATCTTTCTATGCCATAGTAGGGAGGGAGACGACAACATTTATTAGTTTTTTTGGGTAATTTGAGAATTACTCAAGTTCTTGGGAAGAAGAATATTTTTCTTAAACTCACATTTGAAAATGAGGCTGAATAGTTGAGAAATTTCTTAGCATATGTTCCTTTGTGAATAAAATCAACACCTTCCATGTCTCAGCATTGTGATTGCTAATTGGTAATAGCCATTCGAAAAAATGAAACTTTCAATAATAAGAATTGATACATCTGGTTGAGATATGATGTGATAAAGCAATTGCTTAAAGATGGAAGTATGTTTATCAATTAAGTAAAGTCAAAAGTGAATTTGGCCTATTCTCTGACTATACATTGAGGAGAACGGGACAAGCTAGTTGAAGAAAATCAACAATGATGGTAACTCAACCCACGTGATTGGCGATCCCATAAATTATGTTCGTATGAGAAATAACATGTCATTGTCGATCTAATAATGCACTATTATAATTTTTGTCCCTCTTAAGGTGAAAATAGTGGAAGACCATTATGAAAAAAGGCTAAGCTAAGCTCTTAATGAATTTCATAGCTATTAATGGTGGTGTATTATACTACATAGTACACTTGATGGAATCACATATATAAATGTGAAGTGAGGCCGCTCCAATGAGAATCATAGGCAATAATGTCTAGAGCACTTATGAATGAGCCAAGCACGCCCATGGCCTATTAGTGCAAAACCGTGTTGAACAACATACCTTGTGGGAGTGTAATGTAATTGGTGAAAATTATAATTCACAAAAGGAAATTTTTGGTTTATAAAATTTTCAAACTTCACCAATGATTTCATGCATTATATTTCATTCCTTCTAGGGCTGGTTCATAATCTAACAAGTATCAGTTTTGATGCATTAAGCTTCAATAACCCAGCATTATTCTATTTTTTTCTTTTCAAAACTTTTTGAAATATATGGGAGATTGTTAGATATTTTGACAATTTCGAAAAATTAGATAGTAAAGGATTTGATAAAAGTTATGACTGCCAAGAGAGCCATCATGTTGTAAAGATTTTGCGACATCAACATAACGACTTTATCATGGATTTATAATGGTTTCATCACATTTGATTTATGTCTTCATAAACTCTTCATTATTTTATAACGACTATATAACGTCATCATTTCAATAATTACCAATTGATTTATGACGGTTTCTTAACGGCTCTTTTGTTTGAATATAAATTTGAAACCACAATCCCTAGAGACTTTCCGAATTAAAAATAGAATATTTTTCCATTCTTTCATTTTTCTTTTTGTCTAGGTTATACAAATAACGTTAATCATGTTCCTTCTAATATTTAGTGCGGAATATAGAAGAATATCTCTTATATCTTGATAGGATAATTGCTAGAGCCCATCACACCAAGTTTCTTACTTTGAAATGGCTGAATTATCCTTAAGGATGGTGCTTGCACACTTCAAACAATTAATATTATTTTTCCATCATTTTCAATGGGTTTCCAATTATTATTATTATTATTATTATTATTATTATTATTATTATTCATGTTATTAAATATTTTTCCAACAGTAACAGGACACCAACATACTCTATTGGAGTGAAACTCTAAACACGACCAAACATCAGAGCCATAAGACTTTTGCATCAATTGTCTAGATTCTAATCCGTATATGACCTGGAAACTCACTGTTGAAATTCCGACAACTTGTTCACGTCCTTCTATTACATAATAGATCAGCTGGGGCGATCAGAGGTGATTGCGGTGGCAACGGTGGTCACTAGGAAGCAGGCCCTAAATGTGAGGAATTTTGTGAATTGTGTTTTTTCGGTGGGATTTCCAACAGTTACGACATAATTAGCATGTTTCGTGGTTTAATGTTTAGCGAAAGGCAACCTACGCTTGCATAGCATAATGACCCAAGTTTCAGTTTCGAAAGCATTAACAATTTAAAGCATCTACTAAGACTGTCCGACTGTTGCATTGCAAGATTCGACCATCGGAGAGAATCAGATGTCCTCTGGGCAATTGATCCAATCGCGTTAAGCTAAATGAGGCTGTCTGTGGGGATGGGAGAAGCCCGTTAGAATTTAGAACAGCTCCTAAACCTGCCATCCTTGCGACGGCAAGACTCGTGAACGGTCCAGGTTTCCTACCAGAAGCAAAAGCCCATAAAAGAAGCACTTTAGTAGCCTTACCTAGTCCTAAGTTTCAACTCAGACAGGTCTCACTCTGAAATCAGGAAAGGATTTTGATGAACGGCCTAAGTTTCTATTATTTTCTTCTCTCCTTTTCTTTTTCCTTTCCTTTTCTTTTTGTCTTTTTTTTTCTTTTTCTATTTTTTTTCCTTCCCCAACTATTAGAAAAAGGAAGAAAGAAAGAGGATGCGCAATGCGGGGAAAAAGTGTTAAAAAAGTCCTAAACCTTTTGTATTTGTGTCAATTTAGTCCTAATTTTTTTTATACCAATTAAGTCCTAAACCTTTCTAATTCAGTCATTTCCGACCATTTTGGTTGGATTTTACTGACTAGACGCCGGTCGGCTAAGGTGATCTGATCGGCGCTAACGTACAACTTTTAATAAATATTTTAATATTTTTGCATTTTTTATTTTTATTTTTATTTTTATTTTCTTTTTTTTTTCCTTCTCCTCCTTCTTCTTCCAGCCAGTCGACGAGGGTTGAGCCTCACCCACTTGGCACGAGGCCGCCCTCAAGGCCTAGGCGATGAGGCTCACCTTCGCCGGATCCGGCGAGGGTTGAGCGCACATGGCCGACGAGGGTGAGCCCCATGAGCCCGGCGTGAGGCCAGCTCAAGGCCGCCCAAGCTGCAAGAGCGGCCTCGTGTTGAGCTAGCAGGGCTCGCCCTCGCCGACCATGGGCGAGGCTTGACCCTCGCTAGATCCGGCGAGGGTGAGCCTTGTTGCCCAGGCCTCAAGGGGAGCTTCACCGCCTAGCATGAGGCCACCCTCGCAACCACTGGCAAGGTGGCCAACAAGATCGACCTCGACCTTGCTAGCCATTGCCTCTAGCCGGTCGTCGACGTCCAGGGACTGGCTAGAGAAAGAAGGAGAAGAAGGAAAAAAATAAAAAAATTCAAAATATTTAAAATATTATTAAAAGTTGTCACGTCAACGTTGATCAAATCACGTCACCCAAATTTGGCGTTTAATCAGTAAAATCTAGCTAAAATTGACCAGAAATGACTAAATCGACACAACGTAAAAAGATTTAAGATTTAATTGGCACAAAAAAAAAAGATTTAGGACTAAATTGACACAAATGTAAAAGGTTTAAAACTTTTTTAACACTTTTCCCCGCAATGCGGAGAAGTATTTGAGATGAGGTTGCTGAATTTTCAGCAAATGGTTACTAATCACGAAATGTAGCCAGAAAAAGAATTGCAAAAGGAAGAAAAGAAAAAGGAAAAGTTGGAAGGAAAAAAAAATAACGAAAAGAGAACAAAAAGAATAAGAGAGAAATGAAGAAAGTAAAAGAAAAAGGAAAGAAAACCCCCCCAAAAAAACAAAGGGCCCCTAGACGAAAATGACCCTGATTATGACTTGGAAAGCGCCATGTGAGTCGTACGTGCTTGCTGGATCGAATATTTGATTAGTGAATAAGCTGAGGAGGCTTATTTGAGACAAAATTTGACATTTCACGATCTTACTAAAGACAATTTATACTCTGAGCATTTTTTCAGAAAACAGCCCCACTTAAGATCCCTTTTAAAATTTTCCCTACCAAATGGCCAATTTGAATAGTGCACTTTTAAGATGGCCTAAGAAGGTAGACTAACTAAAGCATGTGAAAGCTAATTTAGACATCACTTGGTCGCTAAATCCAAAAAACAAATATATCGAAAATAGTTTATTTGTCTCTAGCTCAAATGAAAATGTACAATTTCAAGCTCCCAAGGTTAAATAAGATATGCTTATATTTAATGAGAAGAATAGCGAGAGTACCTAACTAAAATCTACGACCAAATAAATATTTTCAAACATGGATAAATTAATAATTCCAGTTAATTACACCCTAGAAATACAAGGTGTCAAAAGATATTTGCTTATGGAGAAATTATAAAAATTCTGTTGAAATGCAGTCCACTATATACATGCTCTTCTAGGGCACTCTCCTCACTATAAATAGCATGCATTTTCATGGTAGAGTGCAAGCTTATCGTAATAAGATGCGTTCTAGCTCAAGTCGAATGTATCCTCCTCACTATAAATTGCATGCATTTTCACAGTACAGTGCAGGCTTACCGTAATAAGATGCGTCTTAGTTCAATTCAAGTGCGCACTCCTTAAAGTCTAAGTGAATACTTGTTAGGATCAATTGAATGCTCGTTATGGACACGAGTGTGCTCTTTCTAGCATCTGGACAAGAATGGTGCCTTTTTCAATAGGAACATGCCTCTGAGCGGGTCGACATGAGCTTTCGTGACGTTCTCAATGTTTTGCCCACGTGATTAGAGAACCGTTTAGAAATTTCGTGTTCACTGCCTATTATTGTGGGAGCCAATTAATTCAAACTAGCAGCTGTGTCCAGTTGTGTCCGTTAAGGAGCATTTTGAAATAGAGAGGAGATTTTTTCCATTATTTTAACCATTGGTAAAAATCCAGAATAAGTTCCCGATTAAAATTCCCAACTCCATGCATCTAGGCCTTCTCCCCTAGGGTGAAAATTGAAGCAGAGGCCATCTTTCTTGCTGGCCACCTCGCAACCCTTCCTGGAGCTCCCAAACACCATCAATGGAAGTGATTGCAAGTAAGCCATTGATGCTGTGCTCTGCCCTCTCGCGCCTTGTCGTTGGGAGATTCAGCCCCTGGTCTATGCTTTGTTCTAACTTCCAAGGAAAGGCCAGGATGGAATGTGCCCTGGTCCTCCTTAAGTTCGTTTTTACCGGACATTTTATTCTTGACTCAAGTTCAAAAATATTGGAAATCTAGTACATCGAAATCTCGACAGAAAAATGCTAACCGAGTTCTTGATCTACTGTGGTGGAAGAGAAAACATGCATAAAAAGAGGCTCATGAATCATTTAAGACATGTTTATGTTTAAGCCAAAGAGTCATTTATCTTACATTTTGCTTTCAAAATTGCCCCTACAATTACACTTTCCATTTAGTGAATAACCATCAATTTTATTTTATTTGTATGCACAACCACCATTTTGTTTCCCAATCTCACTCTCCCATCTATATATTTGAGCCGAAATTATCATTTGTTTCATTTTTTTTTTTTCGGTCACAATTCCCATTTACTATGTTTCCATGCATAACCACCATTTTGTTTCACAATCTTACTTCTCATGAGTTTTCAACCCATATCCATACATTTAGCGATTACTTTCTTATTTTTAAAATGATACCCCTGAATAAATTTAACAAATATAGTTTAAATATCATCTCAGAAGCGATTGTGCGCATGCATGAGCACTAATATTGTAATTATATGACACTTCGTGATAACTCCTACAGGGCCAAGCATGAGCCTATTTTACATAAGTCCCCGATCCATAAAGAGACTGAGCAACTTAATTGATGAATTTGGATTTAAAAGGCCATTCATATATTAGCACTATCGAGAATGTGTTTATTCACATGCTATGTCTATGCTACAATTTATTTAAAATGGATTGCATGTTACCCCCACTCACAAGTGTTGAGTCTAAATCCTCAATGCATAACGACTCGCCAAACAATTCAATTTCTTTTTTGTTATCTATTTCGAACTCATTCTAGTTCTTTGATCTTGCTAAGTTGCATCATCAATGAATGTTGTAACCACATGATTTCCTTGGAAACCATTCTACACAAAAGCAACTACTTTTGTAGTTGAGATACCCAACTCAACTGCTGTATCTCTTTACCACCATATGATATCTCAATATCTTCATCTAAGTCACCATGAAAAACGCTTCTTTACGGAGCAAGTTGGGAGTCTCTCCTATCTCCTCAAAGAGTTTACTCGTCGTAACCGATACAAGAGAGAATAGATGGTCACCGTCATTTGCAACCATATAAAACCAGCATGACAAGTCAATCCTATTTACTCCATTGCACCCGACAATTGAATTTATATGATTGTCTCAATTATATGACACATCAAGTACATTTGTCTATATATATTTTTTTGTTTGATTTAATGGTAAGATGATGGCTAAATCGATTTTTGCTACCTCAAGGAAACACGACAACTCTCATTGAACTCAAGGCAAGCGCCTCTCCCCTCTTGGCAACAAAGGCGGCGACCACCATCGCCCGGGCACGACGAGAGCCGCTGGGCCTTAGATAAGCCCAGAAAGCGCTGGACGACCCAACCGGGTCGCGCGATGCCGGCCTACCTGACCTCTCTCTCTCGCAGCTTTCCGTTTTGTTTTTTTTATTTTTGTTTTTTTGTATTTTCCCTTCCCATCAGAATTTCTACATCCTTGTTTTCATGCATATTTCAATCTCAAGAAGACCGACATAAAATATAAAATAAAAAAACGACACGTAAGAATTTAATTGACCGAAAAGAAATTTTTTAATCTAATTCAATATTTGACAAATATATATTTCGTTATATAATATATATAATATAAAAAAAAAATCAATTTGAGAGGAACCTACGCTGGAATCCCACGACGGAATCAAGAATCAAAACTCCCCCCCACCGCCTCCTCCTCTTGCGGCCGTCAACTTCAACCCCTTCGCCCTCTCTCTCTCTCTCTCTAACCCTAGCCCCCCTCTCTCTCTCTCTCTCTCTCCCGGCTGTTCCGTTCGCCATGTCGACCTTCGGTCCGAGCTCCGGCGAGCCGGAGGAGGGCCGGAAGACCCGTCCCTACAACCCGTACCAGGACCTCCACGTGCCGATCAAGAACCTCTACGACCTCCCCACCTCCCCGGAGTACCTCTTCCACGAGGAGGCCCTCAAGCCCCACCGCTCCTGGGGCGAGAACCTCCAGTACTACACCGGCTCCGGCTACCTCGCCGGCGCCCTCGCCGGCGGCGCCCGGGGCACCCTCGACGGGCTCAGGTCCGCCGAGCCCGGCGACTCCCTCAAGCTCCGCGTCAACCGCGTCCTCAACTCCGGGGGCCAGGCCGGCCGGCGGCTCGGGAACTCGCTCGGGATCGTCGGGCTGATCTTCGCCGGCCTCGAGAGCGGGCTGGTCCACTGGAGGGGGACCGACGACTTGTTGAACAGCGTCGCCGCCGGGTTGGGCACGGGTATGCGATTGTGTTGATGATTCGTGTTCTCATTCCTGTTTCGTTTTCTTTCTTTCCGTACTTTCAAGTTTGAATTTTTGGTTGCGAAGCTTGTGCTATATAGTTACCCAGTCGATTTTAGAACTGTTGAATCGGGTTGTCATTACGGAGGTCTTGTATTGGTGATGATTTGTGCCGTGAGTGACGGGTTTTGTCCAGTGGCGTGGTGTTGTCTGTGGCATCAGTGAATGAAATGAACAAAATTGGCGTGTTGTAGAAGGAGGGTTATGATGAAAAACTGCAGAATTACAATTGCGTAAGAGAAGATTATTGCCTTTGGAAGACGGCACTCGCAGCACCTGAGATAGGGGGAGGGTGAAATGATGCTTTTGGTCATTAGATAGCGTAGTGGGTGTGCTGTCTTAGAGTTTAGTGAAAGTTCAACAAGCTATGTAAACATCATGAACCAGCAATTGAAAAATGTAGAAAGCTAGTTCTTATGCACCCTAGTCATGGAAGTTGAAGAATTAAATCCTTGTGTTATATCAAAAAGGGAGCATGTGTTTTAAGTGAAATATGTATTATATGCCATTAGTGGAAAGTTGCCATGTGTAAGAGCTTAACTCTAAGATACTTTTGCTAATCATCTCATTGAATATAATTAGTGGTGCAATGGAGTTTGACATTTCTTCTGGTTCTGTTATCTGTGCACATCACTTCGTTTTTGGTAGCCTTAGTTTTTGAATTGGTATTATCAGCAATCCCAATTACCTGTGGTGAATTCCATGCGATTGAAATTGTACCAAGATAGATCCTTTTTGAGCTTATTCTAGCACATTTATTTGACATACTTTCTTTTTTTTTGTTAAAACTTGTACTTGACATGCTTTGACAAGAAGGCTTTAAGAATCAAAATTAATAAGTTGGATACCTAACTTTATGGCATTAATTGAATAAACGTATTAAATGTCACGATTATTTTTTATTCCTAAGCAAGTGAAAGTATTGATTATGCATATAACAAGAGCAATCGGTGTATTAGAAAGTGCTATATTTCATTATTTAGTTGTTTATCATGTGCCCTTGGGGCACCTTTTAGCAAAAGCCATATTATTCTGCAAATTGAATGACTCAAATGATTGCTTTAAAGTGCTCTGCAATCCCAATTAACTAATCAACTAGACCTGACCAGTATGTGGTGTGTGTAATGTACCAAAGTGGTGACAAGTGGTAAGTGCCTTTCCAATTCCTAAGTCTGCACACTGCAATCCATGGTGTGTACCACTTTCTTGTTAACTATGAAAAGATAGCCTTTATAATTACATTGGTGTTAAGAGGATGAAATTCGTTCATCTGAGATCAGGAAATCATTACTTGTTTAGAGAGATTCAAATACGTAATCACTTGTTTATTGGCATGGCTTAGTTCATCTCTTCACTTACATTGATGATCCTGGTATTTTATGGAATTTTTTTTGTGCTCAAGTGCTATGTTTTTCTCATTTTTGCGACGTCATGAGATGGTGGAATTGGTTGTTTGTGACAGGTGCACTTTATAAGGCGGCAGCAGGGCCAAGATCAGCAGCAATTGCGGGGGCGATCGGAGGGATTGCAGCAGCAGCAGCAGTCGCTGGGAAGCAGGCAGTGAAAAGATATGTGCCAATATGAGATGTGAGGAATTTGGCGAATTGTGTCCAAATTATGTTTTTCTGGTTGGATTTGCAACAGTTAAATTCATAAAATCGCTGGTTACATTGTGTATGTATCCAATCTGCTGACTTGACCATTCATTGATGTTGCTCACTAATCAATGGAAATTTTGGGAACTTGATTGTGACTTTGAATTGTATACTTGTTCAGTTGTCTTGAATAAATAAAAATTGAAGTAAGCATCCCAGATGCATATTCTTTTGGTCTTGTGCCATGAATTGAATTTCAAGAGGGTATGGATTATTGATAAAAATGTTCTTTGGTATTTCCTATGCAAGTTGGTTTACCTTTTCGATCCTTGAGACATTGTTCAGATGGATTTGGCAATGGTCTTGTCCCTCGTTTAGCAGAAACTGGTCCTGTAATTGTCTTCAGATGATTACTTTAGAGTGCTCTTCTGTGATGTTATTTCAGCTGCCAATATGATTTGAGTCTCATTCCTTGGGAAGGTCATTTCTGGCCATATTGAAGAGCGTGCAAGGGAACCGGATAATTCATACATGTCTTTGGAAATTACTGTTTTTGCCCTTTCATTAACGCTTATTGTAAGGAAGGTGTATTTCTGGCAATATTGAAGAACTTGCAGCTGAACTATCTTTAGAATTTTCTTTCTTAGGATGTGGAGAAAAGAGCTTGTGATGATCCATTCGTCGAAAGCTACTTAATTTCTCTGGTTTTTGTGTAAACTCTCAGATGTGCAGTGTAATTTGGACTACCTTCCATGATGCATCATATAGTACTACCAGATGAGAATGCACTGCGATCACCATTCATGTTCTCATCTGCCTTCCCATTCATCCAATCTACTTTGGTCCTCATCAAGTCAAATAAATTTTAAGGAAGTTTCTGAGCATCAACTGAACCCTCCCTAATGTCTCAATGCCGAGCCCCATGAACAGCAAACTCAGTAATGCCTCCGAGGCCAAGCGCCAATACTTAGACAACAGATATAAGCATCGAGAGAGACGGGCGTATGCATCCCCCTCTTGGTCAGTAGCCGTTGAACTCATGAATTGTCACCGTAACAAGCCCATTAATTGCACTGAATCATGTTAGTATTGCTTTCAATTTTTCCAAAACGAAAACGACTCAGTATTGGCACGACCGACACGATAGCCAACACATGCAACCGATTAT
Source organism: Eucalyptus leucophloia subsp. euroa (assembly GCA_017140325.1). Classification (NCBI taxonomy): domain Eukaryota; kingdom Viridiplantae; phylum Streptophyta; class Magnoliopsida; order Myrtales; family Myrtaceae; genus Eucalyptus; species Eucalyptus leucophloia. The sequence goes on along the minus strand of CM029469.1, from coordinate 28,633,533 downwards.
TGGACGCACTACACGATCAAAGGCAGAATATATGGCGATCCTTTGGATCATGTGGGCTCTACATAAGACTTTCATGATATCCGACCTATCGTTATCCAGGTGCATGTTACAATTGCTAGTTACATAGGATGGTTCTCCGCATGCACTAGAAGCACGTGGCGCTTGGGTAGGCCACTGCAATATACTTCGCCACAGGAACTTTGTTCAGCTGATGTCATACTTTTAGCGGCCTAATGGTTTGTTGCATAGGCCGCTTCTTGACAACTAGTCTGCCAAAATGGGGTTTACACCACCAGCTACAACTCCTTTGAGACTTCAAAGCCCAAATCCAACTCCTAACAAATCTTGCTACTAAAGAATGGAACTCCATGATAATTGCAGTCAAGGCGTAGCTCTTAATGGGTTGCTTTATTAATTCACTTTGACAATAAAGCACCGTCGTGCAATCTAGACGACACTGTGAATAGATGATTCGTCCTCAATAAGAATGGCTTCTGTCAGCCGACCATGAAAGGCAAAGAACTGTTTTACTCATGTTTAATTTCAATCTTTATGAAAAACCACCGCATTCTAAGGGAGCATTCTGAACAAATTTTAGTAATACAGTCTGCTTGCTGCTCACCACTCTGCACCTGCGGCCACCAGTTCCTGCTTTTGCTGAGAAAGCTGCAAGTTCAAATTTTCTGGGATGTCAAGAATTCCATCACATAGCTTGGACTTCATTACTCCACAAGCATGCCGTGCATCGTACACTTCTATGGTTCCACTTAATCTAGCTTGGACTTCATTACTCCACAAGCATGCCGTGCATCATACACTTCTATGGTTCCACTTAATCAAGCGGCATTTGCTATCTTCAATCCTCCATCACACTTCTGCAACCATAGTGGCCCACTGGGGACAAACAAACCGCTGGTTGAGGATACCCACATCAAAGAGAAGTCCTGCATCGGGATGCCAAAAACCATTAATAGACAAACACGTTCAACCGCTAATTTTCCCCAAACTTGCCTCTTTGTTTGTTAAATCAACAAAAGGAGAATAACCAGATTCTGAAACTTTTTACTTTAAGCAAAAATGTATCATATATAACTTTAAAATTTAAAGCCAAAATATGAAAATTTACCCGTTTCTGCCAATTTCTTCATTCATGATTGGCTAGACATCATGAAGAATCATGGAACAGTTTGAGATGTCAAGTTTGCGACGATGAACATGTTTCCTGGTTCAATGTTTTGTGAAAAGCAACCTGCAAAAGCATAATGACCCAAATTTCAGATTGTGTGCATGAACAATGAATTTAGCCTCCAGTAAGACTATCCAACTCTCATATTGCAAGATTCACCCATCACTTTCAACACTAACGAAAATGTCAGAGAATCAGATCCATTCTGAGCTATTGATCCTACAGGTGAGCTAATGAGAGAGGCTGTTTGTGGGGATGGGAGAAGCCCATTAGAAGTTGAAACAGCTCATAAACCTGCCAACTGCCGAAGTTTCCTACCAGTAACAACAGAACCAATTAATAGAGCACTCCAGTAGCCTCGCCTAAACTTCTATGAAAGTATCAGTATCAGGAATGTTGATTTCAGAAAGGATTCCCTATAATCAAGAAAGGATTTTGATGTACAGGCCTAAATATGTGAATTATTTTTTTCTTGATCATGCATATATGGCGACATCTCTATCAAACTCAAGTAGATAACAATGCTTTCTCAAGATGCTGGACGTCAAGCTGTAATTTTCTTACTTTACCATACTCCTTTCCTAATATTTGTCTATTTCAATTTGCACACTCTGCTCGTTTCTTTGGGTCTCTGCATAATCTCTGGGCATAAGGACTGCACCGTATTTCATCTTAAGTGAATCTTCTTTGAGGAATCCAAAAGAGCATGAAGAACTTTTAATGGCAAACTTACAGATGTTGATGTCTTCAGCAGCTCTCTTATGGCCATTGTTGCATAGGAAGATGATGGAAGCGTGAAAGCCAGCTTTAAAGCCATATGAATTTCATCTCTGTCAGAGATGCTAGCATTCACACTGTTCTCACATGTCGACAAGATCACAGAATCTAAGGGATCATTCTCTTTGTTTCCATTGACGAAGTCATTCCCTTTGACAAACTCATTCCCTTCAACTAACCTGAGAGGCTTGGATTTGGTAATTTTGTCTAAATCAGTCTCAGCCAGTGGTACACTATAATCACTGTATCTTAGCATCTCCCTGCAGTAGCAGAAAACACTGTCACTGAGAGAAAACAATTTCAGAACTTTTATATCCAACTAACAAGATATTTGAGAAAGATGGGCAGAAAGTAACAGGAAAAGCCAAGCCACACCATTCATAGTCCATTGGTTTCTGAAAAACCCGCCTGTAACCTCCTGTCATACTGGTTATAGAGAATTCCCTATGACACAAGAAAATAAACTGGATCAGTGTGTAGCCCAACGGCAGAAACTACTCTTTAAGGAGATATTCGGTGGTTGGTGAGGAAGACATTTAGACAGGAAGTATTAAGAGGTTTAGCCAATAAAAAAGTAATGAGAAATTTACTTGACATTGTGCACGCTCTCTGTCAAGCTGATGGAGTCCTGTGGGAGACATTGTTTAAGGACAGAAACAAAACAAACAACTATTAGAGAATATCCAGAAATACAGAAGAAACTTTACAGACATTGTCCTAAGCCAAGTTCTCTTTAGAAGTATTTTCTCCCACTATAATCAATAATTTTCTCCTATGGAAAAATAAATGAGCAACCATCATGCAGTTAAATTTTTGGCCCCACTTTAGGTCTCCTAAGTCCCTCAACCTGTAAGGGCCATTCTCATATCTGACTCGATCACACAACCATCCTAAACGTGCTTCTGAAACTCTAGCACAACAGCAGGAACTCTGTGCTTTACATGCATGAAGTGCTCCATCAGCCAAAAATACTTCCACTAATGTGAACTTGCTGGTCTGAGGGGTCACATGGTAACTTGAACACTATCTCCCAAAGCTAGGGATTGCCAACATGCAGCTTTTACCAAGCGTGTGATGGGGGCTAGGCATAAGCTGCAGGTCCTCAGGCCCCAAGAATTTTTAATATTCACACTTAAATTCCACATATGATGGGATACAAACAAAATGAATTGAATCATGCTCATTAAATTCTCAAGAAGCACCTGACCTTCTTCGCCAAATCGTGATATATGTCTGCAACATCATTATTTGGGTATATTACTCTTGAACTGCCATAGAAAAGGATTGACAATGTCAGATGAAATAGAAGTTGAATATTCTACTTTTTTCATGCCTCAGAACTTACAATGCGAGGTGTATTATACAAGTCTTCCCTTACCCAGGCATAGGCAGGACAATATCATCAAATGAATATCTCCCTGAAGCAATATCCTCTGAAGTCAAAACCTGTAAAAAGTTCAGGCGCCCTCATTTTCAATCTCACACCTAATGTTTAGCTACATATTTCAGTATCCAATTAGTATTGGCAACAATAGCCAAAACTGAAAAAAAAGTGGGCATTTTTAGATACAGGTGCATTTTACTTTACGCTAATGAATATGGGTTGGCGACCCCTTAATTCCTTTGATACCACTCCATCCAACCATCCAATTATCAGAAAGACTGCACATCGGCAGACAGTCATGAAAGGAAAAGAACATAGGTCTGACCTTAACAGGAGAATGACCTTCTGCTGGAAGATCCATTCCAGATGTCTCATCCAAATGAACGTGATCAAAGGCATCAGAGGAGTCATCATTTCCACATTCTGAAACAACTTCTGCCACATTCTCATCATCATGTTCTTGATGATGTACCATGTCCCCAACCACAACCTGATCTGATCCTGCCATGAGATGAAAAACAGATCAAACTTATTGTTCTGAACATAAGGATCCTAAAAGAAAACCTAGACATGTCTTTTTGATGCTACTTAGCATACCATACTTCTGCACCCTCGCACTTGCTGCATGGTTCCACAGATAACTCTGATAACTATGTACATACCTGGGGAGAAAGTCCATTTAGCAACTGAGACACCTAATATAAGAAACCGCCAGGAAGAAATATTTAATCCCTCATGCTCAACCATAAGATGGTGCTTTCTTGAAAGAGTTCTTTACATGTTTTAAGGGGCATTCAGAAAATGCACCATTCCTAGTTGTAATGATCGTCAAGGATAACCATGAAAACAGATTTGCAGTTACACAAAAGATTGTTGATGATGGAAAACATTGGAAAAGATGCTTTGAGCATCTAACAGTGGCGATTGACGTATAAGCTCAATAATGTGGGCTCAAGGAAAGATAAAAATTGATGCCTAAATGAAGGCATTCAAATAGAGCATATCCTTTTATCTTGTAAACAGCTGCCAGACTAGACCTCAGACAGAGAAACATATGTTTCACTAACTACTTAGTACTTACATCATTCTCAAAGTCCTAGGTATAGCTTTTAATGCCTGCAAGTAGTTCCCAGGAAACTTTTTTAAGGACTGGAGCTGCAAAAGGCCAAAAAGTATGATCATGCGGCATCATCATTAGACGAAAGGATGCAAAAATACCAACATAATAATTACAGAAAATGATGATCAGATGGTGCTGGTAGAGGACGGGGGAAAATATAGGGAAGAAAATTAGTTAAAAGAACGATAGAGGACACAAAATTGCCAAGCTGGAGAAAAGAATTGAACAAAAGAGCAGTTGGCACAGCAAGATCAACAGTATGAGCAATTGCAAATAAAAAACTTACTACAGCCCTTTCAGCAACCAGATGACGGGGCATTCGCCTCAAAGTTCCGTCAATGTCTTTACTCTCCTTATAATACTCCCTTGCAATTGCTATCACATCTTTTTGTATCTAAACTATATTAAGGGGAACAGTTGTGCCTTACCAGGGAAAAAATAAATAATTAGCCCTCTGAGCTCATGCAATGAACTAACAGAACATCCTCTCTCCATAAGATAACTAAAAACATCATAAGGATATCCCCCTCCCTCGGATCAAGAATCATGCTCACAGCAGTTTTCCACTCTCCTCGAAGTAATGCTGCACCAATATTGTGAGTGGGCACAGAACCACTTCCAAAGCGCTGGTAAAGATAAGAAAAGTTGAATGCATTAATCACCTAGCCCAACAAAATTACTTTAGCAAATATGAAGAGCTGCGCCACATAGCAATAACTTCATTTGCCAAATTAATATGGAAAATAACTAACCTTCAGTTTTGGTTAAATTATCATGTAATGTTGATATTGATAAATTGATTCAAGTTAGTAGAGCCACAATGACATGCTACACCTCATTATAGGCAGGAAAGCCTGCCCAAATTCAACCCAATCTGCTCTGAGCAGGATCCGGAGTAAGTCATAGATTTGGTCAAGATCAAAGCTGGTCAAGTCCATTTCACCTTGGCAAGCTATCTAACCTATGATGTGGCACCACATATCATTATGAGCTGTTTTAGCTTTCTTATTACATGCAAATTAGCATTTCTCTTCAACCCGATCGACAAAATTTTAAGAAATTCAAGTTAATATATATGGTTGTAACTTCTAAATCCAACAAATGATTGGAGATTACTGTAGACGGTTAGGACATCAAAGTAATTTTCAAAACTGCAAAGGGTGTTGTGTTATTATAACAAAACTTCAAGGGCGCATAGTTATCTACCTTTCACATCCCTAAATCACATAATTCACTGACCGAAACTATTGTCTCGTAAAGAACATTTTAGTGATTGAGGTCACTACAAACATCTAGCATAGCCAGCCATTCTCAGGAAGTTGAAATGCACATGGGTTGCTCTGGTAGGAATGAAACATATATCATATGACCAGATATAAACAAGACAGTTGCTCAAACAGAACAGGGTCAAGAATTATGGCAAGTTTACTAAATTAGTATTCTCAATATATTACTAGTTTTATATCCAAAATTTCAATTTTGTTCTATAGCAGAAAGAATACCAGATCTATTTTACTACTCACAAACGTGTGATCATTAACAATGGACATAAGAGCATATGCAGCCAATATTCTTGAACTAGGTGATCTACCATTTCTTGCAATGGTGAATTGACAAGCCCTGAATGGCCAAGGTAGCACAACCTACACCATCTGTGCTCGTGAAGGTCTTAATGGACATGAACATGATGTTCTTGCTAGGACAAGAATATTTCCATTAGATTTTTTACTACTCATCAAAAAAATTTCAATCGATTCCCTTGTCACTGTCAGGAAAATTTTAAGTCATGGAACCATTTGCAATGTCTGCACATGACCTAGATACAGTTAAACCAGCGAACTTTACAAAATCATCAGGTAAAGTAACAAGTGGAGATACTCAATGCCTTCTCTTTGCATATCCAGAGATTTTACCATCTTGGAATCCATTCCATAGGTTTTAGCAAGTTGTTTGATTTTAGGTACTATAGTCTATCCCTTTGCAATTAACCCCTTTCAGAAGGTTGTATGACGCATACTGAATGTCACAGATGTCCCGTCCATAACATTTATTCCCATCAATTTACTTAAATCTTGTCTATCTCCCTTTGGGTGCTCTCATCAACTTTCAGGTCCAAACTGCATGTACTTCTTTCTACAATTTCTTTCTTAAGTCACTGCTATGACAGAAAGTCATGATTGTCCTCCACCATAACCAGTTGTAAGATCCAGAGGGTTTGCTCATAACAAGAAACTTTCATCTAGCAATGTGAATTTAAGGCAAAATCTGAATAGAAGCTCATATTCTCGCAGGACCATGGAAATGAGGCCTGCTCAATGCATATGAGAGACAACGAATGTGAAAGGTCAAATTTGTCTCAGATACAACTTCTCCAATGACTTTATCGTGTGCATGATTTCAAATATATCTTATGAGGTTAGAAGGAAAAAGGACCAGCAATATATAGTACATTCTCGTGACAAAAGTAGGGAAGGAAAATATGCCAAATATGAAGGATACAATCAGATGAGCTAAGTGATAGAGATAATAATAGTCTAGAAAATACCTGCAAGCCAAAGTAGTTAATGAACCCCCGCTTTCCTAAAGCATCTGCAGCTGCTTTGATGGTATCCTCTGAATCTGCAATAACGCCGCTATGAAGAAATGCATGTTGTATTAGCATAGACTTAGACTATGATTAATGCAACCATGCATAAAAGTGACATCATTCCTACCGTAGTGTGACTGTAAATCTATTTCCCAAGAGCTGCCCTAAAACAAGTCCATCCCTCACATAGCTGAAATGGAGCGGCTAAAGTGTTGGATATGTCATGTATATATATCCAAGACAAAAGCAGAACGTAAATAACATTAGCCTCACCAGAAGTCACCCACTTTAATACCGATCAGCTTTTCATTCAGAGATGCTAATTTACTTGCATATTGCTTGAATACAGTAACCTGCAAATTCAAAAAGAAACCTAGCTCTGAATTTTGAAATCGGTCCCATGTCTTCATGAAAACCAGATGGAATAACATATCTAGAAGTACAATCATGCATAAGACAATGAATTGCTTGAAGAACAAGCAGTTAAATCACTACACTCAATCTTATTTTGGAACTAGAGACATTGCCTTGCCCATCCATTTCAGGGATTTTATAATTATTGAAATGGAAAGACTGCTGAAGGCAAAGTGAGAGCTTTGAGAGCTTTTTCATGTAGCATGTGTGGGAAATACTAAACCTCTCAATTAACAACAAGCACAATATTTTTTAAATGATCAAAAGAATGGAAGATTCCATTGAAGTCAGGTAGCTGTAGTTGATTTACAATAATTATTCTGTGTTAATGCTAGTACAAAATTAGTTTACAAAGTCAATAGATCATTTATAAGACTATCTGAACAACAACCACCATCAATATGGGGCCTGATAAAATAAGGTAGATTGACAGTGATTTAAAAGACCTTGTTTGGTTCGTCCCAGGTACTCTGAATATGATAATTACATAACAAGATGCCAAAAATATAATGCCACACCTTCAGGAGATTTAATCACAGATAAAGGAACAGGTGAAGGTTGCAATACAATAGGAACTAACAGGCACAGCACTTCCACGCTTTAAAAGTCAAAAACAAATAAATATAGCATCATTCAAATTGTTCAAGAGAAAAAAAAAAATTGTTCAAGAACTTCCCATTAAGAGTGCCAAAGAAATAGGCAAAGAAGAGACTTATTTTTTCCATTCACAATTCCAGTATCATTTAAAAATCCAGGCAGAGAGAAGAAAACAACTAGTGGTCTAGTAAATAATAAGTCTATTTGAAAATCATTTGCAAAATGAAGGAGATGCACTGCTGTAGGATATGGTAATAAATAGAACCAACCTGACCTAACAGGTCTTTCCTATAACTTGAAAATTTCAAATTTCAAGCTCCAAAAGCAAGCATGAATGGGTACCTTGAGAGAACAAAAATAATGATAGTTTTCAGGTTGAAGATATCATTCTATTGTGGGGAAGAGGTACATGAAGTACATCAATGTGCTATTCAAAAAAAATTTCAGAATTGATGAAAGTGAGACCCCCAGAATTAAATACCTTGGAATTTCAAGCCAAGACAGTCATTAACATCCAGTATTACAAGAGTATATCAATTATGATTGTTTGCAGCTAATTATTCTTTCAACATTTATATACAAATTTACAGTTATATTTAGTGTTACTTTCACAAAATCTTTGAGAAATCCTCCCTGAAGTGGAAAACTGCAACAACATGAATCAAGAATTCCACATGTTCATATAACAGTACATGACACTGAGGATGACTTACGTCTCATATTTTCATCTTTTTAGGGCACTTCTTGGAGATTTTTTAGTCATCTAGATCTCCTACTATTTTAAATGGAGATGACTTACCATTTGAAGGAAGGCCACATGCAATTTTTTAGCCATGACAAAGCAGAGACACTATGATGATTGAAGTTGCTTTCAAATGACAATATAGATCAAAAATCAAATAAGGTAGAAGCATGCCTAGTATTGATTACCCTTTGAGTTGAAACAGCTCGCTTGTCCTTGGTGCCCGCAAACCCAAATGATCTTGACTGAGAAATGAGAAGATGGATCATCTTAATGGGAATGAACTCAAACAATATGATCTTGATTTTCACTAGACCTTGGCAAAAGACTGTTTTGATGATATAGGAACTTCCTTGATGAGCATAGATTTTCAGTTGCATAATCACACATGCCATGCATTATAAATCCCGGGAGAACAGAATCTGTCAGCAATGAGGCTTAGTCCACTTTTTCCAACGAAAATGATGCTACATACAAAAACAAATCCTTTTCCAGTATAAAATCACAAGCTACCTGGATGCCCAGCATCTTTCCTATAACACCCAAGGCCTCCTGTGTATCCTTATTTTCCTTGTAAAGATGAAACCTGCATAACAGCGATCCTTAGTAGCTATCTAAGTTGTACATGAGAAAATTAAAGAATGGCTAAATGATGTCGACTGCAAAGAAACATGACAGCTGATTCCAAGGTATCAAAGAAATATTAACAACAAGTCTTGTTGAAGTCTAGGTCATAAATTAGAGCATCTAAAACAGAAGTGCTGTCGCATCCTCACTTTATAAAGGACAAACAGCATTAGCTATGTTCCATCCTGAACATATCCCTAACCTGTTATTACTTCACTGATCTACACTACCTCCCTCACCTCTTCCACGTGCAAATGCATTTTTTCTAATGACTATTTAAATCACTTACATATTGCTTGAAGAAAATTACTGTCAATTATAGTGACAGATCACACCAACAGCTTCTACTAGTTTGATACTAACATCATCCCATAAATTTCATAAGTTCAGATCTTCATTGTTCTTTTTTTCATTAACCATAATGGAGACAGCCTGCTGGCAAAATCACCCTGAACATAATATACCATTAATCTTGACAGGTTTTATTTTCTCACCCATGTCCTGAGCATCTACTAAAATGCAGATGCACACCTCCAGATCTTCATTGTTCTTTTCTTTTAGGTCTTGACAATTACATCAAAGCTTATGGAACATCTAATTAGTAGTAAAACACGGTCATGAACACAAATTGTTGGAAAAATGCAATTGCAGCTAAACATCCAGTATTACCTAAGGAACTTCCCAACATGTTCAGGCCAGCTACTTGAACCTCTGCTATCAAAAGGCTTACCACCTCTTTCTTTCCGCTTCTTTGACATTTTACCCTTGGACTGACCTCCAGAACTTACTCTCACCCGAATGCACTTTGTCGAGGCATCTGGACCATCAATCGTGTCGGTAACAAGAAATTTGAATTTCTCTTGAAATAATTATGAATTGCCTGGAATGTGCAATAAGTATTACATCATTTGATATTGCTGTAGTCAATAATCATATAATATTAGCTAATGCTGAACCAAAACATCCGAGATTGTGATCAATAAGCTCAGAAAGACCTAAATTAACTGAGCTGAGGACCCCAATTAATGGAAATACGCATTGAGAAAAGTGAGTCATCAATAACAAGAAAGATTGGTATGAAGCAGAACGTTTGTGACATCTGACTTGCCAAATTCACCTCAACCAGAAGAACATTTGAATTTCCTCTGCTCAGAACATCAACCAGACAACTATATAAGGCTTAATTTTTTCAGTTGTTGTTGCAGAACATAAACCAGACATAGTCTTACGATTTACCCAAACCAGGCAATAAGATACCTTGCTAAAACAAAAAATAAAATATAAAAAATCCACCAAAGTGCGAGCAGCACACCGTGCGATGAATTTTGTTGCTATTTGGCGAAAGAACTATAGGCGAGGGGCTCTCTTCAGCACCAGCCGTAATTTGCGCAATGAAACTTTGGAGCAGGTCGGCATCAGAGTCCCCAGCAAGACTCCTAAAAGATTCGATCTCCGCATCGTAACTTCTCTTCAGCTGATCGGAAGCATTCGTCTCGTTCTCCTCCGCGACATGAACCGGCTGTAAAAAGCCACATCATCTTCAGAACTTCACGACAATTTATAACAAGAACACACACATAAAAAAAAAAAAAACCAAGCTTCACCCATGATTTTACCTCAGGCGGGGCCTCCAATGTGGTCAGACGAACAACATTCCCCTCCAAATCCACTTCATTGACAATGAAATCCGCATACCTGCACAAAGCCCCACGTAGCGTACGCAGAAGTCAGCAAAAAGGAAAGGGCTTTCAACGAGACACGACATCCAGGAGACCGAATGCGCGAAACCCAGAAGTTATACACCAATGGGCACGCGATTTCGCTTCGTTTCCATCGCCGAAACGACTCTGCGTTTCGCGAATTGGAACGGAGAAGAAACCGAGCATGGTACGAGCGCGGGTGAGCTGGCTTTACTGGACCTTTGCTTGAGGATGCCGCGAAAGCCGGGGAGGTCGGAGATGTAGCAGGCGATACCGACGTCGGATTCTTCTGGGGTTTTCATCGCCATGGTTGAGGGATGGTGAAGCTCTGGCGTGGCCGGCAACGACCAGTGGAGTAGGGTTTTAGAGCTGACGGATTGTTCAAACCCCAGAGTAAATTTTCTTGGTGAAATGTAGGGCTCAACTTCGAATTTTTGGATTTTATAAATTTAATTCAATTTCTCGACCAAAAAAATAATTAAATTTTAGGACTGGGAGACTATAATTTCTCTTGTCTTTGTCTTTTTATATTTAACTTGATATAAACTTAATCCGCAGCACTTGAAAGTTTCATGATTTATAATTGTAATTTTCCAGACCTTGGGGAAACCGAGGTGGTTCAGGTCTGCCAGCCCTTGCCCTTTCGGGCGTGGTCAAGTCTGGCAATGGGGTCGAAATCTTTTTCGAGGCCCGGATCTCAATCTCTATTTTGACTTTTCCAGTGGTCAGAACCTTTTAAAGATCTCGTTCGTACATAATTTAAAATATTTTTTTATAATTCAATATCACAACCAAAAAAAATAATTAAATTTTAGGATTGGGAGACTATAATTTCTCTTGTCTGTCTTTTTATATTTAACTTGATATAAACTTAATCCGCAAAGACTCGAAAGTTTCATGATTTATAACTGTAAATTTTCGTAATTTTTGAAAGTTAAATAATTTTTTAAAATTTTTAAAAATAAAATATGTTTTTTATGTAGACATACAGAGCATATTTAAACTTTGAACTATGGATATTACGAAATTAAGAAAATTACTATTTTATCCCATAACAATTACTTATAAACATCACTTTTTCCTTGATTAAGTTTATCTTTAGCTCCAACTCAACCGTGTGGATTCACTTAACGCAATCAATTTACAAAAATTCCAGTATCTTTATTTTAAGGATGGGCATCAACAAGGTCTTTCAAACGTGGTACTTGATCTAACTCATTCATGTTCGCCTATCAACTCAATTTACGAGAGGCCACATAAACTAAATCAATGCATTTAAAATAGACCTTATCAATGAATTGGCCCACCAAAAGGGAAAATAGGTGGGCCCAAACTAGAAATTAAATTATCGGTCCAATCCATCTAGACCTACTAGCACAATCAATTTCATATAGGAGTTTAAAAATACCTAACCGTTAACAGGCTTGGATAGGAAACTTTAGGATGTAAAGTTGATTTATCTAGATCCACCAATGATAGGACTAATATAGAGATAACCACGAGATTAATTAAAAAAATTTATCAACAGTGACCAATTGAATCCTTAACATTTTTATTTGGTAAACTAAATTCTTAATATAATGATCAATGGTGAACCGAATCCTATTTGATCAAGTAAGTTCTTGATATATGAAGAGGTTGCGCTAGAGTTTTAAAAAGGCCTTTGTCGTTTTCTCACATGATGAATGCAATTCCTCTCAATTTCCCTCCTTCCTACTCAAGATCATATTACAATGCTTCATGTTCTAGATAACAAGATGTCATTCCATTAAATTTAGCAAATTAGTATTTTTATTTCGCACTAATTGCATTTTTGTGTTTGCTCAATCTAGCCTTTTAATTACCATACGAGGCATTTGGAGGAAGTTTCTTGAACAAGATTGTTTTATTTTATTTTTTTCAAAGAACGAGATTGTTTTCAAATAGAAAGTGTTGCTTGTCATTTGCCAAAAAAATGCACTATAACATTGAAAAAGGCCGACTAGACATGCCATAAGATTCTTTTGACTTTTTTTTTTTAGTCGGTCCTATTCTATTCCTACTATACACTCACTCTCAGACTTTTGCTCTACCTCTTGCAGGGCGTGGGAATCGAAACCCACCCTTGAAACTTACGCGTTCCCACCCCATCCCCCTGAGAATGTGAGGATTTTGAACTTCTTACCTCCCCCTTCTATATGGGAAAAGTGGCCACCACCCCCTTGAGAAGGTAGGGATTTTGAACTCCTTACCTCCCCCTTCTATATTGGAAGGGTGGCCACCATCCCCTTGAAAAGGTAGGGATTTTGAACTCCTCACCTCTCCCTTCTATATTGGAAGGGTGACCACTAGAACGGATTTTAGTGGTTTATAATATTCTTTTGACTTTAAGAACCTAGTAATGACAATTTTAAGATTCTTTTTTTGATCTGCTATTTTAAGACTTGATTGTGCCTTTTTTTTTCGGATGATCCAATCGATCCATATATAATGTCTAAAGACTCAATTGATCGACGGTCAAAACATTAAAAGGAGTCCTTTGATTAACAAAAAATCGAAATGCCGTGGGCCTTAATCTACGAACCAACACAAAAGCTGAGGACTGATTTGCAAGTAAAGGAAGATGCGAATATCGGATTCGCAGGTCGTCGTAGTCGTGTAGTGTTCCACTATTCCCTCGCACTCTCTCTCTCTACAGATCCAAAAGGCCGTCTAGAGAGAGAAAGCCCACCGCCCTCGTCGCATACCCTGATAAAGTTCCAAACTTGGCGGTAGAGGAGATCGGATCGCGGGGCGCCGGCAGCTTCCGAATTCGAGCCTGAAGAGAGAGATGGTGACGAAATCGGAGGAGGAGCAGCTGAACAGGCTCGAGACCCAGGTGGACAACGCGGGCGGCGGCGCTTGGGAGTACCTCTGCCTCGTCCGCAAGCTCAAGGTGCGGCGCCCCGACAAGGTCTTGAAGCACGGCCTGGCGATCCTGAACGATTCCAAGAAGCGATCGGCTCTCGGGACCGAAGGTGGGTCTTTGAGGTCTTTGGTTTTTCGATTGAATTTCGATGGAAATTCAGGTTCTTGCTCAGTTTCACTCGGTATTGATGTTAGCTGGCGACGAATTGTGCACGATTCTTGATAATTTGTCGTGTGATTGGGTGATCTTCTTGGGTGGGGCGATTACTTCTCAAAGTTGCAAAATTTTTGGATGTGAATTAGTGGGCTCGTCACGTTACTCTTCTTTTTCCTTCGTTTCTGAGATCACAAGAGCGGCTCAATTCTTCCCTTTTGTAGCCAGTTTTTTGTATGGGAGTTTTGTTGGGGAATTGGGCCGTGCAAGTCTTTTTTTAGCGAATTGACTAAGTGAAGATAAACCTCGGGAATGAGGATGTTTCCACAGTTTGTTTAGCATAGTATTCTCATTTTATCTGGTCAAAAGGTCAAATTTTTAAAATTTTCAAAAGGTTTTTTCGCCGGGCTAATCTTACTCCCTTGGAGTGCAGGTAAGTTTTGGACTTCTTTTCTTTTAATCCTTTCCAGCACCATGAGTCAATGACATGCCATAAGACACTCTAGAGCTCATTTGGGGTGGACATGATGAATGAAGATTGTTGTGGCTAATGATCTCTCAAATTGCTGTTGCATATTCACGTCTTTGTAGCCTGTGAAATGATGCCAAGAAAGTTGACTACTAATATTATGGGCTTAGTCAAAAGTGCAAAATGCAACAAATGGAAACTGCAGTTCGACACTGCAGTTTATCCTCCCTATCTAGTTCTACTAGCTAATATGGCTTTGTTACTTTTGAAGATCATGTCACGCATTCGTATATAATAGGAATAAAATACTTTAGCACAACTATAAATCAGTGTAGAAGTCTTCTATGTTTGGGAAGAAAACAAAAAATGCTCAGTATTAGCTCCGTAATGCTGTAAACTTTGGCTTAGCATCGCTGAATTTAAAGAAACTCTCTAGCTTCTGCACCTGCTCAGTTGCTATCATTCTACCTTCTTCCTTTGGACAGCTTCCTCACAGCTCTTAATTGTTTATTATGAAAGCTAAGATTGAAAAGAATGCCGAAAGTTGACTAGCTATCTTGGTTTATGGTAACTCACCTATGATCAAGTCTGATTTTGACAGTTTGATTGATCATTCCTCTATCTTTCAATGAGAGGCATCTGCTGGTAATTTTTCTTTAGTTACATTTTTTTCCTAGAGTTGTATTGGTGAAATATATAGTTTTATTGCCCAAAAGTATTCCTGCCTTTTTCTCCTTGTTCTGATTCATATACACCATACTTTTAAATGTAATATGCTATTGTTATTGTAGAATGGACTCTGTGCGAGCAAGTGGCAGTTGCAGCGATGGACTGCCAATCCCTAGATGTTGCAAAGGTAGAAATTCTCTCTTTTTCATGGATCAATGTGTATTCCTCCTTCACCTTAGCCTCTAGTTTATTATTGAAGGATTCGTTTTAAGTATCACTTGCTTGTGAAGGTTATTTCTGTTCATAATGTTGTGTTTAAGATCTTTACATGTTAAAATATGTACTTATATTATTATTATTATTTTTTAAACTGTGAACCGATGAACTTATTTTTTAGTTAAGTCAGAATCAACTTGCTGCTTGAACTTCAGTTTTTTAAGTTAAATTTGCCTTCTCATGTTTCTGACAATCAAATTTCATTGATTGTATGTAATAATGAACAAGAATATCCTTATGTTACTTTAGGAAATTTTCTTCTTTTTAAAATTGATGTAGTGTTGCCCAACAATTCTGCAGGACTGTATCAAGGTTTTGCGTAAAAGGTTTCCAGACAGTAAACGAGTGGGTAAGTTGGACTAATCCATAGACTAGTTGATTTGTAATTCCGGAAAGTGTGGATCAAAATTCCGACGAAGTTAATCTTCTTAGAGACTATCATCAGAGCCTTAGTAAATGTTTCCTGCCCCCAACGGGAGCTGCATGTCAGGTCACAGTGGTGTGTGTGAGCCAATTGTATCCTTGCATGCTTTCTTTCATCTGACTCTTTGTGATTCAAGAATTGCTAAATATTCTCCTTCTAATGATGCAAAAGTTTCAGTTAAGCTCTTTTTGACATAGAAAAGCCTTTCTACCAACAATGTTGGAGGTGTGGGGTTGTAGAATGACAGCTTGGGTGTTGCTATTGTTTTATTGGGGGGACTGCTGGGTGTTATCTAATTAGAGTTCTAGGATAAATCTTTTGGAATATGTTTCTTTCATAAAGCTGTGTAAAGTGTCATCTAACCAATTAGTGAGAATTTAGCGTGAGATATTCAAGTGTGAATGAGATGAATGGGAACTATTGAGTTATTTAAGCAGTTGATCTCATGAATTGGATGGAGGGGTGAAAAGAGAGGAAACAAATTCCCAAGTATACGAGAAATTATGTTGAGGCAAATTGATAAATTGTCTTGTTGTAAAATTTGAAATTTTTAAAGAGTGGAAGTGCGTGTGTGCGTGCGTGCGTGACAGAAGGCTAGTTAAGAAAAGGGGAGAAGAGAAGAATTGTAATGAATTATCAAAACAATGGAGAAATAATATTGAACCAACCATTTTCGACACACTGCATAGGAACTTGGAAGTGGTAACACCACTTTAATGTTGCTTGACATGTCCAGATTTTTTTGCTAATAGTTAGCAGGTTAGCTTTGAGGCAGGTCCAGCCCAATGAGGCTAGCTCGATGAGATGGCTATCTTTATGCCTTGGTGTACAGCTGTGGTTCATCTATGTATGTCTGGAAGTGGCCTTAGCCTATGAGATTGATGAGGATGTTGATGAGTAACGATGTCTCTATTGAAACTATCTGCCAGATTTGTGTCATCTTTGCATTGATGATGAAATAAGGATGACATGTTTCCTTCATGACAAGGCATATCTCATTGTTACTTCATCTGACGTGATTGAGAACAAGTTCACACTATTTGCTCATTTTGTTATTTTAAATTTGTGATGTATGAGCTGTTTTGCAGGGAGGCTTGAGGGTATGTTGCTTGAAGCTAAGGGGCTTTGGGCAGAGGCCGAAAAAGCTTACTTGAGTTTTCTTGAGGATAACCCTTTTGATCAAGTAAGTGTTGGCTCTTTTTCGTCACAGATACTGCCATCCATTGAAGATTAATGAAATAATCTGCTTTCGGACTTATATTTGATATAGCTAAGTCATATGCTTCTATGCCTGAATACTTTTCTCCCATGAAGGTAATACACAAACGGAGGGTTGCTTTGGCAAAAGCCCAAGGCAATATCACTACCGCCATAGAGTGTCTCAACAAATATCTTGATACGTAAGACTATAACCTATAGATTGTTTGTCAGATCTGGGGTGTTTTAATGCGACTTCACTTTTCTCTAATTCCCTTTTTCGATAGATTCATGGCAGATCATGATGCTTGGAGAGAACTCGCGGAGATATACGTCTCCTTGCAGATGTAAGATTTTCTATATTGCCTCAGAAGATAATAAGGAGGCTACATTCGTATGTATTATGTTTCGAATTCCCATGCTGAACCACACTTTTTTTGTGCCTTCATTAGGTATAAGCAGGCAGCATTCTGCTATGAGGAGCTAATCTTATCTCAACCAACAAATCCATTACATCACCTAGCCTATGCTGATGTGAGAGACAGTTATCCTTTTATTTACTTCCTGAATAGTATCTGTAATTGAAGTGGGATGGGTGAAGCAAACTTGGTATGATGTAGTATATTTTACTTGCAAACCCTCGTACAACACCAAACCAGAATACTTGCTTGAGGATATTCTCATTTCAATCAATATCTAAATTAAGTGGTTCCTGAGTAGAGATTTTCTAGGACACTTTTATGAAGATGTATCTTGTAATGCCAAACTCTTTTCCTACATTGAGATCTACAATTTGAACCTTTCAATAAGTACCGTGTTTCAGTTTTGATGCTTTCTTTCATCATACTGTGAATGATCATTGCTCATCAATAAAGCTAGATATAACTGACATATTCTTTTGGGAAAATGAAAAAACAGGTGCTCTACACGATTGGTGGACTAGAGAACCTTCAGGCAGCTAAGAAATACTATGCATCCACTATAAATTTAACCGGTGGCAAGAATCGAAGAGCACTTTTTGGTGTCTGCCTGGTGAGTTCTCACGTCCTCCTTGAAAACTCAATTGTGGATAACCGTTATACTCCATCTTACATGCATAAAATGGGGTTACTTTGTTCATGGTTCAATTTGTCTTGTTAATTTCCTTTCCAAGTCACATGGAACTGCCTGTTCTTCTTTACCTCAGTGCACATCTGCCATCGGACAACTTTCTAAAGGACGGAACAAGGAAGATAAAGACAGCCCCGAGCTACAATCGCTGGCGGTGGCGGCTCTGGAGAAGGACTACAAGCAGAGAGCTCCCGGCAAGCTACCACTGCTGACATCTGCCTTAAAAAGCTTGAGAGTATCTTCATAACTTCTGACATCAACAGAAGCTCTCCCATCGACGCCTGTGATCAGGAACCACAATGGGCCATCGAGGATTTGCTCAGAGATCAGCTTGCAGTTTTAACTTATTTTACGGCTCATACTGTGGACGGAATTTTGATTGTTTTCACTGAAAGATATTTAGTACTGAGGATAAATTCTAGTGTTTAAGGTGCACCTGTCATTGTATTGACATTTAGGATGCCTCCCTGTGGGTTGCAGTAATTTATTGTCCCTCGTTCCTTTGAACGTAGCTGGTTTCACTTCTTTTGCTGCTGTGTTTCATAAGTATTTCATCCTGTTCTTGATAAAATGCTCCTCCTTTGGTCCCCTTTAAACTATGCCTGTGCTTACTTGATGTGTTTATCTGTTCGGTGTCTCAAAGACAGATGTATAGGGACATCATTCTCATGTATCCCACTATCTTTATTTGCCCGACCCGTGTATGACGTGTTTTAACTTGTATTTGGACGCAAATCGACACGTTTTGTTTTGCTCGTCTGTTATCTGGCTCATCTCGATTGAATGGCATGGTTATGATGTCTCTACATCTAGGCAGGATTGCATACATTGCTGGCACTTGACACGGTCTGCCGATGTACATAGATGGGGTCATGCCTAATCTGTTGAACTCAAATTTAAATTTGGCATTAAGATAAGCACGAGGTACTATAAAGACCATGTGACTTGACCGTCGAGCTCTATCATACAAATTGATTGTGCCGTTTATCTTATTTCAAACTTAAGAAAAGGTTATTGTGCATTCTTCATATCAGGAGCCATGATTATCTAGAAAATAAATGAGTTCTAAGGCTCGTTTTGCAGAAAATGGGTCATTTCCTGTGACTCATTTAGGAAAATGTTGTACAATACGAACTGAGCCTAAGTGTTCTTGGAAGCAGATTTTCCTAGTAGAATTAGTGTAATACACCGAACACGATAAAAGGGAAAAAAATCTTGTCGATACGAACACCCTTGCAACTCATTCCCACTGCACCTCACTCAAAAATATTTCATCGAAATGGTGAATTCACGTTGGTGAGATCCGAGTGATCGAAGATCGGCGAAATAAGGGTCATTTATGTGCCGAGAAGAGCAAGAACTCCATGTAAATCTTGTGTGGAATCACGAGCCTCTCTGACTACATCAAGAGGAAATATCTTAGCCCTCGACAGCTAGAGGAGAGAATGATGACGCTAAAGTACTCCAGAGATTACTCATTTCTAACTCACGAAGATGATGATGGTCATCGGCCTTGGTCCAACGGTCCGTTTCTCCAAAGGAATTCGTCGTTCACACCGGCTATCTCAAGATCACAGATATTAGAGACGAGACTCGCCACAGTGGGTAATCCAGATATTTGGGTCCATGACAAGTTTGGCATTCTCAAACAGTGCTGCTCACTTGTCTTGGACCCAGAATGACCAGCCACTAACTGAACAAACCAGATCGCACAAGGTAATTTTGTCAACACTCCCTTAATGTCCATCCTAAGTTGTCAGTTGCTTTAGATTGCTGAATGAATCTGGTAGGTGATCAATGCTTGTTTCTATCAAATCCAACTCGATCAATGATTGTAATTTCCCAATCGAGTCTGAAATTGAGTCTGGAAGTTTCTTTATCTTAAAACAACTACATAATCTCAAAATCTCCAAAGACACCAACATAGATAAATCAGGCACTCTCCTTAAGTAATAGCAGTCGCCCGAAATATTCTCTGGAATAGTCTCGAAGCGGTCTAAGATCCAAGCCTACAGGAACTCGGTGGAATGTTACGTGGAAAACAAGGTCCCACATTGCCGATAGAAGAACCTTGACTATTTACCGTCAAGATTGTGGGCTTTGTGACTAATGGTTACCATATAATATTTCAGATCAATAAGGGCAAAGCTGACAGGAGAAACTTTGGATCTCGCAACCTAAGAAATATACTCACAAAATTTGTAAAGCAAAGAAAAGTCTACTAAGCGTATCAGAACAGTAAACTGACAAATCAAGGGATGATGTATTTGGGACAAACAGAGCGCCAAACAATTCTTGAAGAAGAGAGCAAAAGCCTTACAATTCTTGAGGAAGAACCCCTGTATTGAGGTACTTCCTAAGATCAGCTTGCGTGACCTATAGAGAGAAGACACGTCCAATTGGAAGCCCCATCTTGATGGTGCACAACTTCATTCAAATATGAAAGCACAATCAACAAAAAAACAATAGAGAAAATCGTGGTGATCATGCATAATACTAAGTTGATGATGCATCCTGGACAGCTTACCCCTAGAACTAGACATTCTCATACCCCCAAGACAATCTCCTCGCATCAAGTATCATGAATTTCCTTCTTTTTTGTACTTCGCAGGTTATGACTGGCTTGTGTGGGCGAGAGCTTCGCGCTCCTGAAGCACCCAAAATTCTTTTGGGGGATGGGACTCTCCATTTATACAGCTAGATAACTTGCACAATTGAACATCGCTCTTCTCTTTGCAGCCACAACGCACCGAACCAATCCCCACTTCACCACATCACGGATCTTGCACCATGCCTCCTTGGGCCTTGCAATCCTAGAATTATGGATTCCATAACCCGTGCAAGATGGGCAGATCCCAAAATCTGTCCCGCTGCTCGACCCAATGATGAAAGTATGCTCCGGTGGTGTCCACATTAAATTGCCAGGGATTGGAGATGGCACTTGGAAAAGCTCCTCAGGAGACAAATGGATGTTCGGCGCAAACAGATCTTGTGTGTAACCAGGAAGATGACTGCTTTCGCCAGCACTCAAACTGGACAAAAAGTCCTCCCTTGCCAAGCTGTTGAATTACAGTCGGATCAAAAATTTTTGCAGTGAGATGATTGTGGCCCAGACAACCTAATTGTCTGATCTCTGTGACATTGTAGCAGCACGATGCTGAAACCAGTGAGTAACTAAATTCAGGAGTCACTTCTGGTCTATCTGAATAATGATGCATTTCAGTTTCAGCTACCATAGATGTGCAAAAAGGTGGATGTGCCAATAAAGAAATGGGAACACTAAACTGTGAAAGATTAAGAAGGCCAAAAAGGAAAAGATAGATGGAAGTGATGTAATACCACAACACCTTGGTTTAGCTCAGTGTAAAATAGATGATGAAGAGGCAGGCTTAGGCCGATTGACGGCTCCGTAGGCAAATTGGTTGGGGTTCTCAGAAGAGAGATGCTGGGCAGGGCATCAAGCGCCACCATTAATTGTTGTTATTTTAAGCTAGCCATTTCAAGTTATGCAACAAAATCTGTCAACTGAGCAGCGGGTTCAATCAAGTCCAAAATCAAACGGGTACATTTTTAAGAGAAGTGCTTGTGGTCTGTATTCTGCCATGGAAGCAGACTAATCCGATAAATACAAGCCCTTTCTATAGGTCCAGATAGATTCACACTCAGCTACTAGATAGAGATGTTTCGGGTTATGATTTATGTACCTTCTGAGAGTGGGCCAATATGTCTACCGACTAGTAAATTTGGCCATCGAGTGCTGCTTGAGCAACTTTCATGACCGAATTGAACACTATACTGGCATCGTTCAAAGCTTGGTAGAAATACATCTTGTCATCGTTGATCACATAGGGGCTGGCATGTCTGACAATCGTCTCCCATGTCCGCTTGGTGATCCCATCTCCAAGTACTTGAAATAACATCACACACAGAAGAAGTAGCACGATTTGATATTGAAAAATGCTTAGAATAACGTGAACTGGAAAAAAGGGAAATTAGCAGTGCTCGAAGAGTAAGAGTCACTTTGTTTCTTAGAAAGGCGCATCCGCTTCGTACAGCTGGAGGAATCCTTGAACAATGTTGATTCCTCTCGAAGTCATGCACTTGTGCAGAGCACTGTCTTTGGCTCTTTTCTGCAAACGCCATACTTCGTCGCTCAGTGATTGTGGATAGTGCTTCTTGTTCACTGCACATAACAGAGAAAACTTGTCAATCTGTCTTTCTATGGTCCACATACAGAGGAGATGGTTGGAATTAAATTGTCATCGTAAAATGACAGGCATTGCAAACGTACACTATCCTCGATGATATTTAACGATGAAAGTTTCACTTCTCACTTCACTTATTCTTATTTCTCCAGAAACCTTTTGAACAGCTCGAGCTCATTTCCCGATTTCTCGTCCAGCTCGAGTTGTCAGTGATGATTAAATTACGGAGGCAACCAATTCCCACTTGCAAGATCACAGTCGGCTCCCCGGTTATCAATGGCCTTCTCCCATCCCTTTCGCAAACGATATTGTAATTGAATTCCTTCTCGGTCCAATCCTCTCCCTCGTCTAACCTGAAATCGCCATCAAGGACGACAATTTTGAGCTTTATGGAAGATAGAGGGCCACTCATAACCCTCTCATTGGTCCTGCCATCTACTAGTTTGAACCTCAGAGGAGTACCATCCTCGGTGCTTATCTGACTGCTAGTGAAGATGGTTGCCGGTAATTTGGTAACAAAATGCAGTTGCAAACTGCTTGTGCTTCCCTTATTTGATTCCTCTCAAAGTCACGTGCTTGCGTAGAGCGCCGTCTTTGGCTATTTTATCGAAACGCCATTCTTCATCGCTCAAAAATGGAGGGTGGTGCTTCTTGTTCACTGCACATAACAGAGGAAACTTGTCAATCTTTAAGTCTTTTTAAGGTCCACAAATATTATCAATGACAAATCCAACTCAACTAAGGATTGTAATTTCCAAACCTGAGTCTGGAAGTTCCTCTATCTTTGTACACCTTGATAAATCCAACCGCCTAAGTTTCGCTAGCTCTCCAATCGAGTATGGCAGATTGCTAATCTGCCTATGTGATACATCAAAGGTCAACAATGACCGCAAATTACCAAATCTCTTCGAAAGTTCATGTAGCATATTAGGCATGACAATTTCTGTCAAAGCTGGTAGATATCCTATCTCTTCAGGTAACTCTTGAAAAGAGTCACATCCCTTCAGGTTCAAAGCAGTTAGGAGCTTTAATTTACTAATTGATGGGTCAATTTCAATTAAGTTGTGACAACCTTCAAGAGTCAATTTCTCCAAGGACACCAACATAGATAAATCAGGTGTTCTCATTAAGTATTCGCCATTGTTGAGATCTAGTACTTCTCGTTTACTTGCCACCTGTAAAACAAAATATATACTAAGAAATTATTTGCAGAAAAAAAAAATGACAAGGAATGATACATGTATGCAAGGAGTGAGATTCGTACTATATTATGATTTGATTCCAGCAATCCATTTCTCTTAAACATCACTATGTGAAAGGTCAAGAACAACTAAATTAGTCAAATGAAAATTTGTTGTCACAAATTCTTAAGGGCATCATCGGCAGGAGAAACTATATTTTTTTCTTTTGCACATGTAGTAGTAGCAGGCACAACATTTAATCAAAGTTACTAGAGGAAGTGTCTTATATTGAAGAGAGTCGACTCCCCATGCTAACTTCCAAATTATACTATCAATAGTATGAAAGCTTGAGGATCTAGCCTTTAGTAGATGTTTCTTTCTTTTCTGCATGGTAAAGTGGTAGAGACTTTACTGAAGAACAACCAATCCTATTCCAAGGCCAAATCATTTGGTCATCTGAACTTCTCGACCTTATATGATTTCTCAAAATCAGTCACTGCTCCTCCTGTCGCATGCTGTCTTTAATAGGTTTAAGTTCCAAGTCTTAGCATCTACATCAATTAGAGACTCCATTCTTAATTCTTTTATCGCCTGAGTCAAATTGAAGGATGCAACATCAAGTCTCAATTCTCCTTCACCAACCTATCCTCCCCAACTCACTTGAGTCAGTGTAACCGGCTCAAAAATACTTAGCATGGTCAGGTTCAGTAAACACTGAATCTCCTTTGTCATGACATTTATAGTAACTATTACGGTTGGTCAACCACTTGCAATGTTCAATTGTGGAACATTCTAAATGCAAATTTGAGGTGTCAGCCAAACTCTCCAATGAGCAACAATCGTGAATCCACAACTTCTGTAAAGATTCCAAGTGATTTAGACCTTCCACGCTTCTTAGCTTTGGACATTCTCCAACTCTGAGCTTCCTTAGCTTTCTCAAGTTTGATAGGTTTGACATCCTTTCCATGGAACTACAATCCACAATCGATAGGAAGCAAAGGGATCCCAATTCTTCAAGGCCCCAGATCTCTACTAACAAGGAGCATCCAAACAAATTTACCTCTTCCAGAATCTTCATGTGCGATAGACGAAGTGCTCTTGGGGAGAACTTGCACGTATGCATCACTAAATGTCTCAATCTTTCCATTTTCAACAGAAATGATCCCGATTTCTCTAAATTTGTCAATCTTTCCATTTTTGATTTCACTAAATCTCTCGATGTATTTATTTCCAACAGAAACAATCCCGATTGCTCTAAATCTCTCAATCTTTTCATTTCCAATAGAATCGATTCGCATCACTTTTTTCTAATTGCATTCTAGAGGGCTTGACCTCCTCGGGGATCACATCAAGGAATTCTGACATCGAACAACTTTGTAATCGCAAGGTTGACAAGTTGCTGAAAAGGGAATAATCCTTCCTTGGTGTAATTGACATATTTCCAACTTCGAACTCTCTTAAACTAGAAGACAGCAACCGAGGCCAAAATCGTCGGGTTTTGCCAGATGCTAGTTCTTCCACCTCATATAGGGGTTTGATGCTAGAGTGATAAGTAGAGTCCCACTCCAACACATGTGTCCTGTTTCCGCAGAACTTGAGAGTATCAAAGGCCCACCTTAGACAACTCAAACTTGGGGGAAGTCGTGGCAACTCATTAAGCTTAGAACATGATTCTAGATTAAGTGTTTGGAGATTAGAGAGGTAACGCACAGTGGTGGGTAATCTAGATATACGTGTGAATGACAAGTCTAAGATCCTTAAATGAGATAGCCTCCCAATTTCTTGAGGGATTTCGCTGGTCAAGTGGTGACATCCACTAGCTTCTAACTCTTCAAGCTTCTCCACTAGCCCAATCGCTCTTGGTAATTTTGTTATCCCAATTATGTGGCTCATCCTAAGTGCTATCAATTGCTTTAGATTGCCGATTGAATCAGGTAGGTGTCCCAAACTTGTTGATGACAAATCCAACTCGACTAATGATTGTAATTGCCCAACCAAGTCTGGAAGTTTCTTTATCTTTAAACACTTAAATAAATTCAACCGCCTAAGTTTCACCAGCCCTCCAATTGAGTCTGGCAACATGCATATCCACCTATGTGATACATCAAGGGTCAACAATGACTTCAAATTACCAATTGTCTCCGGAAGTTTGAATGCATACGACGAACGAGGCATGAGAATCTCCGTCAAAGCATCTAGACATCCTATTTCGTAGGGCAACCCTTCAAGAGTGTGACATCCATTCAAGTTTAAAGCAGTGAGGAGCTTTAATTTTCCAATGGAAGGGTCAATTTCAATTAAATTGCGACAACCTTCAAGAATCAATCTCTCTAAGGACACCAACATAGATAAATCAGGCGTTCTCATTAAGTCGTTGCAATTGTTGAGATCTAGTACTTTTAGTTTACTTGCCACCTGCAAAAAATATATATTAAGAAACAATTTATAGGAAAAAAAAAACGAGAAAGACAAGAAAAGATACTTGTATAAAAGGAGTGAGACTCGTATCATACTCTAATTTGGTTCCAGCCAATCCATTTCTCTGATACATAGCTGTGTGAAAGGTCAAGAACAATTAAATTGACCGGATGAAAGTTTGTTGCCACAAACTCGAAAGGGCACCATCACCAAGAAAGCCATCTTAAATTGGAGAGAAGATTATTGAAGTCTCCAACAAGGAACATCTCATTCCCATTCAAGAACCTCAAGTGTCGTAAATTAGCAACTTCACTAGGTGTTACGATGACTCCACGAGATCCTAGTGATAGTGCTTCTATCTTCTTGCTTCCCTATCGATGGAAACACCAAGAAGTCACATGTGAAGGTTAAAGCAAACAATTTCAAGCGCTACTAGTAATGGATTTTTCCTTTTTCAAGAATAGGCTACAACAATTCATAGGAAAATAAATTGTAATTCCCTTTCACTACCTTTTTCTGCTCCAAAATGCTCAAGGCTTCCTGATGATTCCACACTCGGCTATGCTTGTGAGGTTCTTTGAAATTCTCTTCACGAACGATTGCCCTTCCGAGGTCCCGCACTTGATCATGCATCCAAAAGGTATTGTCATCTTTGATTTTTATCAAGGACATGTGATAGAGGATTTCAATGGCATTGTACGGGTGGTATTCACAGTCCTCCCACATGTAGCAAGGGTAGGTTTTATCCTCATTAACAAAAAAACAAGTTATATCTAGAAATACTTGCCTTTGTGCATCATCTAACCTTTCATAAGTTATCATCAATGTTTTTTGGACTTCTTTGGAAGGAGCTTTTTCTAGCTTCTTCAAAGTGTCTACCCAAAATTCTTTGGATCTACCAAAAGGGATGAACCAATGACTTCAAGAGCTAAAGGAAGCTTCCCAAAGTGGAGACAACTTTTTTTGAAAGGTCGACATAATCATCGGGTGGAGA
This sequence comes from Eucalyptus leucophloia subsp. euroa, assembly GCA_017140325.1. Lineage (NCBI taxonomy): Eukaryota > Viridiplantae > Streptophyta > Magnoliopsida > Myrtales > Myrtaceae > Eucalyptus > Eucalyptus leucophloia. The sequence continues at coordinate 28,606,416 of CM029469.1, read as the reverse complement.
GTCTCTCCTGAAGGCATGCTTACTGAAAAGCTCAAGAGCATGGCGAAATTCCATTTCCTGTACTTCATAAGTCAAAACATTTGCACACTTTATAGGACCTTCACTTGTCACTTCTCCGTCAATCATTAGGACACTTTTGTATCTAGTAGTAATGATAATCTGACTACCAGAATCAAACCAATTTCCTTTTTTTGCCAAATTTTTCAACTGCTTGTTTTCATCCACGTCGTCAAGAACAATGAGAACTTTTTTATTATGAAGCACCCTCTTAATCATGTCGATTCCATGATCCACTTCACTAATTTGGTCAATATAACAACGATCAAGGAACTTGGATAACAATTGTTTTTGCAAATGTACCAAGCCCTATCGTTCTGATGACTCTCGAACATCCGAAAGGAAATTGCAGCCTTGGAACCGAGAAGACAATCGGTTGAAGACAACTTTGGTTAGTGTTGTTTTGCCAACACCTCCCATTCCATGGATCGCGAGAAATTTCACATCATCAGATTCCACGTCCAACATCTTAATTATAGCTTCTACACGATCATCAACTCCAACTAGGTGCTCAGTCACATTTTTATATTTGACATTCAGCTTAACCAAAACAGCTTCAATTATTGATTGGATCAAATCTACTTGGCTGCCATGACATAACAACCATGTTAAGGACAACTTTTATGTTGTAAAAAGCTACTCCTCAAGTGACTCAATTGCCCTTACATGTTGAGGAAATTAGCAAGAAAAAAAAATCTAGATGCTAAGAATTTTTTATTCTTAATCTCTCTCCACTCCCCAACTTCAGTCACCATCACCGTCGGCCTCTACCACCATCATGCCACTGTTGGCATCACTTGCCTCCTTACACCGTCACCATTGTGTTCTAGAGTCTTTGACCGTCGCACCCGATCAACCCGCCATCTTAGCCTTATCTCAATCCTTCATGTCACATGGGTCGTGGCCTTGTGATCACTAGGATGGGGTTGCCGGCTTTAGGAGACACTAGATTTGGGGTCCCCCAAGGCTAGCAATGCCGGATATAGGCAAGGTGATGTTAGACCCAACTTGGATTTGACTTACTATTGAGTGAAGGATAGAAAGGGTGGGAATTTGGATGGTCATGGCAGGTTATGGCTGCCTAGTGTCAGGCCGACGACAAAGAAATGGCGATGATTGATGGATGAGTTGCAGTGGTGGTTGGCCAGCGACTTGGTGAAGCTACTCAAGATGTTACTGTTCGTGACTACTATGTCAGAGATAGAAAGTAAGAGGAGAAAGAGAATTAGAATGAGTAGGGTGTGCCACCACCACATTGGTGCCGGGTGCTATTGGCTATTACCCATGAGAATTCCATGCTCGACGAGATGAATAAACTATATTTTTCACCAACAATACAGCAATCGAACTGATTAGGGAGGGAGAGGAAATCTACATAACAACTAAAAAGTTTAAGATATTTACCTTTCATCTTTCTTCAAGTTCCATCCTTTTATCTTGCCCACTGCAATGAGAGCCTTTTGCCATGACTCTACTTCACTGCACAACATCTTCTGGCGCTTTGAAAGAGTTTGATTATACAAGTTTGTTTTCAGCTTGACATCAACAGGTTCCACATCCAAGAAAATAGGCAGAATCTCCTTGTTCCCATTTGATTTCAAGGTGCACTCGACCATGTACGCTAGCTCTCGGAGGCACCAGCAACTTGAAGCATAATTTGCAGAGAATATGGGAATGTAAATCTTGGAGTTCTCAATTGCTTGTAGAAGTTCAGCACCAATTTCTTCGCCAACATGGAGGGATTCGCTATCCCTAAAGACAAGGATTCCAGCACCAACCATCCCATGGTATAGAAAATCGATAAATCCATGACGGGTGTCTACTCCTCGAAAATTTAGAAAAACCTTGTATGAAGATCCGGATGATGCCCATGAACCCGTCCCTTTCTCCATTGTATGATCTCTAAACACCAAATATCTCGGGAAAGTTTGCTTTGGGTGTGCTTGGATCCGAGTGAGGGTCGTCAATATGATGAGCTCTTAGTCTCTAGTGTTATGGATGGGGAAAATCTCCGGATATCCTTTGAGTAAATATAGTCAACACCTTGAGTCATGCGAGAAGTTTCCAAGAAGTTTCCTAAAATTTTCCTAAAAGTTTCCACAAATCATTCATGAATTAGTCAATGGGTTGAAGTTTCTGGTCCCATTCATTGAAAAACAAATTTAAAATATGAAACCTAGCAACAAACGAAAGTGACAGCACAAATTGATAGATTCATGGCTTTAGGAACTCACTTGTCTTAGCTCTTGTAAAGCCCCTTTTATGAATGAATGAAAGCACTACTTCTTCCAAAAAAAAAAAATAAAAATAGGGATATAAAGTGAAACCAAAAGATAGAGCAGAAAGATGGTTTTTGAATTTTCCTTTACTTTAATCATATTTGAGAAAATTTTAAAAAATACTCTCATCTCTATCATATACACTTCTCTGCTTTTGATAATTGTTGGATGTTCATCTTTAGAGAAAATCTTCAACTAAAAGATCAAACTATCCCTTTTACTATGGAAATGTATTTTATGTGAAGTAATCTACATTGCCAAATACAATATGCATGTCATTTTAATCGGCGCTAAAATATTGAGATTACCAAATATCAATTGATTTATTATATCACATTTCACTATTGAGTGATGCAATTATTACTTAAAATTTTTCTCTTCTTTACCATTATATTTCTCAATCTCCCACCATATAGCCGATCAACGACACCATCTCCGTCCCTGAATCTCACCACCACTCCCCCAGTTGACCCCATCACAACCTCTACAAGTTAGTCTCCACTTTTGTCATGACCTCGCTTGAAAATAGAGGCGTCGATCTCAAAGCAGCAACTCTACTCAAATAGATCCATCGTCGAGCTTGAGCAATTCTGCATGCACCAAACTAAACGCTGTGATGGAGCTCAAATTGAGCTCAATCACATTATGGGCTGTCATTGATGCTGAAGAGAGAGAGAGAGAGGCGACCACAGACGTTCGTCGGTCAAAAGAGCGACCGTGCGGGCCTTCACGCAGAATAAAGAATGCGGCTGAGATCTTCGGATTGCGAAGGTCTTCAGCGTCGGCACGCAGAGGCACAGAAAAATCTTCCTTCGTGAAAGGGATATAGAAAGTGATCATACTTTTGAAATTATATCTAAATGTATGTTTCTAAAGTTTGAGCCACATGATCATCTTTATGTTGCTGATTGATGCAGTTTTTTCGATAAATTCTTTTGAAACTATATGTGGATTTTACTTAACTCTCTTTCTCTCTCCCTTGCACATTTGTATTATAAACACTAGAATTTTATGTGTAAAAATATGTGCAAAATTAAGGGCATTTGCAACCTAGGTGTTGAGGGGTCTAATCTTAAACATATTACACTATTACCAATATAATCTTAAACATTTTAATTGTGCTAGTTAAGTCCTAAAAATTTTACATGTTCTCTCAAAATTGGCTAGAAATCACTGCAAATTATGACCTTCGCCCGGAATGTAAGCAAATATATCATGTCGACGTGGATACTTGTCGAGCTTTGAGATAGATAATTTTTAATAATACTTCAATTTTTTTTTTCTAAATTTTCCTATTAATTATTTTTCTTCTTTTATTTTGGTTAAGGGCTAGTAAGGGCCCACTAACAACCCCAACAACCCCATTAACGTGGGCTTGTGGCCCTTGCCCAACTATGAAGGAGGGCTGCAAGCCTCACCAACTACTAGTAGGGGCTTTGTGGTCCTTGCCTAGTGGCCGATGACCCCTAGTAAAAAAACAAAAAGTAAATAAGGAAAATAGAAGGAAAAAACGCTAAAAGAAAATAATAAATAATTCAAAAAATATTAAAATACTATTAAAAATATACACGTCAACGTTGACCATATTGTGTAAAATAACTAACATATGTATTAACAATTTCCGATAAAAATTGATGGAATAGACTCAATTGGAATAACTAAAAATTTAGAACTAATTAATAAAAATGTTATAAATTTATGATTTTTTGGACAATTTTCTCTACTAATGTCAAGATGTTGGTGTGGGGCTTATATTTTGTAGTGCTTTTGTGTTTTATACTTGGATAACTATATGATAGATCACTGGTGAAGTGGTCTTTTCATATTCTACAGGTTATGGAATTTACCACTTTCAAAAGTGATTTTGCAAAAGTTTACTAATAGTCATGTAATTTTGTCATAACCACCAAAGAGGAGGTGAGGAGTATGAATCTTCATCTTCATATGAAGGCTAAAGTGGGGAGGATTTAGCTTCAGGTGTGGGGTTTAACTCATATGCTTTGTAAAGAAATAGAGTAAAAGTTTGAGGGTGAGTTGAGAATTAAAGTATGACAGACCAAAAATAAATGTAATGTTGCTCTTAAATGGTGGCTTTTGGCGGCAATTATAATTCTCTCATGGCGTTTGAAATGTGCTTATTGTTGTAAGGATTTTAATTGGTTGGTTTGCTTCAAAGTAGTTGTGCCTAGATTTAGACCCAAATCTTATGGCTTGAATGACTTATTATTTGGTGAATTTGGAATCTTCCAAAACCAGCATGGGATAGGATAGCACGTATAGCTTGATTTCGATTGAATACGACAGGATACTTTTGTGTTTTTCCCAGTGTCTTGTTTACTTCTCGAATTCTGTTTCCCCCACTATGTTGGTTCTACAGTATTTTATCATTTGCAATCTCTAATTATTACCGGTTACAGGTTTCGCGGAGATCAATAGAAATATCCTTGAAAAAAAAAAAAAAGGCAATCATGAATGCTCGAGTTTTATTTTAAAGGTCAATATCATGAAAAACCTTAAATTAATATCCATATAATAAATTTACCATAAATTAATTTGTTTACTAAAGCCATCACTAAACTAGTACACAAGTAATAAATTTATCTAAAATCAATTTTTTGGCCACCAAAAATCTCAAATTAATACACATATGATAAATTTACTCTTTATTAGCTTCCTTCAAATGTTGCTGTTAAATTTTTTGACATGGATGACATGTGGCAAGTTCACGTGAAAATCATGTGAACTTGCCATATCACTATACCACAACACAATGTGTTATCCACGTCAATAAATATAATAGTAAAATTTGATGAAAGTTAATGGAGGGTATTATTTGTTACTTGTGTACCAATTGAGGTGTTTTGGGTTAAAAAATTAGTTTGAAATAAATTTATTACAAATGTACCAATTTAAGATTTTTGATAATAAAAAAATTAGTTTTGGATAAATTTGTTATAAATGCATAGTTTAAGACTTTTCATGGTATTAAAAGTCCAAACCAAAAATAACTAGAGTCTAGCCAACGTCTCCTCACCATGTCGCTCAAGAGAAACAAGGCTTAGGGTCTCAAGCCATGAATAAATTATACACGAATTTGTGTGTAAAAGTATATTAAACGAACAGCAAGAAGTGAAAAAGAAGTAAAAAGAAAATGATTGATAGAACTGTATATATCTGAAATATGCAAAGAAAAAAAATGTGTAAAAAGTTTCGTGAATATTGAAAATTTAAGAAAAAATTTATAACGGCCGAGAGAGATTGAAGGATGATGTGTATTTGTTATATCGACCTCTATGAACATATCATATCAATATAAGATTATTGTCCATTTTACTAACGAACGCGAAAATTTATTAAATAATTATAACGATGGAGATACACTAAATTGCAAATATATTTAAATCCTTTTCTAGTGCCTTCACTATGTCGCTTTGAGAGAAACAAGGCTTAGGGTCTCCCACCAGCAAATCCCTCGGTCCGTCCATGATCCCCGCCGCCCGTCCATTTGTGTCCGCATAGGGAAGTCGCGTCCACCGTGGCGGCAGCGACGACGGCTGCGGCGGCGGCGGAAACCGCGGTAGACGTCCTGGATCGGGGTCAGGATCGGGATCAAGCGGAATTCCTCCTTGGTAAGGTCGAAAGAGAGCATCGTCCTCGCCAACGGGCCGTCCGACGATGACGCGAGCCTCTCCAGAAGCCATTTCAGAGCCCCAGAAGCAAAGACGAAATCGGGAGAAAGACCGGCGCCGGGAGGGAGCGGCGGGAATTTGCAGGCCCTCCACGATCGCTTGTCGAAGTCATAGATTCGAGCCCCCACCGTGCTGGCGCGAGTCTTCTCGTTAGAGTAGATTGCATCGATCTGTACCATCTTGTACGCGTTGGTAGAGCGATCGAACCCCAACCCGTAAACCGACATCTCCGGCGAAAGATCGGGCGCTCTTCGCAATCTCAGGATCTTTTTAGTGAGGGGATTGATCACGACCTCGCTGTTATGCTCGACGTCGGTCCGGTGGCTTGCTCTTGCCTCGCATCACGTAGCCTCTCGGTCCCGATAATTTATCTATCTGGGTCATCCGCGTCGCCGCCGCCGCCGCTCCTCCCTGTTGCATCTTCAGGACCTGGACCTCCTCCCTTCCGTGCTCGCGGTACAGGACCAATCTTTCTCTGATGCGGTGCAGGCAGCTGCGGAAGTAGGGATCGTCGATGGCTTCCCGCCAGCGCCTGCAGACGCGCCGGTGTTGCACCAGCGACTTGCCCGGGACTCTGGAGAGGATGTTGGAGAGGATGGCCGGCGGAAGTTCGTCCATGCTCGTGAAGAGCGGAGCCGGAGCCGGAGCCGGAGCCGCCGGAGCCACTGCCGCCGTCGTCATCTGCTTGGGGGCTGTTCGGCGCCGGATGTCAATCACAAGGAACGAGAAGGATCTATTTATCAACAGATTTATGGATAGATTTTCTGTTTTCTCGTTCTATTCGGATGAAGATCACTCCATGGAGATACGCATGGATCGATATCTTTCATCACCTTTCTCATTCTTGGTTTAAACTCAGCATCACTATCTTTTCAAAATTATATATACACACACATACACATACGTGCGAATATTCTTTTTTATTTCTTTAGAAAAACGCAAACGCAAACACAAACAAATTCGTTAATTTTACAATGACAATAAAGAAATTCAGATAAATATTTGTTTGTCAAGATCTGTATTTGGTGAAAGTTTCCAATTTTACGACATAGCCTTATGAAATTTGGATGATATTTTTAAATTTCTAACGAAAAGTATGAAAAAAGAATGTACATTATAAGAAAATCACATTTATATAGCATAATACTTAAAATCAAACTCTTTCCCTTGATCAAGTATATCTTTAATTTAGCCCTGACTCAGTCATGTAGGTTCACTTAACGTGATCAATTTACCAAAAATCTAGTATCTTTGTATTTTCAAAAGAAAAAAAAAACTGCTTCGTGAATTTGAAAATTTAGATATACATTTATAACAATTGGGAGATTGAAGGATAATGTATTTGTTATATCGACCTCTATGTACATATCATCTCAAGAAAAGATTATTGTCTATTCTACCGGTGATATATTATATATATAATTATTAATTATAATGATCAAGATACATTGAATTGTAAATATATTTAAATCCTTTTCTAGTGTCATCACTACGTCGCTTTGAGAGAAACAAGGCTCAGCGTCTCACGCCGGCAGATGGCCGGCGACACCCACGGCGGGTCGCGCTTTATCCAAATAGGGAAGTCGCTGCCCCCGCTGCCACCTTTGAAGAAGACGTCCGGGATCGGGATCAAGCTGAATTTCTCCTTGGTAAGGTCGAAAGAGAGCATCGCCCTCGTCAACGGGCCGTCCGACGATGACGAAGACGGGCGTTTCATCAGAAACCAGTTCAGAGCTCCGGAAGAAAAGACGAAATCACGAGAAAGATTGACGCCAGGAAGAAGCGGCGGGGCTTCGCCGGCCCTCCACGATCGCTTGTTGAAATCGTAGATTCGAGCCACCGCCGTGCCGGTGCGAGTCTTCTCGTCGGAGCCAGTTTACTCGATTTGCACCATCTTGTACGTGTTGGTAGAGCGATCCAACTCCAACCCATAAACAGACCTGTCCGGCGAAAGATCGGCGAAAGATCGGGTGCTCTTCGCAATATCAGGATCCCTTTAGTAAGGGGATTCATCAGGAGATCGCCGTTATTCCTGACGTCGGTCCGGTGCATGAAGAAGAGCAAGCCATTGCAGGCACCTCGGATCACGTAGCCTCTCGGTCTCGGGAGTTTGCCCATCTCGACCATCCACGTCGCCGCCGCTTCCTGGTGCATCGTCAGGATACGGATCTCCTCGTCCTTTCCGGGCTCGAGGTACAGAACCAGTCCTTCTTTCGAGCGGTGCAGCGAGTTGCGGAAGTAGGGATCGTCGATGGCTTCCCGCCAGCGCCTGCAGACGCGTCGGTGTCGCAGCAGCGACGTGCCCGGGACTCTGGAGAGGATTTCGGAGAGGATGGCCCGCGGAAGTTCGTCCATGCTGTTCTGCACCGTATGTCCGTCACAACGAAGGAGGAGGATTTATTTATGAAGAGGTATTAGATAGATATTCTGTTTCCCTTTTCTATGTATATATAAATATATACATATACGTATACATATGTATTATATATACACATGGATTTGAGCACATTGTAAAAATAAGGAATGTAGCCCGGCTGGACACTTCATTGAAGAACTACCGCAAGTGACCCTTGGAGATGGGCAACCACCCGAGTTTGGATTCTTGTGTATATATGTGTATCCATAAAATAATCTTGCTCCCAATAGAACAAGGAAACATAATATATATATTGCATATTCACATATCGCATTTTCTTGTCTTTTTTTTTTAAAGAAAAAGAAAACATAAATAATTCCATCAAATTTACAATAACGATGAAAAATTCAATTACATATTTATTTGTTAACATCTGTACTTTGTGAAAGTTTCCTGTTTTATGTCATGACCTTTTGAAATTTGGATGATATTTTTAAATTTCCATTGAAAAGTACAGAAAAATGTATCTTTTTGTTTTTTTAATGTAAATAAATAGAACCTATTTAAAATTAGAAATTCGGATTTAATGGAATTAAGAAAATTACATTTATATCCCATAATACTTACCCACAAATAATTTTTTTTTTCTTGAGCAAGCATATCTTTAATTTAGCTCTGACTCGGCCATGTAGGTTCACTTAATGCGATCAATTTACCAAACATCTAGTATCTTTGTTCTAAGGACAAGCATCCACAAGGTCTTTTGAAAGCAATACTTGACTTAGCTCACTTTTGTTCAACTATTGACTCGGTTTGCAAGGTGCCATAAAAAAAAAAAGTGAATAAATACATTTATGGTGCGTTTAATAATCTTTTTACTTTAGGAAATAATTTCTATTTCAAAATAACTTTTTCCATTTTTGTTTGTGGAAATAAAGAAGTAGATTTGATTTATTTCTTATTTTCATTCAAAAACTATTCCCTAACCACTATTCTATTATAGGGAATAGAAAAATTAGCTAACATATGGACTTTGTGTCCTTTTTCTGTTTTAGAGAACAAGAAAACATTAAAATAGAAAAAGATGGTGTTTACCAAACATGTCCTTAGGATAGACATGATCAATGGCCCGGGCGCAAAAGGGAAAATAAGCAGGCTTAGACGAGCAATTAAATTATGGTCCTACTGAGAAGAAGCATCTAGCTAAAAACTACATATCTTCAGATTCGGAATCACGCATGTTAGGGCGAATTTCCTATTTGAGTATTGTAATGTTACTTAAATGGTTGAAACAGGAAATCACCACGACAGCCAAACTAGCTGACGCTAAAATTTGATTTCAATACCTATTCAACAGCACACAGGTGTAATGATTTTGAAGAGCCCCAAGCAAATTGCCGGCAACGGGCAAACAAATCCCAAATGGTCCATATAAGAAAACCAGCTTGTAAACGATACGAAATCTCATGGTTTAATGGAAGCCTTCCGTCGATGAGAAGATTGAGATAACTCCTGATCTCTCAAAGATGCGCATCCAACCCCTTTGATTCAGTAAGTTTTCCAGTGACCTTGACAAGAAAGGTAACAAGTTTGAGGGCTATCGCAGTCTCGAAGATTCTAGCATTGAAGATGAGAATTGACTGAGACAGTAAGCAGCACAGCATAATCAAGGAGATGACACTCCGTGGCAAGTGTGGTGGTAGTTGTATCAAGAAGAGCCCTAAGAGAAAAAAAAAACTAAAATAGAACCTTCCCAAAATAAAGCAGGAAAGTAAATTTAGGTTATCCTTAGGATGGCCCGACACTAGAGGAGGTACAAGCATTCTAAACTAATCATGTCTAAGCTTTCCCAAATTTCCCGACAGAGTTTTTCTCGCACAAAAACTCATTCCTGGTATCATTGTAGGGGCTCTTTTAAGCAAATAGAATCAATGTGGTTCCTGGGAGTCAAATAATTGCGATGCTTCTTTGGCACAGGCAAGAAAGAATTGAACTACATACATAGAGCTCACAGCCCCAGAGTTCTGCTTCAGTCACACTGGAACTACAGTATCAACTGAGCATCGTTGTTCAGGAAATTCGAGTTTCCCATTGTCAAGCTCGAACCGAAGGGAAATGTCGGACGAAAAATGTTCGCTAGAAATTGAATTGCCGCAATATATTGAAAACAATCCTCGAAGACTCATTTGCATACCGGGATTATACCTTGCCTTATATTTAGGATCAGCGTTCTCAAATCACATTATAGTAGTCAGTCCCCACGTCAGGTCTTGCTCCTCACATTTCATCTCAGCTGGCGAAGCAGAAGCTCGATTTCTCAACTCGCCTCGTCTTTTTCCTCCGATCAAATTCATTCAGGCAAAAAAAAAAAAACAAAAGAAATTCGCACAAAAATTTCGAAAGACTGAGTAAAACATGACATCGAAACCACCGGAATTCCAGATCCATTGGAAGAAAAGCAGCGAAACCCGACCAAGGTAGCTGTTGGATACGTGGACGCCTTCGAAGGCGCTTGCCAGTGTCACTTGGCGACTCAATTGAAGTTGTCGACAATGCTGAGGACCAAAGGGTGCACAATCACCTTCCCGATTAGTGGAGAGGCCATTGCTGGGTCATCATCACGTGCATTTTCGCCAATTTGAATTCCGAATCACTATCTCTCGTTGCCCTCTTGAAAGCAGAAGCTCTGGATTTATGCCTTTTGTGCTCACTTCTTCGTGTCAAGGTGGTCAAGTTAAAAAGAGCACCCTACTACAATAATCTCGATCCGCTCCTTGGATTAATTTCGTATGCTTTGTACAGAATTCGGTGTCATAACGCGTGACCAGAATTGCAATGTCAATGACTTATTCGTCACTTCGCTGACTTATCATATGATGACAATCTTTGGTGCAATTTGATTAGTATCTCCATCGCCTAGCGACAAGTTCAGAAAAGAATTTGACTTCACGGTAATTCCTCAAAGTTGCATATTTCATGGATAGGAGGAAATTTCGATACTCCAAAATTTGTGAGATGCTTGACAGATTCCCGCCGCAGGTAAACTGAAAATCTCTCATCTCTCTATGAAGGTCACAAACCTCTCCCCCTCAATCAAATACTAAAAGAAGACTTACAATCACTTCCAAAAACAATCGTCAGTAATCTAATGGTGGTCCCCGTACACTGACAAAGAAGACTAGGCCAGATGAATTTCCCTTCAGGCGCTAGAGTGGGTATGGGATTGGTTTACAGGATCTGTGCCGCCGTGTTCAATTTTTCTGCTAAGCTGAGCTGTGTCCTCGTGATGCTCGACAGGTAAAGCAATAGCAACTGGTCCTGGTAACATATTAAGCAAAGAAATGCAGTGAGTCAGCTGAAGGGTGAAACCTAATGATCACAAGTGCACCTAGCAAAACTGTATTTTAATCAATCTGAGCACAAATAGACCAAATTGAAAAACCCAATATGGAAATTGAGAGCAGCTTTCAGCTATGGCTGGTGTAGTAAGAACATTAAATGCGAACAAAGTGTATGAAAGGCAGCAAAACAAAGCTAGTCCAAGCATTAACTGGTGTGATAGACTACAAATTCTAAGTTCAGCCATGTATTAACATTCAGGACCAGAAGTAGATTGTTTTTCAGAAATTAGTAGATTTTAAGTGAATCTTGAACAGATTACCTGTATACTGTCGTTCACGAGCTTATCAAAGGCCAGCGGTGACATTTTTGGAATTGAAGCTACTGAATCTGCTATAAATCTTCCAACACTGTTATCAGCAGGTGTGCGGCCTTCCTGGAAACAGCGAAGCAAAATAGCTATCAGACTTACACCAAGAGCAAAAAATGAAGACGTGCTAAAGCCAGCGGTCACTTTCTCACCACAACATTGTCGACATATTTATAGACGTCATCAATTAAAGCTAGTAGACGTTCCATAGAAGCTTCCATTCCCTCCAAATCGCCTGGGATTTTATCAACCGATTGTTTCTTCAAGATATCAACTGCCAGGACAAATTTGCTATGAGAAAACCCAGTTAAACAATACCAAAAACCAGGAAAAGATAAATAATAGAACACATTCACATCAATCTAACCATCAGGACAACAAATTAGACATCATTAAAACTATAGATAATTCCGTTTTTCAGAATTGATCTATGACCCAAAGCCATGCTTTCTGCCTATCTCTCACTAAGACATCTGTCAGGAACCACACCAAAAATTTGATTAATAGTCAAAAACCATTAAATTTAGGTCTAATAGGAACACCCATAGGCACTGCATCATTATAGCCGAGCATTAGTCAGATAATTACATTGTATCCAAAGATGGAACATGATTCCTATGAGTACTTACATCCAACTCTCTCTGCTTCCACCATGCGCAGATCCAAAGAAATCTCTTGAAACTGGGCAGCAAGCTGTCGGTCCCCAAGAGTCAAATTAGTAGAGACATAAGCTTTGATCGAAGCTTGGCCATTGCTAAATCCTGTATCAACGGTCAAGTGTACAGGGTTCGAAACTTCTCTAGAATAAAACTCATGGATCAATGCACTTCCACCAGTGACACCATCGCCAGTTGAATACCTGCACATGCAACCAAAGTTCCAAAATAAAGCACATTCAAAAGCTCAAGGCACTTTTCTAAAGAGGACATGGGCAGTTAGGCAGGATCATTGAATCATTCCTCATGACTAAGACGTTGAAAAAGGAACAAACAGTGGGGAAAAGAAAGAAGAAGGAAAACATCTAAAAGACTCAGCATCTGAATAATACAAGAAATCAACCATTCACATTGTTTAAACAATTGTTTCAAAAATCAGATGGCCAAGTAAATTCATGTTGTCCCAAGTCCAAACTATAAAGCAGCATCCTCATCTTGGCCATATCCACCTAACAAATCTAGAATACTCATCCATCACTTCCAAAGGCATCTTTAAGTAGACAAAGAGGTGATCAAGCCCAGCAGCTTCAGGCAGGCTTGTACAACACAATGCATACATGAGAGAGCACATGCAGTGCTAGTAAAGACAAGATTTCCAGTAAAATGGTACTACTTAGTTCAGTGTTGTAAATATGATGTTCTAATATAACAGAATTAAAGACTCTGAATTGTCGCAAGCATCAGCACCAAAACAATCCAAGTAAAACTTAAATTCTGAAACAAAAACAACATAGTGATGAGAATTACCATCCAACAATGACTTCTTTCGGATTCACCTTTTGATGAGATATCAGCATGTTATGATGATATTCAATATCCAGCGCAACCTGCAATCCACACATATCTTAATACTCAGCTTCAGTACAAAAAAGTATCCATGATATCTGTGAATGGACAACAATCCAGCTTATACAAATTCATAGAAATGCAAGACCATCATGGTAACAAATTCATCGCCGACACATGAAACTTGCAAACCAATAATAAGGTACATGATTTTTCAGTAGATCGGGAGAATAAGAGGCGAATAGATTGGAGAATCACCAGCCTATCAACATCTGAACAACCATGTCCATAATCCAATCGCAGAATCATGGTCTCGCCTCTCGCACGCTCACACTAAAAGACACATCGGGGTCGAGTAGCTTCCAATGCGCGGCTAAAAGTTACGTTTTTCTTTCTGCAACGGCGGACAGCGAATACAAATAGTTATGACAGACTCTGGAGCTCAACATGTTCAAGAAACATCCTCCCAAGAAACGCCGGCATTCTGTCGAACGACAAACGGGCGGGCAACAATTCTCGACTCACTCCAATCAGTCTCGAGACACAAATCACACAAAGGAACGAAACAGGGGAACCAACTTCGCCGCTCAATTCGAGCCATTCCGCATAGAACAACATCGCCACCAGCGCCGATCTCCAGCTTATCGATTCCACGCCTCCATATTCGCTTTATGCCGCAAGACTTATAAACGGAACGCTATTTGAAAAAAAAAAAAGGCAAGAAACGGAGGAGAGTCAAAGGAGAGAAGCGGAGGACCTGGCCGGAGAACTCGTTGTGGGGGACGGCGTAGGAGTTGCGGATGTCGACGGTGCCGTCGGGGAGGACGGAGCCGAGGAGCGTGCCGATGACCCGGACGGCCTGGTCGGGGCGCCGGACGTAGCAGTCGCAGATGTTGAAGATCACCAGCGGGTGGACCCTCGCGGTCAGGCTTGTCGACGGGGACGCAAAGTGCAGCGCCGTGGTCTCGCTCGCCGCCATGGTGGTGGTGCTGCGAATCTCTCTCCCGATCGATCTGTTGCCGTAAAGAGAGAGAGAGAAAGAGAGAGAAATGGAAGGAAATGCAGTGTTAGGGTTTACTTCCGTCGGTAGAGCAAGCAGGAGAAGGTGAAGGGAGGTTTGATTTGGGCTTTCTTTCGGTTCGTGGGCCAAAGCCCGTATCTCTCTTTCGTGGGCTAAAGCGGTGAGCTCAATCTGGGCCCAGGCCCATTTATTTTGGGATTCTTTTCAGTTTCTTGGCTATGTAGACTGCGATTTTTATTGAAGGGGAAAATTCTACCAAAATATCCAAACTATGCTAACTGTGATACGTTCATCATGAACTTTTCTTTGTAATATCAAAAACCCAAAACTATGCCATCTACAACACATTTTTCCTGAACTATTTCTTGCAATATATTTACCCTCCATCAATAATTAGTCAAATGATTTTTCAGTTAAAATAATATTGTTTCTATTTCACTTAAGCCACATAATCGCCATGTTAATATTGTTTGCTTTCCGGCATCCATGTAGGTAGATTTTTCATGGTGTTCATAGATGGAGGGAAAATATATCTCATAGATATAATTTTGAGACTTTTGGTGTCGCAGAAAAAAGTTTGGAATAAATATATTACGATGTGCATAGTTTTGAGGATTTTTATTTTTTTTTTATTTTTTTGGTGATTTTTTTCCCTTTTTGAGAACCCTTGCGACTTAAAAGTCGAGTATTATAAAAATCTTGTGACTTGACTGTCAAGCTTTATCGTGCAAATTGATTGAGCCCCTTATCTTATTTCAAGCATAAGAAAGGTTATCATCCATTCTTTAAATCAGGAGCCATAATTATCTTCAATACAAACGAAGATAAAAGAGTTCGTATTGGTTCTTGGAAGCAGAATCCTAGTAGATCTAGTGTTGTACAGCGAATAGAATTAGGAACCAACCCTTATTAATACATAATCTCTAAAGTACACAGCCTTGCAACTCATTCCCACTCCACCTTACTCAACATATTTCACTGACATCGCGAATTTGCTGTGGTGAGTTGGAATTGATCGAAGATGGAGTTCGAGTTCATACTATACGACCGTTCGACCGGCCAAAAAAGATAATTCTCGTGCCGAGACGAGCAAGAACTCCGCGCAAATCTCGCCGTGGAATCGTGAGCCTCTCTAGCTACATCAAGAGGAAATATCTTAGCCCTCGACATCTAGAGGATATAATAGCAACGCTGAGGTACTCCAGGGACTATTCTTTCCTGTTTCAAGAAGACGGCGATCGTCAACCTTCGTCGAGCCATCCGGTTTCTCCTCTAAAGAAATTCGCCATGGACGCAGAGGAAAGAAAGGCTTCGGTTGCGAAGGTCTTCAAAGCTGGTGCGCAGAAGCGAAGAAGAATCTCTTCTTCATGGAGAGGAAAGAGAAACTGATATTGCTTTTGAAATTATGGATAGATATACATCTTAATGTTTAAGCCACAGGATCCACATGATCATCGTCTTGTTGCTGATGCCTTGATTTAGTTCTTTAATAAATTCTTTTGAAGTTATATATAGAGATTTCCCGAACTCTCTTTCTCTCTCCCTCGCGTATATGTATTATAAACCTATAATTTTATGCGTAAAAATACGTGCAAAATTACGGGTATTTGCTACTTAGGTGTTGAAAGGTGTAATTTAAAATAAATTTGATTACATTTATTGTGAATTGTTCCATAAATTATACTATACGGATCTTAAATGTATAGTGTCCACCCAAATATTTTATATTAAAAATAGGAAGTAGGGGATATTTTAGGACGAGAAAAGGAAAACTGCGGTTCTCTTCACACAATTGAATAGACAAAATGCGAGTTCTCATGGTCTATCAAAATTAGGGCTTGGAAGGAACTATATATGCGGTTCTCTTTATTTGTATTTCTACCCCAAATTTTTCGTAGATGTTTTCGTGATTCATATAAATCTCATCTTTAATAAGGATCGTGGTTTCTTTTTCTCACTGCAGCATGATAAATCAAGGGTCGAATTTGGAGGAGAGGAGATAGTAATTGAAGCTACGACATTTTGGCATCATAAGGAACATTTCAGAAATTTTGTCCATCATATAAAAAGAAAATCTTTCATTGGACATGCCATCCAACGTCAAACTAACAAGCAATAGGTGTTTAAGGGGAATTGGTGGTTGTAATATCTAATTTATACATCATACAAATTTGGCAAACCCTACGAGTCTTTTAGCCATGTGGGCTTCTCAGGGTTCCAAAGAGATTGCTGATTGAATCTTGAAAAAAGAAACTAACAATAAATATGAAGAAATTGATTGTGATTTTAAAATTTAGTATGTGAATTAATATGGGGGATTTTTAAATGGTTTTAACTGGACTCCAATCTATGCATTACTTGGCATTCTTTTTATACAGGTGGCAACATGCCTAGTTTATTATTTGGACAATTCTTCTTCTTCTTCTTTTGGGGTTTTAACAATCAGGTGGTGTCTACGATACATTGTACCCAACCCGATTAGAGTTTTTGGTTATGGTCCAATGCATTTCAGGTTGGATTCGGATTAGAGATAACATACATTTGTTATGATTTGAAAGAGGTAGCATCCATTGACACTCCTAGACAGTATGGGGAAAGTCTTCTTCCCTATTTACATTATTGTAGCTTTTAAGGATAAGCGCTTTCAGTAATTTACCTATTTGATCTCGTGTGATGCCCTTTGGTAGTTAAACTAGTTAAAATGTATTACCGTATGACACTTATGGTTCCAACAATGAATAAAGTATACACAGTCGACGGCTTTTGGTAAGCCACGATGTAGACAAAATAAACGATGCCTCAAGCCGCATGCCTTCACGACGCATGCTCTTGAATCACTTATAATGATCTGACTTTAACATACATGTGCCAAATCCCAAAAGAAGTACACATCAGATGATATATTCAGAGGCCAGTACTTGACACTTTTTCTTTTTTTTTTTTGGATCGCTCAGTACGAGACATTAGACACAAAAATTGTACAAGCATTTTGAACTTGGATTCTATTACCGAACACCAAGGAAGTTTTCTTCCTCTACATAAGTGGGCACGGAATCAAGAAGGTAAGCACATAAATACTTGAATGGGGAGCCAACATACGCTTCCATATGAAGGCTGCTCGTGCAAAGAAAAAACTTTACTGGCTATTAAGGGCTTGCCAAACAATGCATGATTCTGATTTTTTGTTCCCAGAATCAGTTTGGGACGAGAATCGTGTTTGGTAAAATTTTTGTTCCCGGGAACAAATTTGTTCTCGGGAACAAATTGGGAAGAGAATTGAGAATAAAAAAAATATGATTATTCGTCCGAGAATAAAAAAAAGAATCAAAACAGTAAAACTCTCATTCTTCCCTTCCATCATCCCGCGATTGCCGTCCGCCACCGCCTACCACCGTCCACCACCGCCCGTCACCATCGTTTGCCACCGATGGCCAGTCCGGCGAGCTAGCCGAAGGCAAGCCCAACCACCAGTGCGGCTCGCCCAGCCCCGCCGGTGGCTAGGCCGGCCTCGCCCCACCTAGGCAAGGCTAGCTTGGCCACCATCGAGGTTGGGCGAGCCTCGCCCAGCTGCCAGCGAGGCTCGGCTAACGAGGGCCAACCTCGCTAAGGGCTGGTGACGCTACGGTGAGTGTCGCTGGCCCTCGTTTGACCGGTCGCCAATCTGGCAACTAGCTACATGAAGAAGAAGAAGAAGGAAAAAAGGGAAAAGAAAAGAATAGTAAAAAAAGTAAAAAAAAAAAAAATAAAAAAATTATTTGGAAAAAAATAATTTGGAAAAAAAAATTAACACGGTATGAAACGTTTTTTTTTTACTCAAAATCAGTTCCGGAGAACAGAATTAAAAATAATCATTTCTAGTCAGAATAAGCTCCTGAGAACATAATCGTTACCAACGCGTTCTAAGCCGCATAAAAAATGATCCTTAAACGTAGAAGTGTACAACGAGTTTGGATGATAACCTTTCTTATGCTTGAAATTAGATAAGCGGCTCAATCAATTTGCATGATAAAGCTTGGCAGTCAAGTCACAAGACTTTATAATACTCTCAACTTTCAGTTGCGAGGGTTCTCAACAAAGGGAAAAAATCAGGAGCCATGAATTTCTTCAACACACACTAAGATAAAAGAGTTCGTATTGGTTCTTGGAAGCCGAATCCTAGTAGATCTAGTGTTGATTCACCGACTAGAATTAGGAACCAACTCTTATTAATACATAATCTCTAAAGTACACAGCCTTGCAACTCATTCCTACTCCACCTTACTTAACATAAATTCACTGAGATTGCGAATTCGCTGTGGTAAGATTTAATTGATCGAAGATGGAGTTCGAGTTCATACTGTACAACCGTTCGACCGGCGAAAAAAGAGTAATTCGTGTGCCGAGAAGAGCAAGAACTCCACGCAAATCTCGCCGTGGAATCGTGAGCCTCAGGTACTCCAGAGATTACTCTTTCCTGTTTCAAGAAGACGGCGATCGTCAGCCTTCGTCAAGCAGTCCGGTTTCTCCTCTAAAGAAATTCGCCATGGACGCGGAGGAAAGACAGGCTTCGGTTGTGAAGGTCTTCAAAGCTGGCGCACAAAAGCGTAGAAAATTCTCTTCTTCATAAGATGAAAGAGAAAGTGATATTGCTTTTAAATTATGGATAGATATACATCTTAATGTTTAAGCCACATGATCATCGTCACGTTGCTGATGCCTTGATGTAGTTCTTTAATAAATTATTTTGAAATTATATATATATATATCTCCTGACTCTCGGTCTCTCTCTCCCATATATATGTATAAACCCTAGAATTTTACATGTACAAAAAGTGCAAAATCGCAGGTTTTTGCGACCTAGGTGTTGAAGGGTCTAATTTAAAATTGATTACATTTATTGTGAAATTTTACATAAATTATACGATACGGATCTTAAATGTATAATGTCCACCCAAATATTTTATATTAAAAATAGGAAGTGGGGGATATTTTAGGACGAGAAAAGGAAAACTGCGGTTCTCTTCACACAATTGAATGGACAAAATGCGAGTTCTCATGGTCTATCAAAATTAGGGCTTTGAAGGAACTATGTATGTGGTTCTCTTTATTTGTATTTCTACCGCAAATTTCTCGTAGATGTTTTCGTGATTCATATAAATCGCATCTTTAATAAGGATCCTGGTTTCTCTTTCTCACTGCAGCATGATAAATTAAGGGTCAAATTTGGGGTAGAGGAGATAGTAATTGAAGCTACGACATTTTGGCATTATAAGGAACATTTCAGAAATTTTGTCCTTCATATAAAAAGAAGATTTTTGATCAGTTATACCATCCAACATCAAACTAACAAGTAACAAGCAATAGGTGTTTAAGGCGAATTGATAGTTATATCTAATTTACACATCATACAAATTTGGCAAACCTATGAATCTTTTAGCCTTGTGGGCTTCTCGGGGTTCCAAAGAGATTGTTGATTGAATCTTGAAAAAAAGTAAAAATAAATATGGCGAAATTGATTGTGATTTTGAAATTTAGTATGTGAATTAATGTGGGTGATTTGTAAATGGTTTTTAACGTGGCTCCAATCTACTCATTACTTGGCATTCTGTTTATACAAGTTGCAACATGCCTAGCCTATTATTTGGACAATTCTTCTTCTTCTTCTTTTTTGGGGTTTTAACAGTCAGATGGTGTCCAATATACATTGTACCCAACCCAACTAGGGTTTTTGGTTCTGATCCTATGCATTTCAGGTTGGATTCGAATTAGAGATAACATACATCTGTTATGATTTGAGAGATGTACCATAGAAACCCAATCCATTGACATTCCTAGACTGTGCAAGGAAAGTGTTGTAGCTTTTAAGGATGAGCACTTTCAGTAATTTACCTATTTGATCTCGTGCAATGCCCTTTGGTAGTTAAACTAGTTAAAATTTATTACCGTATGACACTTATGGTCCCAACAATGAATAAAGGATACATAGTCGACGACTTTTGGTAAGCCACAATGTAGATAAAATAAATGATGCCTCGAGCCGCATGCCATCACGACGCATGCTCTTGTATCACCTATAATGATCTATTACCGCACTCCAAGGGAGTTTTCTTTCTCTACGTAAGTGGGCAAGGAATCAAGAAGGCATGCACATAAATACTTGAATTGTGAACCAACATATGCCTCCATCTGATGGCCGCTCGTGCAAAGAAAAAACTTCACTGGCTATATTTCACATGAAGAAAAAATTTTCAAACAAGCTGCATAAAAAATTTTGCCTGTCACTGTCGGTATACAAATTCAACTCCTAAAAGAATGTTGCCGTACTTCTATATACATGAGATGTTGAAGAATGGATACAACAATTTCCATTTGAGTATGGACAAAATGAAAGAATATTCATCCCCCAGGTATGTAAGCACCTACAAATGCTGCAACAAACAGTTAGAAACTAAACTACAATCTTCCTTTTTTTCTGTCTTCCCTTCCATCAGACCTCGCTAGCTACACGTGTCTTGATCGGCTTGAGCTTTATCCCCAGACTCTCAGGTGACAAAAGCTCTGGTGCTATGCAAGATTGGCTTGAGGGGCTAGTGGGAGTCGATTCATTGTTTAGAGAACATACAAAATGTGGTGGTCTATAGTAGCCAAATCCCATAAGAAAGAACTCGATCGGGATCAACATTGCATAAGGATGCTCTTCTGTCACCAAGGAACCACAAGCCTGAACCTGCCAAAATGAAATGACTATCTTCAGAGGAAGTTGGTGAGAACAATGAAAAAACAATTAAATGCAAGTTCATCTCTTTTGGTTCCTCCTTATGCAAGAGAGAGGAAAATCATTAAACTGGCTGGGCAAAAAACAAACTAAGCTAAAAAATCAACCCCCAGTATGAAAGATGATCCAATCATCAGACGAAAAGCCATGGGTTCCAAATCAGCTCCTCTCAGCTGGTCTCACTTCTGTGCTTCACTAAGATATTTTATGATCATTTTCCAACTTTCTAAAACCTTTGAACATATCTAAAAGTCCATAGGTAATCTTTAGTAACAACAAAGAGAATATTAAAGAAGCAACTATGTAAGAACACTACCTCAACAAGAGCGCAGACTTTCCTGTCCATTTTGGCACTCATGTACACTGATTCAGCATGGAATGGACTGCTCTCACCCACAAAAATGAGTGTCTTGCAGTGCAAATTCTTCAAGCTGTCTGTCAGATCATGCCTCCTGAAAACATAGGGATCAGAGATTATGGGTCTCACTGAAAAATAATAGTTTCTTGATTTAGAAATGCCCCATGGCATCACAAATCCACATGTACGAACATACATTGCAACCACAGATCGATCAATCTGCCGAAGTTATCCAGACAACAGGCTTGTTATCACTCATAGCATGGGGACAAAGATGGGGAATGTAAAGCGAATCTGATTGCTGAACAAGGAGACTAGGTTATAGCTCATCTTTCATTTCACATTGTTCTGTGTCTTCAAGCATTGATCCAGATTATGCACTATATGGTGCTTTGGATTGACAAACAAGGTACAAACTGGAAGATACGGATTGCCAAGGAAGCAAATATCATCACATCCAGAAGATTAACCATCATGATTAGAAGCAACTCGTTATAGTCCTGATGATTGGTTTGAGGCAGTTTCATGTCATTAGGGATTCGAGATCAAACGCTAGTTCTACGTCTAAACACAGGTTCTGATTCAAACAATGACATTATTATAAGCTACCAGTTTGACAAGAAACTTTTAATCTAAAGTGCATTTAACTTTGGTCACATGCACTATCAGCACAGCTACTTGAAACCCAAAAATACAGTAGTCCTATATAGATCATGTTTAGATGCATTGAGCACCAGTTTAGCAGTCTGCCACTTACCTATTCATGGCCTCAAGAAAGCGCATGACGTTCAGACTTTGTCTTTCATCCAGCAGCTGCAGGCACATGAGAAGATTGAGCACATCTCAGTTGTGCATCAATATTTAAGCATTGAAATGACAACCCAACATAAACTGAGAGTCAGCCAAATAAATCCCGCTATAAAATAAGCTGACAATAATGAGATCCTAATCCCAAAAGAACTTCATGCTATTGATAAATAGATTTGTATTCATCAACAAACTGAACACATGGGGACTAAGCTTGTCACAAGTCCAGAGTTACAACTCACACAGGATCAACTCAAGAAACAAAACATATATTCCGAGATTCACATAAGGGTCTGGAGAAGTAAGGACGGCTGCACAACAAACAACTTAGCAGGCATTTAGCTTCATTCCAACAAATTCTTCAATATATTTTGCTACATACCCAATTCAAAATCAAGTTGTAATAATGCAAAATCTCAATTATCTCAGGATTTCATTTTCATAAGATTTGTATTGATCCACCAATTGGCAGAAAACGTAGTTCTGCAACAAGGACAGAGATGAACTGATCAGTTCCCAAAAACAAGCATCTGGCTGGAAACTGCATTACCTTTCGACAAGTTTGAACGACATCAGATTCTGAACCGTGCATGCCGCAGCGAATTTCCTATTGGAGTATTGTAACGTTACTTAAATGCTCGAAAAGAATAGCCTGCATAGGCAGCTATCCGTTGCTTCTCACACTAACAAAGTGTAAAAATACCTTACTGAAGTACCGCTGGAGAAGAAACTCCTTCAATAAACCACACATGCCATAGAAGTACAAGAGGTTCAGCAACACCTGCAAAAGATAGCATCTTCAATAACTCGTTCATATTCCAACTTTCTTGCGCTAGAAAAGTCAATTATTTCCAGAGCAACAACCGCAGAGGATGTAACTAGGGTTGCTTGTAAATTACTTTATCCAGGAAACAAATGTGATTGCTCTGTGAAAAGGACGAACTGACATTTGACAGCTACCTCTTTTCCAAGTAGCATATGAAGAATTAAATGGTAATCCACCTCATAGATTGGAATATATAGAATTAGATCTGCACAACGGACAAATAAGATAAAAAGCCCTAGATTATATTAAAAATTGTTGGATACAAAAAACTCTTTTGTTCAAAACTTGCGGTAGTAATCTTCTAGTGTACATCCTTACTGCAGTGACTGTATATTATATTATCCAGACACAAAAGACCTGGAGATTGAGGCTAGAACCTTGTTATAAAGCCATTCAGTCCATGAAGGTGCCTTGCAAATTGGGGAAACGAGAATCAGACCAAGAACCCTCTCTTTATACTTGAGCTGGCAAGTCCAGGAAATAATAATATCAATGTACGAATGACAAATGGGAGGAACAAAAAGAAGACAGAAAAGTGGCTTTGGTATGCTAATACTTACTGAAAAAAGAGTCAGGATGTAAGCACCGGCTGTTACACCTAAGCACAGAACTTCCTTCAGCCTAAAACAAACTCAGAGTCAAGCAAAATAGAAATTGGAAATGGTAATAGGGAGGTGAAAAAGCTCCTTTACACAAACCAATTTCAGAATCTAATTTAGAGCTACTTTTTGAGGAAACTTGACAGAAATCATGCTCTTGACTTTTGACCTAAATTGAACTTAGTCATGCTTGGGGTCCAGCTAGCAACTAAACAATGTTAAAGAATGATATCATATAAGGATAAAAGTCGAAAACACCATCTTTTTCAAGCAAGCGTAGGTATGGTATAGCTATCCATAGGAATAATCTTTTTCATGCAATCTTATGGGTAGGTTTTGACTTAGAGGAAATCAGCACAGCCACTATCCATCCGGTCACGTACATGTCATAAGGAGTAACAAAAAGCTAGAGAAACTAAAATGTTATTGTACCCAAAGAAGTCAAGCACTTCAGCAATCTGGTCTGCAAGGTCGTCGACACTGAGAATTGGCGCGTCCGAAGAAATCACATCAGCACCCAACTGCAATACCTCTTCATCAAATGGCAATGGCCAACAGAGGCTCTATTAGAACCACTGGCAAGCATACCAACTTCAACGCAAATCATAGAAACACGCACACGACACCGTACTTACATAAATGCCACAATAATACTAACCTCATGCCCAGGAGCATCAATGTGGTAAATGCAGAAGTTGTGCAACAGCAGAGAAGCAGCATCCGGGCAAAAGAAGAGACCTTGGAAACACGACACATCTGCACATAACACGGCAAGCCCAGAAATCGCGTTAGTCCTCACATCGATCAATGGCTACAAAGAATTGTTCCCATAAACCAAGCCAATCATAGTTCACACCAAAACCCCTCATTGGACAAAGGTAACACGTCATTTCGGGCGACAATTAGCTCCGCCAATCAAGTCGGATCGACAAGACACAACTCGAACTAATCCTATCCACAATGGGAAACGAATTTCAGGCACAAGGCAAAGAGCTCACAACAACAGTGGGGACTCTATGACTAATTTATGCGCATCAACACATTAGCAACAACAGCTCGAGCGGCCCCAAAAGGGGCAAGAACGTACAATTGAGAGCGACGTCGGGATACGTTATGAGGGCGGGCTTCTCCTGATCGCCGCAGACGAACACGGAAACCGAACCTTTGCTCGTCTTCACCGCATGCTCCTGAAATCCCCCCCCGAAGGAAAAAAACGAAGGGCGAAATGAAGTAATCACTGAGAAAGATAATGCCAAGAGCTTGAAGTGGAAGCTACTCGAGCTAGCTTCTACCTACCTTCCCTTCGAAAGGTACGGCGTCGACGTCGACGGACACTGAGTCGCTCGACTCGGCCATGACTCGGCTCGCTCGAAACCTCAGAAAATGCAGCAGATGCTCTGGCCCAGAGATACCGACCAGAAAGAAGCTTGAAAATCAGAATCTCTCTCTCTCTCTCTCTCTAGAGGTTGCTTTTGCCTTCTCTCTCTGGCTTCCACTGTCTGGTATTCTCTCGTCGCTTTCTTCTCCTTCTTCGTGCCGGAGAAGGAGGGGGGCGATATGACGCTAGTGCCCTTGCACGGACGGAGAAATAACGGGAGGGAGACGCCCCCGCGGTTCGGATGCGGATTTACGGTTTTGTCCTCCGGCCAAGGTTTGACGGCCTCCGGTCTGGTTTTTGGCCTGTTTCGGTTGAGACCGAAGTGACCGTTGGAGGGGCGGACCAACGGTCGGTAGGGGGGGTAGTATGGGGCAAGCGGTCGCTGTCTTTCGAGGGTGAAATCGCTGACTGGAACAGAGGTGGAAAAATGGAGAAAATGTACGACAATTGAGTTAATGATCGAGAAAATTCATTATGCAAAGTCAGTTAATAAAGACAGCGACCGTAGATTTAAGTAATGAAGACATTGTTTACCATTGAACTTTTTGCAAGGTATTAAAATCAAATCCCGACTTTTATTTTGTCTGGACCGACTCTTGGGAGTGTATTTTTTTTTTTTTACATCATCATTTTTCCACGTAAATGAATTGTGGATGTGAGTTATCGCTTGGGCTAACCTCACAATTTCCCTAGCCTCATCCATATTATTGGAGAATTATCTCATGTCACTTGAAAATGGATTCTAAATGATCTTTATATTTATGTAATATTTCTCCACTTATCGATTTAAGTTTTTAATTAGAGTTTTAAACATGGTATGAGAACCAGTCCTATCTCTTGCACGAATATAACATGTAATCCTCAATTCCTCATTAATCAAATTTCATAAACTAGTTTATATGTGAGAGGAGATATTGAAATATTGTCGAGAGATCGTTTATTTTAGGTACCTCCAAAATCCTCTGTGTCTGTAAAATTTGCTCCCCCAAAAAGTCGATACTCGTCTTCATTTTTTGATTTCATGTCGAAAACTTGAAAGATGTCCCACATCGCTTAAATACCTCGAAATCATGTCAAAAACTTTGTGAGAGATGTTGAATGGTGCCCCCTCCCCCACCCCATCTCATTCATGATGTCCCACATCCCTTAAATACCTCCTCTCTTTCGAGTATATATTTGCTACCTCAAAAGGCAGGGGTCAGTCATGTCGAAAACTTTGTGAGAGATGTTGACTGGTGCCCCCTCCCCCATCTCCTATCACGCATGCTGTGACCGTAGCAACAAGAACCATGTCGTAGAGGTGTCAACGGTTCGGTTAAAAAGGCAATGAAATATCTTTCAATCTAATTTTAGAATGCAACATTTATGATCCGATGAAAGTTTTTCAAATGAAACATAGGAAGATGTCGGATAGTTAATACCTGGTCCATTAAGATGTTCCCGCATGATCATAGTCTTTAGTCCACGTCAAATGGTCTCGTGGCTCTACAATTTCTAATACAAACTCTTGGAGAGAAATCCCTTGGTGGTGGAGGTGAATCCCAAGAAATTTCTCCAGCATCCTTTATATGAAAAGCTTTTATGATTAGAAAAATTTTCATTAACAACCGAATACGTAAATGGTCTACCTCCTTCCATAAAGTAACTCGAAAAGGTGACTTACCAAATAAGATCCGAGTGGGCATACAAAGCGATGAGGTAGGCCACCAATCTCCCCAATATGTTGCCGGTATGGATCCTTGAAACTTTAAAGCGCGTGCGACCTCCAATAAGTGACGATGCTTACGTTCCAATTGTCGGTCCTTATCCGCCGGATTGACTTCCCAAACTGATTTTTGGTCGACAATAAATGTCTTCAAATGAGATGGAACCCGTGCTTTTTGACCGCATCAAGAATACCCATGTAGCTCGGGAGTGATCATCAACAATAGTGAGAAAATATCGTGAATCGTCAAATGGCCCCCAAACATCCACATGAATTAGGGAAAGAGCACTATTGGAACGTTTTGTATTTGAAGGGAAAACGACACGAGATTGTTTCGCTAAAGGGCAAACATGACAGTTAGGATATGGAAATGAGGCACTATGTCCCATTCGTGAATGCAAAAGGAATTCTTTATCATTGGCAATGGCATTACACAATGACGTTTTATTGCAAGAAATTGAACGATGATGACTTGGAGTGCTAGTCCAGAAATATAGACCTTCAGAGACATTACCCAAGCCCATCAATTTCCCAAATTTGAGTCAACATCAAAGAGTATTTGACAAGAGTTTTCTTTGCATACTTTGGACATGGAAATGAGATTGAATCGGAATTGTGGGACATAGAGGACATTTTTCAGGATAATTTGAGGGCTTAATTGAACTTTCTCGTCAATTCAATTCCCTATTCCTTTTTGAAAAAAGCTCATATCACAAATAATATGATCGTTTTCAATTATCCACGCCCTTTTTGAAATTGAGTTTATCGGTTTACCCGAGAAGCTTCCCCTTGTTTTTCCAATATCTACTTTTTTTTCCCGATATTGCCCATGTGTAAAGGCTCACTATTTCCCAAAGTCTACTTTTATTCTTCCTTTTTCCTTTTTCTCCTGGTTTTCCATGCAATTTCCAGCAATTTTCTATAGTATGATGCGGACGTTTATAGTGTTCACAGTATAATTTACCTTTTCCTTTAGAATTTTGGCTGAAATTTCGTATGGAAAAAATATGGCCGTCGGATCCCTTAATTCCCGAACTATCGTAGCCGTCCGATCGAGCGAATGGATCCGCTCTTTGCGAACCGTCGAAAAAAGATTCTCCTCGTGAGATTTTTAAAATCCCGGCCGTAGACTCCATCCCTTTTAAGGGTTTGCTCGGCCATTTCAAACCCTAGCCCCGCCCTTCGCGAACCGAAAAAAAGGAATTTTCAGGTAATTGATCGATCTCCCTTTCCTTGATCGATCTATCGGTTTGGTTCGGTTACTGACACCCCTACCATGTCGCATTCGCTCGGACTCCAGGATGACGTTTTCTGGACCATCGTTGTGCTTGGTCCTCAGTGGCACTCCCAGCCTATTTGGATGATGGTCCATAGATTTGTGGCTCTCTCTCTCTCTCCCTTATGTTTATGTGGATGCAACTGTGCCAACCATGTTGCATGCCTAAGTCCGGTACATCAGAACCTAACCGTCGTCCGGCTCAGTGGGCACTACAACAATTTCTTCAACCTTCCTTCCCCTCTCTCCTCCCAAAAAATAAAAATAAAAGTTGAAACATGTTTGATTAGTGCTTTTTAAGGTATCATTTGTGTCCGGCCAAAGTTAAAAAGAGACACCCCTTGTGACTCCTGCGCAGCACTTAGAAAGGAAATGTAATGGCCACGTTTTACATTTCCTTTTTTTTTTTTTCTCTCCCAAAAAATTTTTGTGTCCGCTTATTTGACTATGTAAAACAAATATGATTCAGGGACTCGATAAGCAAACAATTTTAAAATTCCAATTGAATATTTTGCAAAAGTCCAAAAACCATTTAAATTTAGTATTTTATTATTAAAAAAAGGGGGCAATCCTCCATCACCCATCTAGATTCATAAATAGAACTTATTAGCATTGTCTACCCTCTTAAGTGTAAATTTCCTCGCAATGCTTTCACGAATGAAAAACACCAATCAAATGTCATCACTTTGAACTCCAAAATCCTGAACTCTAAAAAGCTGAGGAAGTTTTGGCTCATGTGACTTATACTTAATGTGAATTAGACATGCTTAATAAAAGTTCAAGGAGATGGTTAAGAGACAAATTAAGCGGATTAGACCGATGTTGATGGTCAATTGAATAACATCACCTCAAGTGCAAATTTATAAGGTTAATACTAAAAAAAAATTCAAAATGACATACTTGTGACAAATTTATCTTAAACTAATTTTTTTATCATGAAAACCTTAAATTTGTATGAATGTGATAAATTTAAATTTAACAAATTAATTTTTTAACCATAAAAAACTCTAAACTATTATATTTATGACAAATTTATCTATTGTTAGTTTCCATTAAATTATATTAATATCACAAAAACCATGAACTAATATATTTTGTGACAACTAGAGAGTAAAACTACAAATTGATATCTTTGTCAATTTCACATATTATTTAACTCATTAATTTAACATTAAAATTTAATAGAAATTAATATAAGGTAAAATTATCATAAATATATCAATTTTAGAGTTTTTCATAAACAAAAAATTAATTGAAGACATCAATTATTATATATATATATGTGTGTATTTGAGATTTTTTGTAGTATTAATCCAAACCAAATTCGCATAGAACTCGCCCAACGGAATATGGCGATGGATGCGGCGGACGAGAAAGGCTCTCATCCAAGCTGGCCACCAACGGCAACGGGTAGGAGGTTGGGGGTGTGTAATAAAAGGCTAGGAGAAGGGGCATTTGGGTAATTTGGTGAGAGGGCATAATACAGCTGTACGCCACCTGGACCAGCCGCAAAAGGCGATGTCCCCCTCCCCAATTTCTGCTTCTTGATGCGCCAGCTCAGGTGGCGTCCTCGCATTTTCGTGGATCGGGTTTTTTTGTCGGATCCTCCCCACGCCTTGTTAGAATCCGAGGCTCCGGTTTCGAGTGGTGCCGGAGATTTTTAGCACCCGGGTCAGTCTCCACGTCTGAATATGACCGTCGCGTTCTGTGCACGCGGATCCAAGAGGATGTGCAAATGTGATGATTCACCGTTGCACGACCTTTTGGACTTCCTGAAAGAAAATGCGCTTATGCTCACGAGATGATTTTAGTCTCCCGTGAAGATAAGTATATTCCCCACAAGCAATGTTAGATCGCCTTGACATATCAATAGACTTGACATTATGGTATTTGTGTATTCATAGGCGCATTATATCAAGCAAGCTAAATAGCAGCGACTTGCGACCGAATTATCTTATAGTTATAAGATCGTTACATGACATCGTTTAGCTAATTCAACTTCTACTTCTTGTTGCTACTCCTTGATGCCATTGTAGAGTCTAATCAAAATGATGGCTTATCATTGATTGGGATAGCGTGGAAAAATGGAGAAAATGTAGGGCTCGAAGAAATGGAGCCTATAATCGAGAAAATTCAAATGCAAAAGTAGTAATAATCCATACCCACTTTAAGTAATAAAGACACTATTATCATTGAGCTTTTGGAGAGTAGTAAAGTTTAATCATGAATTTTATTTTGTCTACATCGATTCTTTGAAGTGTGAATTGCCGCTTGTGCCGACTTTGCAATTTCCGCAACCCTCTTTCATATATTCGAGGCTTGTGCCTTGGACAAGGCCATACCGCACTCGTTTGGGAACTCTAGATCTCTCTCTCTCTCTCTCTCTCTCTCTCTCTCTCTCTTGTGTTGTTGGACCCTCATTGTGCTTGGATGACGCCTTGTGACCTTGCCAAACTTTTTCTCTCTCTTTCTCTTCCCTATGTTGTCGTGGTGGTGGTGCAACTATGACAACGATGCTACATTTGCCTAAGTCCAACATATTGAAACCCGTATATTGCACTTCACCTCATCATACCTAGACAATGTGGAATTCGATTCATTTATGCCCCTTTCGCCATTCTCAAGTCGAAGCTACACTTTGTCTCTTTCTCTTTCTCTTCCCTATGTTGTCGTGGTGGTGGTGCAACTGTGACGACGATGCTGCATTCGCCCAAGTCCAACTTATTGAAACCTAATTGTGCAATGTAAGCTGGTTGCAAGTTAAGACAAATGCCACCTATATATTGTACTTCACCTCATCATACCCATATGATGTGGGATTTGATTCATTTATACCCCTGTGTCATCCTCAAGTCGGAGCTGCATTTTGTTTGAACCCCAAAATCCTTGTGATTACTCTCACTCTTAATGAATTAGGTTGTTACAAGCCTATCAGCTTTTGTGTGGTTCATCGCCAAACTTTACACTTTCGATTGAGTTTGGCTTTGATACCATAATGTTAAGTCCATTAGCTTCAAGATACCAGACCGATGTCGATAGTCATTCATGATGAATTCCGGCGACAGATCCGGTTTGACATCCGATCCTGGGTCAAGGAAAGACTCATATGAGTTGGCCGTGATAGGAAGGTGGTTGGGGGCGTAATAAAGGGCTGGAGAGAGGGGTCTTTGGGTAATTTGGTGAAGGCATGATATAGCTGTACACCACCTGGACCACCCACCAGCGACGGAAGCATCAAAAGATGAAATTGCCTAGAAAATATCAGGTCCCTCAGTTATAACTACGCCGGATTTGCACAAGTCCACCAAATACTGTGGAGAGAGGGGAGAGAGAAAGTCTGAAATTTTCTACAACGTGGGCCCGCGGATTACACGTGTCGAGCTTTTAGTGGACTTATACAAATCCTGCGTGTCTATCACTAAGGTCCTTTTTTCGTGGACCTGGGTCCTTTTTCCTTTTTCCATGGATCCCATGCCTCGGAATAACAAGACTTGGGACCAACCAATTAATATCCATCGAACAATGGCGATCATGTAATTCTACATCACTCGGCGTAAGTTATCAATGGCGTGCAAATTCGAGATCTTAAAGATGGCACGAAGAGAATGAGTAAGTGTGATGATTCGAGTATAAATGGCTATGAATATGCTTATCACTTGAATAATCCTTTTAAACTATTTCAGCCCAACTTGCTATTGCTTTTCACCGATGTTGTTATAGAGCCTAATCAAGAAATAGAAAAAAGTCGCTTCTTTATATCCGAAAATAATTCAAAAAACTAGCCCAAACCATTTTCATTTTTTCCTCTCTTTTTTCATTTCTTGTTTTTCTTTTCTTTCTTTTTCTCTTCCTCTCTTCTTCCTCTAATCGATATCTGGCCATGGTGAGGGCTAGCAGCCGGCCATATGAGGTTTGGCGACCTCTTCAGCCCCTTGCCTAGCCACAATCAAGGGTCGACCTCACCCAACTATCACAAGGTCGGCCTTGCTGAGGGCGGCGAGGTTACCAGCTCTCACCTAGCCAATGACAAGCTAGAGGAGAAGAAGAAGAGAAGGAAAAAAGAAAGAAAATAAAAGAATAGAAAATAAAATTTTCATAAAATTATTGAAAAATGAAAGAAATGCTACGTCACAAAAATATTTGAGGGTCATACTAAACGTATTATCATTCTTTTTCTACTTTGAGAATATACATTTTATGCAATTACCAAACGTCTTTGAATGCTCATAAACTCATACAGAGAATAGAATTAAAAAAAAAAAACTATTTTTAGCATAAATTATTTTTGGAAACAGAATATTTATCAAATGCACCTTAAATTTATTTTCTCAGTAGAAATGAAAGATGAAAACTATCAAAAATATATGTCTTTGTGTGTCCCGGGGGGTATTTCTTTTGCTGACAATACCTATTTGAGCATCACTGTGGTTCTTAGGTATTAAAATTTAATGTCATACTATTAGGTTTTACATCTCTCAGAAATTTCCCAGCATGTGTGGCTTGTTCTAATTAAGATTCCTATGCAAAAGTTGTCTCGCGTTTTATTAAAGTTGTTCTTCATTCCGTGTTAAGACTTTTTCTAAAGTCAATAATGAAAATAACATCTTGGATTTTTTGGAAGCTTGTTTGATGAAGCTGCTACAGGTCCAATTGGAAAAGAACATTTTGAGAAAGAACAGGAGGAATTTTTATCAGATCTAAAGTATATCCCGAAGAAGATATGTGATCAAGTGTATGCTTAATATTACTCTGCTTGTATTAGCGTTCTTATAGAATATCTAGTAGGAAATAACTAATCCAAGAATAGTGGGTGAGTCTCCTAGAGGTGAGGCAATATGGGAAAGGGAAAGCGACACAAATAGTCCATGAACTTTGGTCTAAAGTGCAATGTGGTTCTTGATTTTTCAATTTGTTTAATGTGATCTTTAAACTTTATCTCATTATGTTATGTAGTCCTTGAATTTGTTTAACGTGGTCCATGGATTTTAAGTATATGTTTAATCTAGTCAATAAAATTTTATGAAAAATATTCAATATTGCCCCTAAACTTGAATTAATTGAAGAACAATATCGAACATTTTTACTTAGTTTGGGAACTAAATTGAACAAACACCAAAAGTTTAGGGACCACGATGAACAAATTTAAAGTTCAAGGATTACATTTCACAGTGAGCCAATGTTCATGAACCATTTGTGTCATTATTCCTATGGGAAAGGCACATTATTATAAATAATGTGGGCAGTTGATAGATTGGGAGATAAAATTTCCACCATTAGATTAATGAGAGATGTATGGTTGTAGTCAAAGGAGTACCTGTATATATAGGGGTCTACTTCCCTTCATTTGTATCATCTCAATACAAATCTAGAACTTCTCTCTATAAAGTTTTTTTCTCTCTACAATCCTCATGAGCATGGTAAGAAAGGTTGACTTTAGAAATTAGTAAGGCTGATTTGGAAAGAAACTTTTAAGAAAGGTTGCCTTTAGAAATTAGTAAGACTGACTTGGAAATTTTTTTTGAAAGCCCTACAGGTAAAGTAACGCTAGATCAACTAGCCCATGTTGCTCTTCCAGTTGTCTCTCCATAATTATAATGAAAGTTTGTGCTTGCAAAATACTGTGTATATGTAAAAATTTCTCTTGGCTGTCACGTTACTCTAGTTGCCTCTCCATATTATAATGAAAGCTTGTGCTTGTGGAAGTGTATGAGTAAGAATTCCTCTTGGTTCAATTCATCCAATGGCAAATCTATATCTTCTTGCACCTGAAACTGAGGAGAATTGTAATCTCATACTTAAAGTAGCAGTTTGCTCAGCGAGTTCCATCTATCTCCAGGGGATTTTTCGAATGCGGAGCACTATAGGGAGATGTCAAGTGGTTACAACATAGATAAATTTGAGAAGCTAAAGTGAAAAATAATACAAGTTATGAATGATATGCCAAGTTATGACATCCCAGATCTTTTAGAAATCCTTACAATTTACGTCCCGTTACAACCAAGTATTATGCTTTTAACATACATTTTGAGTAATTGTTCACGTTTATGGACCCGAAGTATAGAAATTATTTTGGCCGTATAGTTTGTACACAAACTAATATGGTTGGAATACATACGAAAAAGCAAACTTGTTTCCCTATATAGAAAAATAGGAAATACAGCAGAAAGTAAATGTCACTGCTCACAAGATTAATATGAGACTTGTTCATACGAAGTGAACATTGTTGAACATGGGATGGATTTATTTTGCTATAAAATGCATGGGTGCATTGTGTGCGTTATGCATTGGGATTGTCTTAAGAAAGAAGGCTCAAGTTAAAAATAATAATATGGAAGAGAGAAAATGTGAAATTATGAAGAATAAATATATTATATCAATCAAGATATGCACAATTAAAGGGAGATATATATGCAGCCTACATGAAATCTTGAAAAATATAGATAATCAACCTAAATATCATAATTATCTCTGAGATAGAAAAATTATCCTAGACAATCCCTAATTATCTTTAACATTGAGAAAGAATAGGAGGACCTTTTATCGGAACTCAAGGATATCCCAAATAAGACATGTGATCGTAGGGTAAGTGTGTATGCTTAATGCCTAACCTATGTTATGAAGCTGCTTCACCATTCAAGTAATTTTCATGATGCTTGTGTCATGGTCGGAGATTTTCCATGCTTGTTAGGGTTTCTTGAATTCTTTAAAATATTGCTAGAGAAGTGTTCATTGTTGTACATTGTTGTAATTAATGTGAGTAGTTGGCAACAAGTGTGGTTGTTCCATTGTGTAGATATACAAATTATAAATGATATGAATGGTCAAAACATCATTTGGGTTGCAAATCTCCCCCCCCCCTTTCTTTTTCTTTTTTTAGTAAAAAAAGGGATATGTTCAATAGAAGTCTTAAAACTTGTCCAGAAAGTGCAATTGAGTTCTAAAACTTACAAAAAGTTCAATCAAATCCTAAAACTTATCAAGTTGGTTCAATTGAGTCCTAAAATTAATGCCGTCAAGAAAATTAACGGAAATTGCTGACGTGGCGCTGACGTCATATTTTAAATAATTTTTATTTTTCAAATGGATTTTTAAATAATTTTTTATTCAAAATATTTAAAAAAATTAGATTAAAAAATAAAAAGGAAAATCTAAATTCATTTAAAAAAGGAAAATCTAAATTTATTTATAACAAAAATTGTACAAAAAAAAGGGCACCGGTGGACTTCCGCTGCCGCCCATCGCCGGAGGGGCCGGCGACGGTCGCCGGCCCGGAATGGGTGGCCGGCCCTCGCCTAGGCGAGGCCTCGCCGGCCCTCACGAGGGGCTCGCGACCGTCACCCGCCCTAGGCGAGGCCTCGTCGGCCCTCGCTCGGGGGCCGGGCCTCGCCTAGGGCCGGCGAGCGCCGGCCACCCCCGCCTAGGGCCGACGACCGTCGCTCGGCCCCTCCGGCGATGGGTGGCGGGGGGTAGAGAGCTGATTTTTTTTTAATTTTTGGTGAAAATAAGATAAAATGAATAAATCTAAATTTTTTAGTTTTTAAATTTATTTAAAAAATGAATAAAAATCATTTTAAAAAATCCACATGGAAAATAAAAAATAATTTAAAATGACACGTCAGCATATTTAACGGAAAAGACTAACGGTGTTAACTTTAGGACTGAATTGAACTAACTTGACAAGTTTTAGGACTTGATTGAACTTTTTGTAAGTTTTAGTGACTCAATCGTACTTTCTAACAACAGTTTTTAGACTTCTGTTGAACATATCCCTAAAAAATAATAAATCAGAAGAGAAAAATGTGAAATTTGCATATATTTCAATTTACATATTAATGAAAAATACACCGCCTTATTTATAAAATTTACTAAATAATTATTTTTAAGATAATATTTCAATCAAGATATGCATAATCAATTGAAAATATACATACAATCTTGAGAGATACAAATAATCAACATTAATATCATAATTATCTCTAAAATAGAAAAATTACTGTAGAGAAATCTCAAATCATATCTAATAATTTTTGTTGGTAAAGTATTCTCGAAATAGTAAACTATGGTAACCTATCACGAGGAGAGGGACCTGGCAAGCAGAGTTGTGGACTGGAGGGCGAAGGTGGATGGCCATTAAAAAGGCACTGTACAGTTGTACGCCACTAGGAGCAGCGCCAGCTCGGATGGTGCCATCAAATTTTCTGGATCGGGTCTTTTTGTTGGATCTCCTGCCTTCGAGGATTAGACTCTAGCATGGCAAATATTGAACGGTGGGAGTTTTAAGGGTCCCTTTTATGCAATAGGGCAAATGACATGAATTATCTTGGTCATTTAACTTTTAATTTATTTAATTTAATCTGTAAACTTTTAATTTATTCAGTGTCGTCCTTGAATTTTTTATGTATGTTCAATATAATCCATAAACTATATGATATTTGAAGTGAATTTAATCTTACAAAGTACTTTACAAAATTTGACTTTCGAAACTCAAGTTGGTTTGTGTGGAATTAAGTAGCAATTGACGAATATTCAAAAGGGTGATTCGTGACAATTCAATCATTGGTCTAATTACACCTTTCGTCTGGTTAGAAGTTCTTCATTTTTAAGGTTTTACATTCAAAAAAATGTTTTTAATCTACGTATTAAGAGACAAAATAAAAGAGAGCTTGTGTTTTTTAATGAATAGACTGTGCTTAAGATATATGTGCAATTAGAATTTCAATAAATGCTGTAAAAGAATTTAGGGCAATAGGTAACACATTCCTATTTAAGAAACATCTCATGAGACAAGAACAAGCTAATATGACTTCCTTAATGGACATAGACTAGGTGTACTATCTACGTTAGATTGGGCCAATGGTGCCCATTAAATTTTTTCAAATATTGAATGGTTTTTTCTTTAAAATAATGTGATTATTTTTTATTTATTTTACTCGTGTCACAGTCGAGTAACTACTTTTAGATAGTGAAAAGTAGTCGAGAGTGGCTATTGATGTCAATTTTCACTTTTAAGCAACAAATAAAAAAAATAATGTACGGAGACTTCCTTAATGAAAATAGATTAGGTGCACTATTCACGTTAGATTAGGCAAATGGTGCCCATTAAATATTTTCAAATATTCAATAGTTTTTTCATTAAAATAATGTGATTACTTTTTTATTTTATTTTACCCATGTCACAATTGACTACTACTTTTAGATAGTGCAAAGTAGTCGAGGTGGCTATCAATGTTAGTTTTCACTTTTAAGCGACAAATGATAAAAATATCGTACGGACTCATTTAAAAATAAATCAAGTTATTTACCATAGCTTGATTTTGAACTAATTTAAGAGGTCACAAGAATCTCTTTCTTGCAGACCGATATGATAATATTTATTTATGCATATATGGACATATAGATAAACGCTAATCACGGCTTAAAAATCGGAAGACAAGCGCAATTACCTCTAATTCCTCCCTCCTTTGCCAGAGGCACGAGCTAAAAGAGCACCCAAAAATTAAACTTATGTTAATTAGTTTTTCTTTTTGAATTATTTCAATTAGTTCAGAATTATGAATATCAAACCCGACAAAATAACATTTGCCTGGGAATGCGCGAGGAATATCATGACTGCCACTGCGGCAGTGTAGCTACAGCCCGTGCTAGCTAGGCCCCGCCTCGTTTTGTCCCGAGGGTGAACGGCAGGGACCCATCCCGTGAACCCACGCGGACCAAACCGACGGCTGCGATTAGCTCAACCGTAGTTCATGAGTCCCTATCTACGCGACACGTATCGATGGATTCCAATACGATTGCGACACCACACAAGCTTTTGGTTCCACCTGCTGGCCGCGCGCTTTGCTTCATTTATTTTGTGAAAAATTAACGAGTTGAAAACTAATTTTACCGAAGTGAACGTACATGTCGCTTAAAAAAAAAATTCTCAATAAAAAATATTTATTATTGACAATAGATTATATCTGAATATTTTCTGGAACATGATTTGTTTATTTATTTTTGTAAGTGATATAAATAATCATTTTTTAAAAATATTTTCAAATTATTGATATTTCATAAAACAAACGCACTTTAAATATTATTTCATAACTGTGAGAAAAATTCAAAGTAAAAAATCAGTTTTGGGATATTTACGGGTTAAATGTTTTCTCATCGACATAAATTATGCAACATTTCAATAAGCATAATACCATTAATAGTTCCAAATTGGTATCTATTGTTAAATTTATTTTAAGCTTAATTTCATCGTACAAAAACTGCAAATCGGTACCTCATTACCCTGAACAAAATCGTCTTGTAAAAAAAAAAAAAATTCAAATGGGTACTCTGAATCCAGATATAGTAAATTTGAGTCGAGGGAACTGATTTATGATTTTTCGCAAAGTGAATATTAATTACAGGAAAGATGTGTTTGGGACTATCGGCTATGAATTTTGTGTGCGATGAAAATCAATTTAAGGTAGCTGTATTTTCATGATATCAATGTAAGATTTTAATAATATCAACTCCTTTTAAAACGGTTTGGCAAAGTTCGGGCAAAAGGCAAATAGTTTCAAGACTAAAAGCAAGTATTGCTCAAGCTATTCAAGTCATGGAAATAAAGAATACTATTATATATAATATTTGGTTAATTTTACACCCCGTAAGTGAAAGTGATCAATGTGAGATCAAAGATCAGTTTACATTACACGTGTAACTAATTACATGTTTGATAAATGGGGTCTTTTGAGTAAGTAATTATAATTGATTATTATCATAAAACTTTCTAAATTATGTCTATTATAATGCCAATATTCAAACTTTTTCATGTCATTAAAAACCTTAAACTTACCCACTATACCATAAAATACTCCAAATTTTTTTCTGTTATAAAAAACGACAAATATATCTAAAATAAAATTAAAATAACTTTTAATATTTTCCTTTTATAAAAAAAAAAGTTGAGGATCTTTATGTGATAATGGACATAATTTGAATTTTCTTTTTGTAGTATCCTAATTAGGAGACACATGTGTCGAAAAACGATTTTTTTTTCTATTTTTCTTTTTGGGGATCATAGTAAATCTTATTTTTGGGGATTATTGCCTCATTAATGAGGGGAATTCTCTTATTCGTCTGTGCCCGGATTTCGGAATGTGGGCGCAGAACCAATGAGCCGCAGCTTTCATTCTGTTTTCTCTTCCCTCCTTCTCTCATCTCGAGACCCGCTACCCCCCTACGTTGACCTCACATAGAAAAGGTAATTTGCCTTTCTTTTTTCCTCTTAAGTATATTAAACAAGATCCGGTAAATACTCATTACCAATATCCCCTTTTATTATATAATTGCAGGTTTGGCCCTGCAAACAAAATTAAAGAAAGCTCCAAAAAGGTCCAACGCATGTAGTAATGCCTTGTGCCCTCTTTCTCTATGGGTTGTATCTTAATCCTCAATCAAAGCTTGTGCTTAAAACCTGGATCTAGGTTCTGCCCTACACCCACATTCACTCCCAATTCCCTTCTCTTTGCTCCTTTGACCAGATGCCAATGCTACCTTTGAGACGTTCAAGATCTCAAAAACCACATTGATTTCACTAAGCAAAACAAAAGAGCTCCTTTTCTTGCCTCATTTTGATTCTACATCTGGAACTTGAACCCCAGAAAGTTCACTGAGGAATGCAGTTAACAGTCATAAATCCTAGTAAGCAAATTGAAACCGGCCAGGCATGATACAACAGTGATCATTAATAAACTACGGGTGGGGAGATGAGGATTAGTTCATAGATAGACTTAGTACATCCACCTGAAGTAGAGAATACATAACAAGCTTTTCGGTCTGCAACAAACTAATTATCCCAGTGCACGCAAGATGAATCCAAGAATCCTTATGCACCAAATAAGACAAGGAGACGTCGTCAATAACAACAACAGCAGCAGCGACAAAAACAACGATAACAACAACTGGCCTCACTTTCCCTCGCCAAAATATGGCGCATCATTTGAACTCAAACTGTCTCAGGAATCCCCCTATTGAAAGAGAGTTCAACAAATAGACAGATGACGTTTTGCTCATAATCATAGACATGAGCAAACCCCACGATATCACAATGAATACGGAGAAGGATTCAAACTTTCAGATCTCCAACAAACGTTAGTAAAGAGGGGAAAAATGTCAAAGATTAGATTTGACAAATGGTCAGAGAAAGAGAACATGAAGAAAGAACAAAAGGATTTTCATCAAGAGGAAGGACTTCAGCTGGAAAATTATGATGACTCGTCATGGTGCATAATAAACAAAACTGAAAGAATATTCCAAAAGTACCCGTCCCTACTAAATGAGACAGTCTCCCTTGGGTGGACCTGGGTCCGTGTGGATGCAATGAAGCTAAGCTGTCTGATCAGGTGCCTCCCATGCGGGACCGACTGATCTGAAGGCTAAGATAACACCGGTCCATGAAGATCAAGTGCGGGAAAGATTTTCATCAGGTAACTATCAATCGAACAGACAACACAGTGGAACGTGACAAACAGCATTCCATTCTCAATATTCACAACGCACATCACCAAGGTTGAGAAATTTGCACACAACTATATATTTCTACAGTCAAAAACTAGTTGCCCAGAAAATTGACCAATCAGAACACCTTTATAGAGGAAGAAACATAATCCAATCCCCTCCGTAGTAATGGCAATTCAAGCACTAACACGTTCAGCAAACTAAGTGAACTACAAACTACACATACTATTCAGTAAAGCTGCATTTCGCCAATTGACTTTTGGAGCTTCCCGTGGCAAATGCCCTCACCTCATGGCTATTCGAAGTTTTCCAAACAAATATAGGAGAATTAAAATTTACTATAGCATGGCATAAGAAAACCACCCTACTTGAGGAAGAATAGGATAAACTTACAGAGACTCTGCGAATTATAAAGCTTAGTAGGCCAATATCAGTATTAACTCAGAGAGCAATTACTAAATGAGTCACCATTCTGGTATCAGAGTTCTGCTTCTGAAAACTAAACTGAATGCCTTTTACATGATATGGTTGGAGGACTATTGAGTTGATGTGTTTCAGGGGAAGCAAGACGAGAATTACAAATGCTATTGTACTTCATTGGGTGAAAAGAGGAAGAGAGAAGCACTTCTACGGAAACAGGATAATCTGCTTTATAAAACCAAAAGGAGCCTTTTCCCTACAATTAACATTTCCACGTCCTACTATCCAGCAACAAATGAAAGATGACATGTTAATAATGTACACGAGAAACAACGTGTTGATCCATTTCATGTCATGTTCTGTGCTAGTAATATTGTATAGTGCAACTAGTCTTAATGTGTCAGAAATATCTAACACAATGCACAGACTCTTCAATTCCACAGGCATGGTTACGTAAATTCTCCAAGCAAGCTTAAGCACTGTGGCTGCAAAATCACTCGGATTGCCAGGACAGCCCGAAGTATTATAACTTTCACTAGACAAAAAAGGAGGGAATAAGATCTGAGTTTGCTTAAAAGCTTATGTGTATATTAACTTTGTTGAGGTAGTACTTACTGATTTTGTTGTATGCCAGGAGCACACAATCAAGGCAAAAGAACGGCAACCATTACCATACTACTTCTGCAAGGAAACTTAAAGCTTCATAGATTATACAAAAGTTTCCAAAGTACTTGAGGAATATACAGACAACTCCGAACAAGTAAACTTCCTCTAATCTATTTAAATTGCTTGAGTAACATTTGAGTACTCACACAAAAGCAAAAAAATAGCAACAGGAGAAAAGAGACTGGGAAAAAGAAAAAAAAAGAAAACAAGAGAGAACAAATTGACCCATTTCAATAAATTTAAAGGTGTAATTCAATCACATAATTGATAAGAGTGGGGCAAAAACAACTCTTCAGAAGCTCCTTTTGTCAGTATTCCGCGAGGATTTCCTCAACCTATCTACTCATTCTTCCATGCGTGCAAAATCAGCGAGAAGCTAAGGCCTTGGGACTTTGAGTCTAAAAATCTTTGCGAGAAGGACCACTGCAACGCATTCGGCTCGGAGAAGGGCTGGCTATTCCATAACTTCTCCGCTGATAGGCATGTCTTGAACATGAAAACAGCATTTCCACTAGATGGATTAAACAGCCAATTATGAACATCCCAGAAAACTTCCACTGCCAAACCATCAACCAAAATGGTATGGTTTCCCCGAAACTTCCACCGCAGTCGCTTCACCTGCATCACGGACTTACTATCTACGCGAATCAGGAGACACGGATCATTTACACCACTTGTGTCGCATTCGATTACCAAGTCATGAGTTTGACCATTATCACAGAACTGCGCCTTCGTGACAAACATCTTCTTACCGAAAACATGCTCTCTCTTCGCAAGAAAATAAGCATTCGAAGGCACCGGCACAGCATTTGTCTTCTTGAGAGCTTCTTTCCTCAAATCCCCCAAAAGCAAGATCATTTGCCGATCGACGACGACACCCACATAGAACCCCTCCAGTGGTTCGGGCCCAGATCCAAATTTCGCTGAGCAAAGGTCCCAGTATATGTCGATTTTACAGGAATAAGCTTCTAAACTCTTGGACCCTTTTCTCTTAGAGAACAACCAAGGCTTTATGTCCACCTTACACAAGCACTGGTTCGACGAATCGTCAATCCCAACACTCAGGCCTTGACCCATCATGTGCTTACTCCATGTAATGGTGATTAGACAAGAGCGGCCGCGCAATCGGCACTGGTAAACCCGAGTGACCAAATTCTGCGCATTTCTCGCGGCGTTCGAAGACGAAGAATCGGCAACTTGCACTCCATTTTCACCAAAACAAGAAGGGAAATCTCTCATTTTGACATAGAAAAGCAGAGAACACTTCACAATTCAGTAACTTCGGAATCCCTCCTGCGTTCTTTCACAGTCACTCGATGTCCCACTTTTCGCATCCGACACAACCGCAAACAAGAAGACAAGACAAACAAACAAAAAATAGAAGAACAGATCTCAGAAATTATCAACAGGGTATCCGAGGAAAGACTGAACAAGAGTCAGAAGACGAGGCGACCCTCACCTCAAATTTGGTCAAGAGAGAACAGTCCCAGAAACTCATCCCACGAACGCTCGGACATTATCTGGTCAAGACCCGGGTCGATCTGGAA
Source organism: Eucalyptus leucophloia subsp. euroa (assembly GCA_017140325.1). Taxonomy (NCBI): domain Eukaryota; kingdom Viridiplantae; phylum Streptophyta; class Magnoliopsida; order Myrtales; family Myrtaceae; genus Eucalyptus; species Eucalyptus leucophloia. The sequence continues at coordinate 28,562,975 of CM029469.1, read as the reverse complement.
TCCCACACGGCCTCTGACGCATGTCTCCAAACACCCCTCCGCTCGTCCATCAATCTAAGAGGAGTTCAAAAGGGAACAACAACAACAACAACAAGAGCGCACGTCTTGATTCCAGGACAAATTTAGGGAATGTTAAGAGAGTAAAGAAAATAAATTTCGAAAGAGAGAGAGAGAGAGAGAGAGAGAGAGGCAGACAAAAAGTGGACTCGTTTCACTGTCAAAAAAACTTGCCCAAGAAAGAAAACCCGAAACCCATTTTCCACAGAGGAAGGAAAAAGAGGGGGGAGGAAGGAAGGAAGACCCAAACAAAAAAGGTTTTAAATTTAAACACTCAAGTACGAAATAATGTGAATGGGAAATCGAAGTCACAGGAAGATAAAATGCAGGACGGAGGAAAATTGAATAAACATATGCCCCTCGAGATAGCGACAGCTGCAATAATCCAACGGATGTGAAAGGCAGAGAGAGAGAGAGGGAGAGAGAGATGGGAAGAATCGGTTAAGGATACATGGCAACTGGGAATTGCTGGAAAGACTGGGTTTTTCTTTCTTTCTTTCTGTTATTTTAAAAAGACTGGTTTTTTAAAGACCGCTCTTCACTGAAAAAGCAAGAAAACAAGAACAAAAGTCACCCTCCATCTCTCTCCATCGCTCTGCGATATTCTCTTATTCACTTTTCTCTATCATGGACTTTGCTTTTTTACCTGACATCTGCCCACATGCAAACAGTGAAGAGAGCCCAAGTCAGTCACAGCACAAGCACGTCTCTGTTGCGATTGCGAGAGATAGAGAGAGAGAGAGAGAGAGAGAGAGAGAGAGGGTTTGAAGCGTAACGGAGACATTAATAACGTGGGACTCGGGGAGGTTAAAGTTATAATGGGGAAGCACATGAAGAGGTGCTGCTGTTTTCATGAATCTTGAGTTGGGTATTCATTATCATGAGTTTCTTTTTGAAGGGACTCCTTTTTTATTAATTTTATTATTTTATTCATTTTATGTTTTTTTTTTTGGGGGAGATGAGGTGTGAGTGAGTACTAAGGAAGAAAAAGGGAAATAAAATAAATAGATAAAATAGAGAGGAAACCTTAGTTGGGGTGTAGGGGTGGGGGCCCAGTAGCAAGGTCATAAATGCAAGCACGATGGCAACTCATCACCAATTTGCCCAGCAAGGATTAAGGAAAGATGCCCCGTCAAGAGGTTGTAAGTAGACCTATTAAATGAATGAGTAGAGTCAGACTTGAATTGGGTTGAAAATAATCCACTCTAAATTGACTAATTTAAGAATCGGATTAAAAATAATCAATTCCAAATTGACTAATTTAACTCATTTCTACTGATTTCCATTGTAACTTGTGCTCAACTCATATCCGACCAAATGTATATTGTTAACACTTCTTTATATATTTAGAAAAATTCATATATAAATTAAGGTGAAAGCATGGAATGAGCGAGGTGAGTGAAGGTGAGGATAGTGAAGAGAGAGTTATAGAGGTGGGTTATATCTAAATAAATTGTGGAACAATTTAATACCCATATTAAATCCATTTATGACCTACTTATTGAATATAACTAACTTATATAACCCATTAAATATGGATTGATAAATGGATTTATGACCCATTTTGACATATCTAATTACAAGAAATAGAATCTATAATTTGAAAAGCATTAATGTTATTATTGTTTTTGCCAAAATTAAAATGTCTTCTGTTGGAAATTTCTTAAAGGTGCTCTGCTTTGTGAATTCAAAAGTTCCTTCAGCAAAGAAAATTGATAAACTGGTAGGAAAAAGATATAAAATAACTCCCATTTTTAAACTGATTGGGTAGCCCACACAATGTCGCAAACATATTTCGCTCGTAGCTTCGAATAGTTAGTAATATAAGTTAAAGGAGATGTGATTTAGGAGATAGGTTGAGAAGGTTGTCAAATGATAAGTAATAATTATTAAAAAGTCATGAGCCCATCGTACCAATGTTAAATCAGTTATTAACTTTTCGATTTGATTAATGTAATTTAAAAACTTTTGACGATTTATCAATATAATTTTTCCGATCAATTTTGGCAAAGAAAACCTTAATGTAGGTACCGGCTGTCTTATGTGACACAACTATTATTAACATGGATAATATTAATAATTTTTAAATAATTTTTCACATTTTTTTCTTTTTTTTTTCTTTTTACCTATCTTTCTTTTTTGTGGTTGCTGGGCACTGTCGAGGCTGTGGGCTAGCGGAGGGAGTAAAAAAAGAAAGAGAGAGAGAGAGAAAAAAATGAAAGAAAACAAAAGGGAAAAAATTAAAGAAAAAATCAGAAAATTTATTTAAAAATTGTTAATATTTTCCAAGTCAATCTCAGTTGGTTAACATTAATGGTGTTCGATCAAAATTAGTAAAATGACTGCATTGACAAATTATTGAAAAATTTAGGACTATATTGATCAAATTCAAAGGTTCAAGATTGAATTGACATTTCGTATAATAACGTTAGGATTTTTTTTTAATACTCCCCAAATGATAATGTAATTAGTAGATAAATGCAGGGAAAGAAAAGACACCATAATCTTATGTTTGATATTAACCAAATATGTAAGGGAAATAAAAGTATAATGAAAGCAGAAAATTAAATTATAGAGCAACCTTTTGTTAATATTCATGGATTTTGTTTTGAAATCTCCGTGCTCAAGTTCAATCTGCCGGATCTTTTGCATACATAGAAGATCACTATTTTAGAAAAGTAAAAAAGCAAACCGATACACCTATGTGAAAAGTCCATCAAAGAAAAAAGAGGAGGAAGACAAATCGTCTTGTTACTGTTTCACCATCTTCCACCGGAAGATAAATTATGACTTTCTTTCCTCGTTTATTAGTTAGTTAAATAGTCTTCTATTGTTTTACAAGTTAGGTCTATTAGGGGTGAGCATATTGTTTCGATTGAATTAGAAACCGCTCGAACTGGTTGATTTTAGGCGGTTCCCTGGGGCACCAATCCACTTCCTAGTTCCACAAAACTGGAACCAGCAATCTTCGGTCCAATTCCTTGTTTTGAGGGTATCGATTGACGAAGTAGACTGGATATACATATTTTTATTTTTTAATTTCTTAAAAATAACAACAAATTATGAAATAGCAACAAGTCAAGTGTTTTTTTGGGGAAAAGATATACTTGGTCCATTATATGCCACTTTTGGGGAAAGATTTACCTTCATAACAATGTTGAAATTTGGAGGCGGAATTGCCAAGTGATAGGCTCCATTAGACCGGATTGGATCGGTTGGTTTGATTGGGTTCCCAATTCTTGGGCGGGATCAAATCGGAGTGGGAACCAATTATCCTTAAGGTCTAGGGCTTTTTAGATTGTCCAAAGAGGTGAGCTAATTGAGGCACATAAAAGTTGCGTATGGGCACCATCCGATCGTTGAAACGGTTAAAGAAATTGTGCTTTGTAACTCGAGGAAGAGATAAAAAAAATGGGCACAAGGCGGAACTAGGATGGGGATCACTTTCCCCGTCCCTACCTAGTGGATTGAAAACTTGCCTGGCCGTGGGGCAACAGATAGGCCGGTATGCCTTTGCAAGGTATCGACTTAGATTTATTTATTTTTTGTGCCCTGAAGAGCTTAGTACCACTTTTTTTTACGGTTACTCGACATTTTTTTTAATTTTTTTCTATGTTACATAATTATTTAAAGAACTATCTCATGGGCTCCAACCTTCACAAATTAGTTGATGTGGTATAATTAAAGACAATAGTATTAGTACAAATTTAGTCATAAACATGTTAATTGGACCGATTAAGTCTTAAACCTTTTTTTTTATTGGTACTAATTCAATTTATCCGGTCAATTTAGGTTATAAATTGTTTACGTGGACACCGGCTAGCTTATGTTACATGATTAGTGATGGCGTGAATATTTTTTCTAATGATTTTTTTCTTTCTTTCTTTCTCTTTTTTTTTTTTGGCAAGTGGTTGGCCACAAGTCACTAGCCATGGTCAGCAAGGGCTGGCTGTGCCTAGGTGAGGGCGAGCACAAGCAAGGTGCCCTTCAACACACGTCGCTTGGGCAATGGTTTGATTTGTCGGGCCTCGCCTAGGCGAGGGTACAGTTTTTGGCCAAGGGAAGAAGTTGCCAAGCTGGGTTTCCACAGGGAAAGAGTGTCCATCCTTTCGACGATGACGAGATGAGAGAATCGAGATGAAAAGAAACCCTAAGTCAAGCGAAGCAAGAGGTGTATGAAAGTGAAGGAGGGATTGAAGACAAAGTCGAGAGGCTCAACTACAACTATGATAGGGACACACCTATTAGGTAGCTGGAGAGGGGAAGACAAAAGAACTATGGTTCAGGATTTGGCCTCGCATTGAGGAGGCCAACCCTCTTGTAGATGAGGATTGGTGAGGTTACCTTGGCCTAGGTGAGGGCTCGCTAGATCCGGCGAGGGGGCCTCACTGGTGCTCGCCCTTGCCCAAGCAAGTTTAGTCCTCGCCGGCATGACCTATAATTAGCCATTGGCAAAAAGAAAAAAAGGGAAGAAAAATAAGAAAGGAAAAAATGTTAAAACATATATATTTTTTTGAAAATGTCAACATCAATGTTGGCAATAATATGTTAGACTGCTGACATTCACTTTAACGATTTTCGACCAAATAAGCTTAGGATTAAATTAACAAAATTGAAATGTTTATAATTAAATTTGTATTAATATAATAAATTTATGACTTTTTTTTATACTTTTTTCAAGACAAAACGTTTGTGGAAACAAGTGTCCTGCATTGCCTACCTAGTGAACAATAAATTGAGCCTCCTTTTCTAGTGGACCAGTACTTGACAATTATGTTCCCTTACTCTTTTATTAATGATTGGAAAAATAGCAAGACATTCAATTTAAATGAATGGCTTAAATTAAAGTTGAGTTCAGGACGAGTGGTAAACCAGAAAAGCGAGACGATGAAACTCCAATGTCCCGCAACTGCGGGGAATGATCCAGCGTGAGGCGTAAACATGACCTCCTCAATTACCGTGAGCCCGGAGGTTGGGACGCAAGCCGGGCCGCCCTGCCCCTTGCGGGCAGAATTTCCCGGTATGACAGAGAAAGCAGAAGATTGCATCTGAATGAGTGAACAAACCTGGTCAACTATGGCCTCAAGGTCAGCTGAGTGAATGGAAAAAAGTTGGCAACTTGGAAGACACGCTAGTACCTTGACTCTGGCCATTTTTCATGAGAAAGAGACTTGACATCGTACGTACTTTTCGGACGCTTACTTTACCCAAAAAAAAAAAAAAAAATCTATCCGCTTATTCATGGTAATTTGAGACCAAAACATTCAAACCCTAAAATGATTTGCACACTAATCCCAAGTTAATGAACCCAACGATTCAAGAATCAATCCCCATAATGTTCCCGACTTTAAATTCCAGTATCTTTTATTTAATCTCAAAAGGAAATTTTCCATCATAATATAAATAATCTAGTGTTTTGACTAATCTCCCTGTCTTTTAGATATTGATACAATAATACATAAAAAAACACATCTTTCGGGCAAAAGAATACCCCAAGTGTCAAAATTTGGCATAATGGAATACTTAAGTATCAAAATTTAGGAAAGTGATACTTAAGCGCCACTTTATTTTAAAAATGGGACACCTGAATGCCACATCCGGCGAATCTCACCAGGAATAATAATATTTTTATAAATTTTGCTCCCTTACGTGGTTCGTCGGAAGGCTAACTCAGCAAATAAACACAAAAATGATGTTGTTTTGGCACAATTCCAATTTTAACGTAAAAATTAATTAAATTAATTTAAAAAAAAAATGATTGTGGCCCTTGGCTCGGCCGGATGAGGGCTAACAACTCTCGCTGATTTGGGGGAGGGTTGTGACCCTCGCCCCAAATTTGGGCGAGGGCTCGTAGGCCCTTGCCATCGGTCGGCTAGGGTCATGGCCCCTAGCCAAGGCTCGGCGACCCCGGCCGACCTTCCCCCCACCTTCTTAGCAACGACGGGGTAGCAATGGCGGCGAGGGTTTAGCCCTCAACCATCGACTAAACCTCCTTTTTTTTAAAAAAAAAATTAAATTTAATTAATTTTCATATTAATTATTAACTCATGTGAGCTAGAGGTGAGCAACGGTCTAGGGTCGACCCTGGACCGACCACAGGACCGGCCCAACTTTGTCGGTCCCGGTTCGGCTCTCAAGGGGACTGGTCGGTCCTTGGTTCTAAAATTCCAGGACCAACATTGTGCGGATTGGTCCTCGGTCCTAAGAGTTTTGGGTTGATCCAATCCTGGACCACCCCGTATATTATTATATTATATTATATTATATTATATTATATATAATTCTTTTATATATTCAAACCTAAGTAAAAATGTCTGTTATATTATATTATATTGAGATGTTCTATCAATAGCACTAATAGTAATTTCAATTTAAAACTTTTATTGAGTATTAATTATGTGTCGTTTGTTTTGTTTTCAGGTTTTTAAAAGTTCAAGTGAATTAACAAGATGTGAAGTTATATATTCATGGTTTATATTAAGTATTTTGAACTTTTTATGGTTTAATTGTATTTTATTAATGGATTTTAGTTGCACTTTGCTTTTTAATGTGTCAAATGGTAGAAGTTTTTGAAGAGTAGAGTAATACTACAGTTGCTACGGTGATTTGCTAGTCAAGTGGTGTGAAGCTCATTTTTTGGTTGAGTGGATTTTACATGATTAAATGCAGGAAAACACTATTGCATATGGTGTTATGAATATTAAAGATATATAATTACAAGAACTTTCCATCATGTCCCATATCTCGATGAGTGGTTAGCAGGTACAAAATTTCTATTATTGTGTCATCTTAAATTTGCTAAATATGTATTGGTATTTATAGTTTAGTTGCATAATGTCGCATTGTCGATGGATATGTAATTTGAATTTGTAGGTTTGTTTTTTTAGGGAGTATAAAAAATAAGACGAAAAAAATTATCGATCGGTCTCCAAGTTGACCCTGGAACTAGACCGAATCCATTGGGTTAGTTCGGTCCTTGGTCCCAAGCTCAATAGGGTCGGTTCTCAGTCCTAAAAATTGAGGATCGATACTGTACGGGTTGGTCCTAGGGTTAGGGGGTGGCCCAGACCAACTCGGACCATGCTCACCCCTAATGTGAGCAGCAAAACGGCGTCATTTTGGCACTAGTCTAGCCATGTCAGCGTACGAAACAACATTGTTTTGGCATTTGTTTAGCCACATCGGCATGCAAAACGACGTTGTTTTGCACTTGACTTGTTAGAAAATCATCAAGTTAGCGTTTGGTTGGATTTTTTCGCCGTTGGCACTTAAATGATATATTTTACTCCGATTTTTGCACTTTAGTGTTACTTTCTTAACTTTTAGCACTTAAGTATTCATTCGCTCTTCGCTCTAAGTTTTGGCACTTCGGCTATTCTAGACTCCATCTTTTGTCACGAGGCATATATGAAATGTGTGCTATTCGGGCATGTTGTTTGGTGCACTCAAAATGTGACAATTTAATTCCTAAACCATGTCACCATCCCAAGAATTTTCTGCTCTCCTTTTTCATTTTGTGGGTAATAATTTTGGTTTTCTTGGGTTTTTCGGAAAAAAAGAAGAAGAACAGGATTACGTTGAAAGTTAAGCTCGGTAATTTGTCCAGTGAATTGTCATTAACAAAATCGAATCTCTAACATATGTGAGGCGCACATTCGTTCAAAGAAAGGATCACACGGATACGACATCTTTTCCAATTTTGGCTGCATATTTTGTATTTAGAGTTAAATTCCTCTTTACCGATTTCGATCGAGACAGTAGCAGATTTGCTGAAGATTTCATTCTTGGCCATGAGATTTGGTGGAGATTCACTACCGGAAGTTTGCATCGCTAGATTTCCCGCAACATAAAGCATTCCTCTCCTTTTCATGATAATAAGTCAATCTGAAGTAACCTGATAGATTTTCATTCTATGGGAAATCTGTAGCTTGCAATTGCATTGACCGATATCAAATGTGCTTTTGGTGACAAATCATCATCGGATGTGACACTTTCTTGCTATTGATATATTCGATTATTATCCGAGACAATGATTTGGAAACCTAAAACCACTTTAAGAAAATGAGCAAATATGGTGATTTGAACATTAGATTTTGGCCAAGAAAATAGATATCCTTACCATTTGAACCAAGGTCATTACCTGAGCCCGGTCATTATTATGCGATAATAAGAAATACCATTGAGAAAACTTAAGTCTCTCTTGAACCGTCACCTAGCTATCGTTAGTGCTATGCAAGTATATTGATGGAAGATTTTGCTCCAGAAACCACATAAAATATAGCTAAGTTAATTTGTGACTGCAGCATGGCCATTTCTGTGGAGATAGATGATCAAGACGGAAGACCAAAGTAATTGGGATGAGGGGGAATTTGAAATTAAAATGAAAGGAAAATAGTGAGAGGATTTTGGAAGTATGAGGTCAAAGCGGCGTATGAGAAAGGGACTAAACTCGCGTGCGGACTCAGAATGACAAGGATGAGGTTGAAATTTGTGAACAACTCAGAAATAATTAAATAATTTTTAAGAGAACTTGATACTATTAGTCTAAACTTTAACTCAATGTGTAATGTCAATTTTGAATTTTGAATTTTGAATTTATTCAATATCATCTTTGAATTATTCTTGAATGTTGAATATAGTTCTTAAACTTTCAATTTGTTCAATTAATCCCTCAATTTTCCATGATAAACTCAAATCAGTCACCCTCGGCGACCTGAGGCTCGTCTTTGCTGGCGTTCGAATGGCCATTAATGCAATGAAGTTGAGAAAGGAATACGGCCTGGCAGTAAATCTAGTGAAGCCGGCGGCGAAGGAGACAAATCAAAGGGAGCTGAAGAGGGTGTGTTTGACGAGCTAGTGATGAAGCTCGAGAGGTAAGATCTGGATATCAAGTAAAGTATGCTGGGCAAATGAGATTTTCAAAGATTTTCAAATATTTTTAATCGTATCTTAGATTTTACCAAATATATGATGGGTATATTGAATATTTCTAGAGCGGACACCAAATTCAAAAGTTAACTTTATACAGAGTATACATATTCAATTATTTTCATGGGATATGCTAAAGCAATTAAAATTGTGAGGGCAGTTAGGATAGGCATGTGTTGTAGGAGTGGAATTGGAAACCGGACTAGTAGGATCGATATCAGGTTGTAAAATTGGGGACTAGCCCGATTTCTTTCTTCTTCTGTTTTTCCTCCTATTCCCTGGTAGGTCTAGGAACAGTCAAATATCCACCCAATACTCAAATTCCATCTTATAGACCATAAGCAAGTTGATTGCACCGCGAAACATGGAACAGAAGAAGTCTGGGCCATCATTTTTACCATAAAAGTCTATACAAGTCAAAGTGAATGGGAAATTACATGTAGCACCCCCTAACCATGTTTAAAGGTCCGTTCGTTTCACGGAAAATGATTACCAGGAAAACATTTTCCAGATTTTTCAGTCTCCGTTTCATGGAAAATAAACCACTTAAGGAAAATGTTTTCCATCATTGGAAAAAACAACCTTCAAAGATGAGGAAAATGTTTTCCACTTTCAAAAGTGGAAAACATTTTCCATAACTTTTTCCACCTTACTTCTTTCACTAACACATTTTTGTTTTATTTTTCTTTTTTTCTTTTCTTTCTTTCCTTTTCATCTTTCTTCCTTAGCCTTGGCCGGTCGCCAATTGCCGGCCATGACGGCGGTCGCTGCAGCTGTCGGCCACGACGACGGTAGTCATGAGCTAGCTTGAGCTTCGCCCTAGGCCAGCGAGGCTCGCCTAAATTGATCTGGGGAAGCAAAGCTTGCCCGAGCCCGGCGAGCTCGGGCCTCGCCAGATCAGGCAAGGTGGAGCCTCGCCAGCTTGGGGCGAAGCTCGGCCTTGCTAGATTCGGCGAGTTGGGTGGGGCTTGGGCCTCGCCCGAGCTCACCGAGGTTCGCCGAGCTCTAGCGAGCCGTGATCTCGTCGGATTTGGCGGCGGAGCTTGGACTCCCAATCCAGGCGAGCTCGAGCTCCGCCGTTAGATCCGGCGAGCTCGGGGTTCGCTAGAGCCCAGCGAACCTTAGGCAAGCTTGGGTGAGATCGGCCGAGCCTCGAGCTCGCCAGATCTAGCGATCGGCTCTTGGTCGGTCGTCGGGTAACCGCCATCGTTAGGCATGCGGCGGTGAAGGAAGGAGGAAGGAGGAGGAGGAAAGAGGAAGGAAAAGAAAAAGGAAAAAAGAAAAAGAAAAAGAAAGAAAAAATAATAAATAATAAAAATTTCAATTTTTAAAAATATAAATAATTAAAAATTCATTTTTTTAAAAATATAAAAAATAAAACTAATTTTTTGATCAATTAAAAATATTAAAATTCAATTTTTTGATAATTTTTCTCAAACAATTAAATTAATTAACGAACGGTGGAAAATATTTTTCACCGAAAGTTCGAGTTTTAGCCGAAAACCAGAAAATATAGTCATTTTCTTGGAAAATGACTTCTAGAAAAAATATTTTCCGGAAATGACCTATTTTCCGTGAAACGAATGGATCCTAAGAAATGTTTTGTAATAACAAGAATTCTATAAAAAAAAATATCGGTTCAGTCCACACCTATAATCGAGAATCTGTTCGATTGTTGCCAATTTCAAATCTTAAGAATTGAGAACCATCCCGAACTGGTCAATTCGGTCTAGTCCAATTTCAATGCTTACCCCTAATGCACAATGCAGCCAAAAATTGGACTTAGCGAAAAAATGAGAACCGTGTTCTTAGCAGTTCCCCATGAGAATTGCTGTGATTAGGGTTTAGTTTGCAATATCGTCCTAAATATTGGTTTTACAACTTTTTCCATTCGTTTTCTTTTTGCATGATGGACGGAACAATGAAATTTAGTTTTCCTCTTCCCAAATTCTTCCCGATTCACCCTATATTCTTTTGTCTCTCCATTCTAGATTCTCCATCGTCTTTCCCTTCTTTGAATTATCCACTTCCGTCTTGCACCAATATTATTAAGTACCAAATACCACATTTAGAACCACAGTTAAACTTCTTACCCTTTCCCAACAAAAAAGTTAATTCGGTTTTGTATTGCGTTTTGGTATAAAATTTTGATGGTTATGATATAGAATTGAAGTAATATTGCAACCTGAAATTTAAGCATTGATTTTGATTGATATATAAACATGTTTATACAAGAACTCAACATCTCGGTAAACTTCACTTTCTTATATGTGTATATATGCAGAACGAGCTGTAGATTCATCCACTCTTACCATAATAACCATTCTAAATCGTTCCTAGTGCCGCCATTAGTGAAACCACTACCTCCACCTTCCTCACTCGAGCCATCATCTTTACCATCTTGAGCTCACCGCCACTTTCCAACAAACCTAGAACAGCGATCAACATGTCCACTGCACCATTTTACGAGAAAAGTGCAAAAAAAGTCTTAGATCTTTTGTCATTGTGTTGATTTAGTCCTAAACCTTTTTTGTTGCCGATTTAATCCTAAACCTTTTTATGTTGTGCTAATTCAGTCATTTCCGATCAATTTTGACCGGATTTTGCTGACGTGGCCTGATTAGCATTGACGTAGCTTGATTGGCGGCGCGTGAACAACTTTTAATAATATTTTAATATTTTTGAATGTTTTTATTTTTTTTCTTCCCTCTTCTTTCTCTAGCCGATCGCCGAATCTTGGCAACTTCGACCTCGCCGTCCACCTTGCTAGTGGTCGCGAGGGCGGTCTCGCGCTGGGCGGCAAGACTTGCCCTCGTTGGATCTGGCGAGGGTTGAGCCTTGCCCATGGTTGACGAGGCTTGACCTTGCCAAATCCGGTGAGGGCGAGCCCTTCCCGCTCGGCGCAAGGCCAGCTCTCCTCACTCCATTCCTCGATCCCAGTCTCGCCCTAGAAATTTGCTCCCTCCATTCGTTGTCGTCATCTCTAGGGTTTTATGAGAGCTCAGGGGTGTCCTCGGTCGCACGGCTTTGGCCTTGGATATTTGCCTGGTTTCCCCCGTAGTGGCGATCCGTTGGGCGAGGCTCAACCCTCGCTAGATTCGGCAAAGGCGAGCCTTGCTGCCTAGGCCTCGAGGGTGGCCTCACAACCATTGGTGAGGTGGCTAGCGACGTTGACCTCGACCTCTCCGGCCGTTGCCTCTGGCCAGTCGCCAAGGTCGGGCAATCGGCTGGAGGAAGAAGAGGGAAGAAAAAAAAAGAAAAAAAATTCAAAAATTCAAAAATATTAAAATATTATTAAAAGTTATCAATGTTAGCGCTGATCATGTCACGGCAGCTAGCCAGTGTCCGGTCAGCAAAATCCGACCAAAATTAGTCGGAAATGATTGAATTGGCAAAATGTAAAAATGTTTATGACTAAATTGATACCAAAAAAAGGTTTAGAACTAAATCAGTACTAAAAAAGGTTTAGGACTATATCGGTACCAAAAAAAGGTTTCGGACTAAATCGACGTAAAGATAAAAGGTTTAGGATTTTTTTGGCACTTTTCCCACCATTTTACTATCACCACCATTATCATAAGACCCATCAGAACATGGCGACGGTCTCCACTGCTGTTGACATTAGTATCGCTGCTATTGTCCATTTCCACTGTTTCTGTCATCTTTCTTTTTCTTTCCGATGTTTGTTAGGTCGATGTGGCGTATACTTATCACCACTTCAGAACAGCGATGGCCATAAAGGGATAAACAGTGCTACTTAGCGACAAGGCATTGACCGGAAGCTGAGCAGAGTTTGCGCAAGACTGAGACATTGAAGCTGAGTCAATAAAGTTTTACGCTTGGTCAAAAAGTACATTGACTAGGGCATAATTCACCGTTCCCCATTATTCATATCGAAAAGCAACGTTATGTAGCCGTCCAATTGACTCCTCAGCTAAATGCCCGAAAAAATAATCAATGAAGTTCCACAATTTACGAACTGAAACCTGATCTTCCCCTTTTCTCTCCCTTCATTTTCTCCCACTTTTTGCTTTCGGGTTTCTTTCTTCAGCTCCTTTCTTTGGGAGGGAAATCGAGAATCAAGAAAACCCATCATTCCAAGATTCATGAAGTCAAATCCGCAACAATATTCGCGCACAGAGAGAAAAGGGGGGGGGAGGTGTTGAGGAGACATGAATGATGAGGGTAAAATTAAGTAGGGGAGAGCTCATGCCAGACAAGAAAAGAGAAGAAAAAGTTCGAAGGAAGACAAGGTCGCTATCTTTTTGTCGACCTTCAGAGGAATTCTTGTCGATGAGTGACTGTCATTCCTATGTGCTCCATCTCTCTCCTCTCTCTTCCCCCAAAAAAGTGGCAATTGCAGCGAACCATTCTCTTCATGTGCTTTGATGGTCATTCATGGGTTCTGTCTACTACTAATAGCTACTAATAGCAATGACTTGCATAACAAATTATCCCAAAAAGAGACGACGACGACGACGACGATGATGATGATGATGATGATGATGGAAGATTGTCTTTCTTCTTGGGAAAAGGCTTCCCATGCCCGTTCTTCTTTGGATCTTAATATCTCAAGAGTAAGTTGTCCACTTCAACATGGGTGTTGGCTAGTTATTGTCATGGTGGTTATTATCCACAAACATAGGGCCAAATGCCCATAAGCTACAAAAGTAATCACTCAAACTACTATAGATGATGTCACTCTATTTTAATGGTTGGGTTAGTTTGGGTCACTAGATCATTTTTCGTTAGGTAAAATCTTATTTTTCATCGTTCAACTTATGGAGCTTGTTCAGTCAAGTTCTTCATTTGTTAATTTATCTATAGATTCTCTCGCATAAATTTTCCAATCTAATCCCATCTAGCAACAATTCTGGCCGATTCAATTTGTCGTCACTATTGAACCGTGCTGGAGTGTGAGGTGGAAAAAAAAAAAAAAGAAATTGCCTTCTGGTCAAGCCACTAATGTAATATTCCGGCACAAAGAGCCTTGTTAACTCAAATTGACTGGAATTGGGTCGGAAGACCCCATTGGAAAATTTATTTATTTGTTCGAGAGCTTGATAAGAAAAACTAAAAAAATCCAATGACTTGGATTAGAAATGGTACAAAAGATTAGAGACTAAAAAGTATAATTTACCTATTTTGTTAAAATTTCTAGACTGGTACATGACGATAGTACAGTAATTAAAGCACATTATCAACGTGTTGATTGAAATGCAGTGTCGGACCACCTTCAATAAAGTGATAAGCAACCCAATAAAAATCATAACTATGATGACTGAGTTAAATAATTTTGAAAAGACAGTGGCTAAATTGAAAATGTTTAATATAACGGAAAACTCTAAACTGATATATTTATAACAAATTTATCTTGATACAGTTATAGCAAATTTATTTTTCGTTAGTTTTCATTAAATTTTACTGTCAAATTATTGAGTTGGATAATACATGATAGTTGATAGGTATATCGGTTTAAGATTTTACCATCCGTTTGTCACAAATGAATTATTAATTTAATTTAATGAAAATTAATGGATGTCAAATTTGATATAATGTATTGATTTGGGATTTTTTGTGATCAAAAAATTAATTTGGGGTAAATTTATCACAAATGTATTAGTTTGAGATTGGTTAAAAAATTAGTTTAGATAAATTTATCATAAATGTATCAAATTTAAGATTTTTTTATGGTATTAACTCACTTGAAATATATTCTTACCGTTACCCAAAAAAAAAAAAACTCACTTTAAATATAGTATAGAAGTTTAGGCACTGTTTGGTAACCATTCAAACAGTGCCTGATTCTGATTTTTTGTTTCCGTGATCAGTTTGGGAACATAATCGCGTTTAGTAAATTTTAGTTCTTGGGAACAGATTTCTATTTTTTTTTGTTCCTGGAAGTATATTTGGAATAGAATCAAGAATAAAGAAAAAAAAAGTTGATTCTTGGTCCGGAAACAAATTTAAGAATCAAAACCAATTCTTCTTCTTCCATTTTCTCTTCTTCTTCTTCTTTTTTCTTCTTCATCGACCGCCATCCCGCGGTTGCCATCTACCGCTGTTTGTCGCCACTCGTCATTGTCCGCTTGCAATTGGTCTGGCGAGCTTGCTAGAGGCTCGCCTGGCCACCTGCGAGCTCGTTGGAGGGCTGGGCGAGGCCCGCCTAGCCACCGGCGAGGCTCGGCCTCGTCGAGGCTAGGCAAGCCTCGCGATTGGTGAGGTCAAGCCTCACCGGGGGCCAGGCAAGCCTGGCCTAGCCTTGCCGGTGGCCAGGCAAGCCTCGCCCAACCCCGGTGAGGCCGTCATAGCCATCGGGGAGCCTCGCCCGGTCTCGCCGGTGGCCAAGCGGGCCTCACCCAACCCCGATGAGGCTCGCCCAACCTCGCCGGTGGCCGGTGAGCCTCGCCCGGCCCGGCCAAGGCCGGCACGGCCACCGGCGATTTGGCAAGGCCGAGCCTCGGCGGGGTTGGGCGAGCCCTACCCGGTATCGGCTAGGCTTGGCCGACAAGGGCCGGTCTCTCCAAGGGCCGGCGATGCTCCAATGAGATCGCCAGCCCTCATCTAGTCGGTCGCCGGACCAATGACTGGCCACCGGGAGAAGAAGAACATGAGAGAGAAAGGAAAAAAAAGAAAAGAAAAAAAGGAAAAAAAGAAAAAATTATTTAAAAATTAAAAGAAATTGATTTGGAACAAAATCAATGAACACGGTACCAAACGCAATTCTATTCCAAAATTAGAAATTTTAGCAGTTACCAAATGGCTTAAAATGCTTAGAAATTGTTCCTGAGAACAGAATAAAAAATAATCATTTCTGGTTAGAATTTGTTCCCGGGAACAAAATCATTATCAAATGCGCCCTTAATGACTACGAAACTAAGGCCTTGTTTGTTTAAATCTATTTTTATTCTCTAGAATACAAATTTTTGTTCATTTGTTCAAAGGAACAAAAAATCTATTTTTTTTGTTCCCGGGAACAGATTTGGAACAGAAATAAGAAATAGAAAAAACATGTTTCTTATTCCAGGGAACAATTCCGAGAAACACTTTTCTTTTCCTCCTTTTTTCTTCTTCTTTTTTCTCACCGGCCCTTGGCGAGGCTCAACCTCGCCTTGGCTGGGTGAGCTCGAGCTTGCCCAAATCCAATGAGGCCGAGCTCACCCAACCATCGGCGAGGCTCGGGCTTGCCCAGCCAAGGTGAGGCCAACCTCGCGTTGGCCGGTGAGGTCGAGCTCGCTTAGCCACTGGTGAGGCTCGGCCTCGCCGAATCTAGGCGAGCCAAGCCTCACCATGGCCGGGTGAGGCCACTGGCCCTTGTCGGCCGGTCACCAACCATGGTCGTGGGTGGCGACCGGCCAAAAGGAAGAAAAAAGAAAAAAGGAAAAAGAAAAAGAAAAGAAATATATATATTTGGTGACCCAGGGAACCTCCGTGCGCCGCTTCGCGGCGGAGAGTAAAGCCTGAGGTGGACTGGGCCACCACCACAGACCCAGGCACAGGTGAATCACGCGTTTGCACTGAAGCAATGCGACCACAAAGTTTCGAACTCCTCCCCCGGCGGTGGGGTACTAAGGTCGAAGCCAACGCAGCCACTGTGGGCGGTGGTAGAAAATAAAAATATTAAAAAATTAAAAGAAACAAAAAAATTATACAAGTTTACTAAATGTGTTTTTGTTTTTTTCTATTGCAGGAACATAAATTTTGTGCAGTTACCAAACATGTTCTTTTGTTTAAAAATTGTTCTCCAGAACAGAAATAGTTTTTTCTATTTTTGTTCCCTGGAACAATTTTTGAACAGCAACGTTACTAAACGCGCCTTAATTTATCCAAACATGTACCTACTATTGGGCTTCGCTTATGGTTTTGCACCGACTAATGCCCGGAACTGCTCCCAAAGATATGTTGGGTTTTGAGGCAATCTTGTCATGGGTCAAATTCAAGGCCTTGGGTCAACTACCAATTTAAACAAGTCAATCCTAGTTCTTGGTAAGACGGTGAGACAATGGCCCAAAGGATTTGAGGAGTTAGATTCTCCTTGCACGGCGATGTTAACGTGAATATCACATTGAGAAACAACGTGAACATCGCCAATTGCTTCAAACACAAAATGAAAGTTTCAGATTTCTTGACTTATGGTGCTAAAACCAAGGATAGTTTCAGAACATATACCCAAATCAAAATACCGTAGCCTAACTTGTAGAGGAATCATGCAAAGAACGCTTCATAATCTCAACATGTATAAATCAATAAATGGACATCCTCTCCTTTTAAAATTGCATCGACCTTCATCCCATTTTCAAAAAGCTGCATAAAAGATTTCATGGTCGGTCGTTTCCTTCCGCCTATGTTCAAGCATCTTCTCGCTGGACTAGCTACGAGGACGATGTCTTCAAGAATTTGTGTCTGACTGGTCATGACAATGATAGCATCCGTTTAATACTTTAACATAGTGTTTTTTTAAACTAAAAAGAGATTTTCTATATTCAAGAATTTATCTCTTGCTGATGCGTGACCAAAGAAGTCTTCAGTTGCCTTTTGTTTTAGTAATCAGTTGTTTCGTTTTAGGCAAGGCAAATGGAATTACACTTTTTTTTTTTGTCAGTCCTACTCTATTCCGACTCTACACTTACTCTCAGACTTTTGCCCTACCTCTTGCAGGGCGTGGGAGTCGAAACCCACTCCTAAAACTTACGCGTCCCCACTCCATCCTCCCCTGAGAAGGTTGGGATTTGAATCCCTTACCTCCCCCTTCCATATTTGAAGGGTGGCCACTAGGGCGAATCCCACTTTCACTTCGACGAGAGCACAAATATGCTTTGACGACTCAATCCTATCCTGAGTTTCACGCTCTCAATGAAACATCTCAAATTCATGTTTTCACACTAGAGATGACACATAAATATAAGGAAGAAAAATAGAGTTAGTCTTAACTTTTATGGATATGTGCACTAGAAGTCCTAAAACTTGTCTAGAAGGTGCAATTAAATTTTAAAACTTTTGAACAATGCAATCAAGTCATAAATCTTGTTAGATTGGTGCAATTGAGTCCTTCCATTAACACTATCAATTTGTATAACGAAAAATACCGACGTGGTATTTTTTAATTAATTTATTTTTCCTACGTGGCATTTATTATTATTATTATTATTATTATTATTATTATTATTATTATTATTATTATTATTAATTATTTCTTTAAATCTTATTTAAATAACAGTAAAAAAATAAAATAATTAATAAAACAAAATTGGAAAAAAAAAAGAAGTTGCAGATTGTGTCTCACACCTCAACCCTCTTTGGACATGTGGCATCCCTCGATACACTTAGGCCATTTATTTGCGACGTCTCAGGAGGCGTTGTCGACTCAATCGTATTATCATTTATTTATACACAAGCAAAAAAGAAATAAATCACCTAACCATTCAGAGCAGGGATAACATAAAATATACTTATATATACACATACAACATCAAACTTCCATTCATACTCATGCATCACCTACACTTCACATCACTACAAATACATTCCAAAATGCACGGCTACATCCACTTCCAAAAAGGGGTGTCATGGGTAAGCCTAGCACCTCTCATACTACGAGGCAACTCCAAAAGAGTAGTATCCCCTATGCGTCTAGTAAGCGTTTAGGTTATAATACCATGGCTTAGTCTTGGGGTACAACTCTGGATCTAGATCCACCTTTAGGTCAATGACAGTCGAAGGTATCCCTATCGATGGGGCCCCAACAAGCACTTTTGGATCTTCCGTTTGATGGTCCATCAAATCCCTGGAGAGGGCTCCAGTGCTCTCCTCTAAGCCAAACGTACCGGGCCTTGAACTTATGGAGCACCGGGTTAAGTAACCCTTCATCCACCCATACGGTGGTCACACACTTCTCATATCTATTGTTCATAGCCTTAGCTGAATAAGAGGTCATCTCGGTGTCTTGATCTATAGGCACCCCAAAACAAACATAGTCGAACAGCTTAGATATGCTTAGGGCATGAAGATATATAAACAACAATGAGATAAAACTTAGCAAATAAACTTCCTAATCCTCTCGTAGGAAGGTAATTCACCTCAGAATCGCTTTGAACGTGCAACTTATCTATCGATGATTGATCAATAATAAAGCCCTTACTTTGCCTTATCTATTAACACAAGACATTTACTCACCATTTTCAAAATCATTAACACATAAGCATATAAACAATCCTCAAAATAGTCTATATACTCATGAGGCATAAATAATGACGTGTAGTATATCATAATCATGCACAAATGCCATTTAATAATTTAGACATAAACAATCGTATTTTCATGCACTTGCCACATAAGCTAGTACTATGACATTTCATTTATGCAGGTGTCTCATGCCACTTATATCTCTCCATGCCACACCGGTGCACGTCATAACATCATTCTCAGAATATATATTAGCACTCATGCATTTTGCACACATGGCATCTCGAGAACTGTATGACATCTCATACTACCATGCAATCCTTGAGACAATGATTTCAGATTATTACAACCAATCTCAACAACGGCCAACTTGAAAGTCGGCGGTCTTCCGACATGAACGGGCATCGTCCCGCCTCATCGTGCATGACATCGTCTCACGTATGTATATGCCTCAAGACGACATTCTAGTTGAGGAGCTTTACTCCGAAATCCATCCGCGGATGGCATCCCGTTGACATGGGGACTTTCGAATTTAATCGGTCATCGTCCTGTATAATCATATGCATCGGGACATAACCATTACCCCGCATAATCATACGTATTAGGGTACTTAAGTGATCACATAAACATACTATCACTGAAGCTCATTTCTTATCTTCCTCACTAGTCAATGTGGAAGTGTGTAATGCTCATACCACATGCAATAGCATTAAACACGTACAATCATGTCATGTTATTATGCCACGTGATCATACTTCAATCATACATTCATTAAAGTAATCATACATCTATCTCATAACATGTTACATCATAATATTACCTTGCACTTCAACAATTTTATCCTTCTATACAATCTTATTCACATACTCATTAGCTATAATCATCGAATACCATGGATACTTATTATTTTTCCACCTTAAAGATTGCATGAGCAAACATCATATCTAAAGCTAGCATTCAATCAAGCACCAATCCTTTTTGAGTTCTCATCATAGATAATACTTATCATAAACAAGATAGGTTATCACATATTTACATAGCATACTATTATAATATATTACATATTCACATAACATATCACTATAACTTATCATGTATTCTAATAACCTATCATGATAACTTATTGAGTATGATCATATTCTATCACGATAAATTATCAAGTATAATCATAACCTATTGCGATAATTTATCACGTATTAGCCTAAGGTATAACAATAATTTGTCATATATATGATAACTTATCACTATTACCTATCACATATTATAATAACCTATTGTTGACACCTAAATTTTGGCGATCCGCTCATAAAAAAAATTATGGGTTAATTTTATCCTTGAAAAAAATATTAATTGCGTAACATATAGATTTAGGTGCATTTTTATTATTTTATTTTAATTAGCATCTTATTTATTGGACCGGTGTGGATGGGTTCAAATTAGTTGGACTAAGCCCACAAAGCAAGTAAGTTGGCCCAAGCCCACGTTTTTTATTAATTGAAAATTATCTCGTGGAAAAATAGAAATTTTGAAAATTTTCTGGGATATGAATCTTTTGGATAGGGCATATGTGTGAAAAAATATTGCGATTTATCTTTGCAAGATTTGGATTTCGAGAAAATATTTACCGTAATCTTGAATTCTTATCAATATGTGATTAGTTGGTGAAAAAGTATCGCGGATGTAGATTTTAAGGGAAAATTGAAAACCTATCTCCTACCCCCTATAAAAGTAGCAGTATATGAGGACCTGAGGGGGCTTCTCTTGGTCAAAAAAGAAAATACAAAAGTCAAGTGAAAAGAGAGAGACAAAGGAAGAGGGGTTTCGATTCTTTGGGAAAGGAAAGGGAGAGAAGTGTGCAGAGAAGACAAGGGAGAGAAAGTGACGTGAGAGAGACAGGTGAGAGAGAGAGGAAAAGTAAAAAAACATTGTTTCTTTTCTCTTCTTTGGTGAACTCCTCATCAACCAGCACTAGAGCTTTGCCTCGCCGCGCGATCATCGCCGTTTACCGCACCCGCGTGGCCGCCCCTATTCCGCCTTGCAACGCCACCGGAGCCCCAAATTAGCCGTACCGTCGAGCCCTCTGTTGCAGCCCACTATGACCCGCGACCTCCTGCTCACTCACCACTGCGTTGGAGTGCCACCTGATTCGCACCTTTTGCAGCAACCGATGTCGCCGCACCTCTGTACCCGCGAGCTCATCGCGACCCACCGCTCGTGCAACCAAGCTCGAGCGCCGCTCGTCGCCTAGCAGCTAGACCCGAGCCGAACGGTTGTCCGACCCGATGCCCTTGCAGTGCCCTTGTCCGCGAAGCCACCATCGGTTCACCTCCTCGCTGCTCGCCCGCCGCCGGTTCACCCTTGCCGGAGCTTCCTTGCTAGACTGATGACCAGTCGCACGAGCAGGCCCACTTTTGGGAAAAATAAAAAACAAAAAAAAAAAAAAAAAGGAGGATTAGGTAGTCTTTTTATTTATTTATTTTTTGTTTGTTTTTATTTTCTTCTATAGCTTGTTTTATAGTGAAGTTGTTCTTAAATATATGATTGATATTCTAACATGAAAGTGCCCCTCAAATTAGGGGTTGTCAGTCCGATTTTCGCGCCGAAATCCGACTCGCAATCCCTTGCAAAAATCGACAATCCAATCTCAAGCCCGAGATTCGATTTGTGATTTAATTTTAAAATTGGTCAACTGGATCTCATGCGCGAGATATGGTTTGCCAATTTTTGAATATCAACATTGTCTTGCTTGATTTGATGTCATGGTGTTTGGATCAATTTTATTTTCATCAAAGGAAAAAATCCAAAAAAATTCGAATTAGGGTTAAGTTTGTTTTAGAATATTCCTAGTCTTAGGGTTATCTTGCCTGTTTAGAATTGCAATCTTATTTCGAATTTTTAAATAAGAAAATCCAAAAAATGCGTTCATTTAGGAAGTTAGTTTTCTTTAATTTAAATGGCACGTTTAATTATTTGGCAATTTTAAATTTCAAATTTTATAAAAAGAAACACAAAAAAATCATCATTCATATATCATGTTGAATTAGGGCATTCTTTGCACATCATTGCGTGTTAGGATTGCATGTTTATCAATTATAGGTAGATAATCTTTCCTAGACAAATTGCATGTTTTTGTTAGGAAAATAAAAATGCCCATGTCAAATAGAACTAGGTTCACGAAATGCACGTCATTTATTGACTATTGTTAGGTTCATTTAATTAGAAATTGCCCGTCATTAGATTAGGTCATTTAATAAATGTCGAGTGATATATAGCTCGCATATTAAATTGTATGTCGCATGTCATTTTAGTTAAAATAATTTTGTACGTCATCGCATTACATCACACGTCATTAGAATTAAGTCATTATGGTTAATTTATATTGCATATTTAATTATTGCATGTTCATTAAGAAATCATTAGTTATTTTTTACTCATTCATATAGTTTAGGACATATTGCTATGCCATATCATTTCATATTAGATTAGAAGCATTGCATTGCAGATGGACTATATTCTCGTTGAAAAAGAAAAAACAAAAGTTGAGTAATTGCTTGTTAATTAGAAACCATATCTAGGGTTGTTGATGTGGATTTTAATTTAACAATGTAGATGCTTTTGTTACTTTGAGGTAAGTCCTGCATTATTTTATTGCTTTCTTGGGTTTTAAATTAGTGGTTTGCACACCTGCATGAACACCTCACATGCTAGGGAACCAAATTAAAATCAATTCAAGTTGCCTGTAATTTTTTCTATTAAAATAAAAGAAATGGTACCGAAAGGGTATTAGAGAAGTCTAGCGTAATCAAGTCTCCGTACCGAAATCTCTGGTTTATAGGAGTAAGGTAAATTTTTCGTTACTTTACTTGAGTTTCTAATCGATCTACCGAAAATAGATTAGTGGCGACTCCTAAGTGAAAATCAATTGCATGTTAAGAACTTGAATCTAAGTCGTGAATTGCTATGGGCTTGGGAGAGCTCGAGTTAAGTTTAGGCTTAATAATCCATTAGCCAAACCCTAGGTAGTTCACACTCAGAAAATTGGTCACGACGGCTTGGCGACTCCGCTGGGGACTTGAGTTGAAACTCTTAGTGGACTTAGGCCAATTTTCTTTTTGAAAAAATATTTTTGTTTGATAGCGAGGATTTTAGGTATGTCCCTAACATTTAAGGTGTTAAATGTTTTTGCAGATTGTGAGGTATAAGGGGAGTAGTGATTGTTAACCCTTGTTTTGCAGGTTGGAGTTGAGGATGAATTTTTTAAATTCGAAGTTATTGAAGTGTTATTTGATTTAAACTGTTGTGCATGACTTGCATCTTGCACTACACTCTTGCACACACAATTTGCTGCCGGACCTGGGCCACATAGGATCATTTAGGATGGTATTGAGATGGATACCACTCCGACCACATGCTCGCGGTATGAGTCACCCATCTCAATCTTGAAGTTTCTTTCATGGTATCAAGAGTACATGCCTTGGTCCACATGCTCGCGACCTGGGTCGGCTCTTTGACCAAGTTGGAGTCATGAGGACCCGACATAGTCCACAAGCACGTGGCTAGTCTGATCATCTTTGTGGCTTCACCTTGATAAGCCTTATAGATTAGAAATCGAGCCACTTACCATGCGCATGTCTATGTGATTGCCAATCATTGGTAAAGTAAGTTCTCTAAATTTTTGGCCTTCGCAATTTACTTACTTTATCGCATTATTTTGTCGGTCCACGGCATTAGGATTGTCCTGAATCTTGATCAATATACAATGGGGATGCCGGACATTCGAATTATTCTCCCTCCAAAGGAAGAGCTTAGCACTTAGTGGGACAAGTTAGATCAAGATAGCCGTTAGTTCGTAGAGTCACATATTGGTTGATTGCTTCCACTGCTACGTATCAACATCCATGGCGGCCTTGTCCAAGCACTCGCCCACTGTTGGTGCCCCAAGACTTCTACCTTTATCTTCGGCGGTAAGCATGAACTCACTACCACCTTGGAAGAATATAGCATCGCCATAGGAAAGTCCTTGAAAGCTAAATTGATTAGTCCGCTCATTGGAATAGATCCTGTTACGACCTTGTTGACACCTAAATTTTTGGGGTTAATTTTTGCTAAATAATGTATAAAAAAAAAAGAAGAAAAAAAAATCAAATCACATGGCATATAGTTTAGGCAAGTTTTATATTCCATTAAGATTTTAGGTAATATACACTCGGATGTGTTTTTGCGCAAAAGGGGAATTTTTTGGATAGAATATGTGAAAAATACAAAAGAGAATATCACATGTGGTGCAATGATATATTCAGAGAATTATGCACGAGTGAAATTGGAAATAAAATACGCTTCAAAGATCTAAAATTTTCTCCTATAAAAGGCGTTGCGCACGTACGAACAAGGAGAGGTGGAATTTCGAAATTTTTGAGAGCAATTACGTGAGGAGTTCTTGGGGTTTGGTGAGCGGGGATTCAAGAGAAAAATCAAGAAAAGAATTGTTTTCTTCCGTTTGTCTTCGGTTTGTCTTGAAAAGAAAAAAGTCAAAAAAAGAAAAGTCATGACTGCAGAAGGGAAACAGTAGAGAGAAAGTAAAGCAGAAGAGAGAGAGAGCAGAGAATAGACGTGAGGTGAGAGATTGAGAAAAAAGAAAGGAAGTGATGTGAAAAAAAAAAGAAAAAAAGCCTCCCCGCCCCACGCGACTGTTCATCTTCCTCGCGGGGGGGTGGGTCTTCGCCGGCGCCATCATCGTCCGCTCCCTCCGGCGTCAGACCACGCCATCCCCGCTCGCCCGTGCCGGCATATGCCCCGACGCTCCACCGCCTCCGAGCAGCAACGCCGCCCCGCCTTAGCCGGTGATCCGCAGCTAGCCCCCGACGCCGGAGCCGTTCGGCGATCCGTCTCCACCACGGTCGCACACCTCCGCGCGCAGTACCGCCGCGCCGCTGCATCTCCGAGCGACGCCTTGCTCAGCCCGTGAAGTCGCCACTGCCGCCGAGCCGAGATCCAGACGCCGAGGTCTCTCCACCTGCAGGTCCGAAGCCCCGGCGCTCTTGTCCCGACACCGCCGTGTTGCCCCGATCGCCGATTGACGGAGCTCGCGCCACGATCCGACGTTGCAGCAACTCAGACGCCCGCGACGCTCGCTCCCGGTGCCATGACGCCGCCGCGCCGATCCCCGAAGCGTTGTGCTACCATCGCGCTCTCCCGGTGCCCTCGTCGGAACCCTAGCCGGACATCTCCCCTCGCCGGACCGGCAACCAGCTTTATTTTCCTTTTTCTTTTCAGAAAAAAAGAAAAGAAAAAAAGAGAAAAGCAAAAGAAATATAGGTATTTTCTTTATCTTATTTTTGTTTTATTATTTTTATTTTTATTTTATCTTTTTAGTGTAATTATCCTCTTATGTGAAATTGATAATTCCATGATATAAAAGTGCCTTGAAATTAGTGATTGTCAGTTCGATTTTCGCGCCCGAAATCCGATTCGCAATTACTTAAAAAATTGCCAATCCGATCTCCTGCCCGAGATCCGATTCGTGATTTATGTGAAATTGGCTAACCCGATCTCATGCGCGAGATACGGTTCGTCAATTTTGGGTATCAATATTGCTTGATTTGTTGTGATATCACTTAGGTTAGTTTTCTTAAAAACAAAAATAAAAAATGTAGTTTTAGGGTTTGCATTCATAATAGGAATTTTATTTCGAATTTTCAAAAATAGAAAAAATCAAATCAATTAATTTAGGTTGTTAGTTCTTTTTTAATTTGGATTGCATGTTTAATTATTTGGTAATTATTAATTTTGAAATTAAAAAAAAGGAAAAAAAGGAAAAACACAAAAAAAAGTCATTATGCATATGTCATGTAAAATTAGGGCATCTTTTGCACGTCATACCACATTAGAGTAAAATTGCATTTAGTTTAATTTTAGATCATATTTTTCTTAATTTACCATAGGTTTAAGTATTTTAGTAAATAGATTGCATTTTAGGATTATCTAGGTTAAGATAATATTTTAATTTAAATTAGGATTTGGCTCAACCTAATTCCTAAAATAACTTAAATAGGATCTTAATCTAATTAGGTAATTTTCACATTTTACCTAGTTTCGAATTTCTTGAAAAATACCAAAAAAAATGTCATAGGTTAAATTAATTTCATTATTTATGATGAAATGCATTCTTTTATAAAAAATAAAAAAAAAACTTCATATGCACATCATTAGTGTTAGATTCATTGAGAGGCATGTCGTTTAGTATTTTTGCTAGGCCCATGTAATTAGAAATTACATGTCATTAGGATTAGGTCATTTAGTTAATATCGCATTGCATATTGCATGATTTTCATTAATTAAGTGAAAACAAAAAAAAAGAAATTGTGTGTTAATTAGAAACCATATCCAGGGTTGTTGATGTGGATTTTAATTTAACATTGCGGATGCTTTCGTTGCTTGGAGGTAAGTTTTTGCAATTTATTTATTGTTTATCTGAGTGTTCAATTGGTGGTTTGTGCACGCGCATGATAACCTCACATGTTAGGGAAATAGATTTAAAATAAACCCAAGCTGCTTGCAAAAAAAACATTTTTTCAAAATAAAAGAAATGGTACCGAAAGGGCATTAGAGAAATTTAGCGTAACCAAGTCCCCGTACCCATAATCTCTGGTTCGTAGGAGTAAAATAATTCTCCCGTTATTTTACTTGGGTTTCTAATCGACCCACCAAAAATAGATTAGTGGCGACTCCTAATAAAAAATTTGCATGTTAAGAACTTAAATCGAAAGTCGTGAATTGGTATGGGCTTGGGAGAGCCCGAGTTAAGTCTAGGCTTAACAATCCATTAGCCAAACCCTAGGAGGTTTACACCCGAAAAATTGGTCGCGACAGACCTTATATGATTTTCTGAGAGTTAAAGAAGATGACATAAGAAAGGTTTTAAAGGCTCACCACAATGCATGTCCTTTATCTTTTCTGAAAGAATGTTTTGAAAAAGGCACTTCATTTCAAATACGTAGGATTTTCCTTTTAGCTTTCTTTGGGTTTATAGTATTTCCTTACTATAAGAGTGCTATTAACCCTTTGATTGCTCAATTAGTTAGGCAAGTGTTGAAAGGAAATTTTTTTTTTAAACACTGTCTTGACTGAAACTTTTCTTTCTCTCACTCGTTTAAAAGGAGATGGTGATAAAACTCCATTCCTCTCCTGAACTTTTACAAATCTGGTTCCTTTCTCATATAAATGGATTTGGTGGTTTAATGACTATACATGATGTTAGTAATTCTAATCACCCTATTATGAGATTTGAGAACAACCAAAAATATGCACTAGATTACCATTATTCTAGCTGGCTAGCTTTCATGAAAAAACCAACTTCCAAGGGTTTCCTATGGCATGCTAAATGGTTACAAGTTCGGGTGGCAAGACTCTTGTGTGGAGGAGTTGGCCCAATCCCTCTATTGGGATTCACTAGAGCATTGGAGTACTATCCGACTAGAGTGACTTGTTAGTATCAAGTCGCGCAAGAGCTTCCCTCGACGTTACAAGCGGATCTGCTTCAAGTCAGCTTCATTGATGGAAGCCGAGGCCATGAAGATTCCATTCTCACTATCAAATCGATGTGGGACATGTGCCATCCATGAAAACTCAAGTGGCCCAAAGAGGAGTTGAAGGGCAAAGAAAGGAAGTACTATGCCTCGACTAAGTATATCCAACAACACAAGATTCCCAAGGAGCTGCTTCCGAAGATACCAAAGGCGTCGTTGAAGATCACCAATTGAGCTGAGAATAATCGCCTCAAAAGAGTTGTTGAAAAAGCTCAAGAGGAGAATAAATGATTGCGCCGAATTGTGTCCCGAGTGTATATTGATCAAGCCAAATGAAATGCTTGAATCAATCTTTGCTTAATGATTAGGAAGTTTGAGTCATTTACATTCCTAGCTCAATTGTTTAGGGCATTTTGAATTTTTATTTTGATAGGCTTGTCAAAAGCTCCATTGATGAATAAAAGTTCTAGAATATTGCCATGGATCGGCGTATTTTCATATAAGAGTGCTTATTTTTGTTCATTTATTATATTAGGTCATAACGGATCCATCGCGATCGCCTATTATTACACGATCAAGGGCTAAAATGGCCGACCAAAATGAAATGCGTGATCGTATGTCCGCGGTGAAGACTCAACTCCAACAAGTACTCGCCTCTATACAGCTTGTGAAGGATCAACTCCAATTCCTCCAAGTGAATCCAACGGCTGCACCCGCTCTTCTTGAAGTAGTTATCTCGAAGCAAGCAAACAAGGTTCAAACGATTAACGACGACATGCCAGAGCTGGAAGGTGGCTCAGTCTTTGTTGGAAAGGCCAAGCTTGACGGCATTCCCAAGATAGATCAGGATGAGCGTGTTGTGAAGCTGGAAGAGAAAGTGAGACAGCTGCGGGAGTCACAAAGCTCACTCTCGTTCAACCTCTCGGTCTATGAGAAGGTCAAAATGCCGAGCAAGTTTAAAATGTCGGAGTTTGAGAAATATGACGATACATCTTGCCCAAAATCTCATCTGTAGATGTACCACGTACGCATGACCCAACACGTCAAAAATGAGCCCCTCATGATCCAATCGTTCCTTGCGAGCTTGACTGAACCTGCACTAAACTGGTACGTGATGAAGAATGTAAACCTACTTGACACCTGGAACGAAGTGGCTGAGGCATTCCTCAAACAGTACAAGTTCAACATGGACATCGCACCTTCCTGAGAAGACTTGGAGTGGATGGAAAAGAAAATGAGTGAGTTACTTAAAGAATATGCTGTAATATGGAGAAACCTGGTGGCTCAAATCACTCTTGAGCCTACCAACAAGGAGCTGATGAAGTTGTTTGTGAAGACCCTCCCGTCTGAGTTCCGTACCCGAATGGCCAGCACGTATGTGGAGAGCTTCAACCAACTTATCCCGGTGGGTGAGCAAATTGAGATTAGGCTGAGAGATGGATGGTTCGACGAACCGACTCATCAAGGCAAAAGGTTCACCATGAAGAAAGACAAAGAACCAAGCATAGAAGTCAATGTTACATATGCATAATCTAGCAAGCCTCCAGTTGTTCATGTCCCTAAGAATCAATAAGGGGAAGGTTGACCGTCCGCTCCCCAACAATTTGTTAAAAGGCAGTTCACTCCTCTTTCTGGCCCTCTGTCCCAGGTCTTAAAGGTTCTTCAAAAGAAGGGGTTGCCGTCCTATGAGCCAAAGCGACCCAATGCTAATTTTTTTTTTAAGTACGATCCCTCCAAGAAATGCGAGTACCATATGGGGGAAGTAGGACATTCGACTGATAAATGCATAACTTTGAAGCATAAGGTCCAAAACTTACTAGACACCAAGACGTTTACCTTTAGTATCGCTTAACCGAATGTCAAAAAGAATCCTCTACCTGAGCATGAGGATAGGGTGAAAGCCATTGATGAGGGACCTTTGGAAGAAATGGGCCCTGGCCCATTAGAGTAACTTATTATTTTTGCACATTCCCCTTGCGCGGGAATTTTTACCGCTTTATAGGAATTCTTATCGTTTTTTTCTTTAGGATTTGTTTTCGCCTTCTAGGAATTGTTTTCAATTTCTTACTTTGCTCCTTTTTCAGAGATTAGGAATTGCATTTTCCATTCCAATAATGTAATTCATTTGATCCTATTCAATGAAATTATAATTTTATTTCCAATTTTTGAGGGCATGACGGGGTACTCCAAACCAGTCCAATGACGATATCCAACCATGAAAGAAACTATCATTCACAGAGAAATCCTGAGGGCTGGACTTTTTCATGCTTCCTCCCAATTTTTTTTTTTTGAAAACAAAAGCATTTCATTGCTAAAAAAAAAAAACATTTTCCCAAAGCTTATAGCAGATTAAACGTGTTTGTTTGTTTGACTCATTTGCTTCTTGTCTTAGAGCATAATTCTTTAACTTGTTATGACAAGGGACATCTGAAAATATCGTATCAAGTTTCAATGATCATAAACCTAACTTGTGATCAATAGGTTTAGAGCGCACTTGCAATGAAAAAAGATTTGGGGCAAGTAAAAGAGAACCATCATTTTCCGGTGGAAGATACATGGGGCAAGTTTGCTCCAAATTACAACCTATATGTGGTAAGGAAGGTACTTCTAGGAGGTGCCGTCCTAGCATAAATGGGTGGTCAAGAAGTATTACCCATGATTGAATTTGCCATATCATGTTTTGAACTGCAAGCATTTTTATGACGAATAAATTGTTTCAATGAGTTGCAAAATGAATCATTCAAAATTATTACAAATCTTGCATGTTTTCCTTGATGAATTGTGTGGGATAGAGTGAATGTGTCAAACGGGATACTTTGGAATGATGAAAGGCAAACCCTATTCCATACACTATTTCATACACTAACCCCCAGTGAGTTGTGTGGAAAAATTCCATGCCTATGAGGAAAATGGTGATTTTGCAAAGGGTACGTCAACCGAGGTGATGAGAGGTAGTTTCTTCTGCTACTTGAAATACTACAGGTATATCCATTGTTCAGCCCTTTGGGCCCACACACATGAAGAGCTTTTTAAATTATCCTTGTCAAGGATTGTCCCATACTGGGACAAGATTTGAAATGAATGATAGGAATTTTCTTACTCACACTTGTATCAATCTTCGAGTATTGCTTTCGCAGTGTAACTTATACGATAATTTGAAGTGCCTTAGGATGATGAAGAGCAATTTTTTCTCTATCCTATACACTTTTATCCGTTGCATAGCCCCTTTGAGCCTATGAATTCATTTCATGTTAAACCCAGTTGGTGATCATCCCCCACACTGGGGCAAGACAAAAACATTCAAGTGGCATGAACTAGAATACCGACAAGAAAATGGTGACTTTGTCCAAAGGAAATAAGTGCAAAAAATGGGGTATGAAAAAGCAGTATGCCTGGTAAAAGCAAGGCCAATGCCCAAGGAAAAAAAATAAAACACTTGAGTCGTATTCCTGATAAGGTGGTACTAAAAAACTCAAATGCTGTTGCAATCAATGAAGTTGTGATGTGAAGAAAACCTTCAACGGTGGAGGAGAAAATTGGTGGAAATGTCAAAATGATCACTAGCTTTGACCTCCTAAACACTTTTTGAGCCTAATGATCCTTTCGTTTCTCAACCCATGCACTAAGCCTGCATTACGTCCTTTGCAAAGTCTCTTTAGATTATGGCACTTGAATTAACGTAAAAGTTCATATGTTTGAAAGCATCGCTTGAAGAAGTGCGAGTAAGGCAATTTCTACTTCATTTCGCATGTTTCTTGACTTGTAAACTCAAAGATGATTGCGGAATATCACTCATTTTTCAAAAGCCTCGACTCAAAGAGTCCCTTTTGTTAAGCCTTTAACCAAGCTCGCATTATGGTCCCTATTAAAGATCTTTCAGATTGGTAAGGTCGTATCACTTATGAGATTGCTCAAACCCTTGTTTGGCATGACGATGGAAATATATAGTGATTGTCAAAAATCTTGCATCAAAGGTCAGGATGAAATGACTCTTTTAATGAGGATGAGTGAAAAGCCCTTTCAGATTGAAAAATCTCTCATTTGACATATCCATGACAATCATGTGTTCAGATTGGAACGAAAATGCCAGATTGATGGAAATCATCACGCATGAACATCTCTTGAATTAATGCATGTTCGTGATTGCAAATGCGTATTGCCTCTCCTACGACCATGTTTTGTAGGAGACATATCTCCCAAGATCAGAAATGTTACCAGGTAAGTATATCTCTATCCATACCTTAAATACTCGTCATTACACAGGTATTTCCCTCTCAAATGCACCAACACTCGACTCGACTGAGTTGTCCCCCAGAAGTTTTCTGTAGATTCAGGCGATCGAGGAAAGATTCGAGTCCTAGTTGGATAATCAATGTTGCAATGCTAGGCGATCATAGAAAGGTATGGGTCTTGGATATGTAACACCAACTACCTTGGATCACTCTACCCTCCTTGAAGGTAAGATATTCCAGGTAAGTTTCTTTACCATTTTCCAAAAATTAGACATCTCAGTTTGGATCTGGATGTCTTCATTCTTTTCGTTGAACATTTCACTCTGGATGTGAATGTTCTTCAATCTTCCTCATTATACCTTAGTCTGGATCTAGGTATTTCGAGCTTTCAAAAATCATGACATCTCTGTCTGGACCCGGATGTCCTGATTATTTTCGTTGAACATTTCACTTTGGATGTGAATGTTCTTCAATCATCCTCGTTATACCTTAGTCTAGATTTAGGTATTTCGAGTTTCCAAAATCATGACATCTTTGTCTGGACCCGGATGTCTTGATTATTTTTGTTAGAACATTTCACTCTGGATGTGAATGTTCTTCGATCTTCCTCGTTATACCTTAGTTTGGATCTAGGTATTTCGAGTCCCAAACTCTTGACATCTTAGTTTGGACCCGGATGTCTTGATTATTTCCATTCAAATATTTCACTCTAGATGTGAATGTTTTTCAATTCTTCTCGTTATACCTAGTCTGGATCTAGGTATTTCGATTTCCAAAATTTCGACATCTCAGTCTGGATCTAGATGTCTTAATTCTTTTCGTTGAATATTTCACTTTGGATGTGGATGTTTTTCGATCCTTCTCGTTATACCTTAGTTTGGATCTAGGTATTTCGAGTTCAAAAATCTTGACATCTCAGTATGAATCTAGATGTCTCAATTCTTTAAACATTTCACTTTGGATGTGAATGTTTTCTTAATCTCAATGTTTCAATCTATTACTTGTTACACTCTTCAAGGAACTTGAGTGAGAGTTAGATACTTACAAAGTAAATGGGGATTTATCATGTACCTCAAGATACTTTACCGCACTGACTAGTAAGTAATTGTAGGTACGTTCCTTTCTTTCGCATCATGCATCATATATATTGCATTTTAAAATAGAATTCATTTTCCAACAAAAAAATCATTCATTGCATGTATATGGTCAAAATTTAGGTCTTAATTTGTCTTTGAAGGCAATCTCTATGAGCTCACCTTCAAAGAGGGACAGCTGTTGACACCTAAATTTTGGCAATCCGCTCATAAAAAATTATGGGTTAATTTTATCCCTGAAAAAAATATTAATTGCGTAACATATAGATTTAGGTGCATTTTTATTATTTTATTTTAATTGGCATTTTATTTATTGGATCGGTGCGGATGGGTTCAAATTAGTTGGACTAAGCCCACAAAACAAGCAAGTTGGCCCAAGCCCATGTTTTTTATTAATTGAAAATTATCTCGTGGGAAAATAGAAATTTTGAAATTTTTCCGGGATATGAATATTTTGGATAGGGCATATGTGTGAAAAAATATTGTGATTTATCTTTGCAAGATTTGGATTTCGAGAAAATATTTACCGTAATCTTGAATTCTTATCAATATGTGATCAGTTGGTGAAAAAGTACCGCGGATGTAGATTTGAAGGGGAAATCGAAAACCTATCTCCTACCCCCTATAAAAGCAACAGTGTACGAGGACCTGGGGGGGCTGCTCTTGGTCGAAAAAGAAAATACAAAAGTCAAGTGAAAAGAGAGAGACAAAGGAAGAGGGGTTTCGGTTCTTTGGGAAAGGAAAGGGAGAGAAGTGTGCAGAGAAGACAAGGGAGAGAAAGTGACATGAGAGAGACAGGTGAGAGAGAGAGAGAGAGAGGAAAAAGTAAAAAAACACTGTTTCTCTTCTTCGGTGAACTCCTCATCGACTAGCACTGGGGCTCCGCCTCGCTGCACGATCACCGTTGTCTACCGCACCCGCGTGACCGCCCTTGTTCTGCCTTGCAACGCCATCGGAGCCCCAAATCAGCCTTACCGCCGAGCTGATCTGCCCTCTATTGCAGCCCACTGTGACCCGCGACCTCTTGCTCGCTCGCCACCATGTCAGAGTGCCACTCGATCCGCACCTTCTGTAGCAACCGACGCCGCCGCGCCTTTGTACTCACGAGCTCGCCGCGACCCATCGCTCCTGCAGCCAAGCCCGAGCGCCGCCCGTCGTCTAGTAGTCGGACCTGAGTCGGACCATTGTTCGACTCGACGCCGTTGCAGTGCCCCTGTTGGCAAAGCCACCACCGGTTCACCTCCTCGCTGCTCGCCCGCCGCGGTTCACCCTTGCCGAGCTTCCTTGCTGGACCGACGACTTGTTGCCTCGGAGACTAGCCGAACGAGCAGGCCCACTTTGGGAAAAAGAAAAAAAAAATAAAGAGAAAATGAGGATTAGGTAGTCTTTTTATTTATTTATTTTTTATTTGTTTTTATTTTCTTCTATAGCTTGTTTTTTAGTGAAGTTGTTCTTAAATATATGATTGATATTCCAACATGAAAGTGCCCCTCAAATTAGGGGTTGTCAATCCGATTTTCGCGCCCGAAATCCGACTCGCAATCCCTTGCAAAAATCGACAATCCAACCTCAAGCCCGAGATTCGATTTGTGATTTAATTTTAAAATTGGTCAACCCGATCTCATGCGCGAGATATGGTTTGCCAATTTTTGAATATCAACATTGTCTTGCTTGATTTGATGTCGTGGTGTTTGGATCAATTTTATTTTCATAAAAGGAAAAAATCCAAAAAAATTTGAATTAGGGTTAAGTTTATTTTAGAATGTTCCTAGTCTTAGGGTTATTTTGCATGTTTAGAATTGCAATCTTATTTCGAATTTTTAAATAAGAAAATCCAAAAAATGTGTTCATTTAGGATGTTAGTTTTCTTTAATTTAAATGGCACGTTTAATTATTTGGCAATTTTAAATTTCGAATTTTAAAAAAAGAAACACAAAAAAATCATCATGCATATATCATGTTGAATTAGGGCATTCTTTGCACATCATTGCGTGTTAGGATGGCATGTTTATCAATTATAGGTAGATAATCTTTCCTAGACAAATTGCATGTTTTTGTTAGGAAAATAAAAATGCCCATGTCAAATAGAACTAGGTTCATGAAATGCACGTCATTTATTGACTATTATTAGGTTCATTTAATTAGAAATTGCCCGTCATTAGATTAGGTCATTTAATAAATGTCGAGTGATATATAGCTCGCATATTAAATTGTATGTCGCATGTCATTTTAGTTAAAATAATTTTGTACGTCATTGCATTACATCACACTTCATTAGAATTAAGTCATTTTAGTTAATTTAGATTGCATATTTAATTATTGCATGTTCATTAAAAAATCATTAGTTTTTTTTTACTCATTCATATAGTTTAGGACATATTACCATGCCATATCATTTCATATTAGATTAGAAGCATTGCATTGCATATGGACTATATTCTAGTTGAAAAAGAGAAAACAAAAATTGAGTAATTGCTTGTTAATTAGAAACCATATCTAGGGTTGTTGATGTGGATTTTAATTTAATACTGCAGATGCTTTCGTTGCTTTGAGATAAGTCCTGCATTATTTAATTGCTTTCTTGGGTGTTAAATTTGTGGTTTGCGCACCTGCATGAACACCTCACATGTTAGGGAACTAAATTAAAATCAATTCAAGTTGCTTGCAATTTTTTTTTAAATAAAAGAAATGGTACCGAAAGAGCGTTAGAGAAATCTAGCGTAACCAAGTCCCCTTGCCCAAATCTCTAGTTTGTAGGAGTAAGATAAATCTCTCGTTACTTTACTTGGTTTTCTAATCAATCCATCAAAAATAGATTAGTGGCGACTCCTAATTGAAAATTAATTGCATGTTAAGAACTTGGACCTAAGTCGCGAATTGGTATGGGCTTGGGAAAGCCCAAGTTAAGTCTAGGCTTAACAATCCATTAGCCAAAGCCTAGGTGGTTCACACTCGGAAAATTGGTCACGACACCTATCATATAACTTATCACATATTAAGATAGCTTATCGTGATAACCTATTGCGATCACTTATTACATATTAATATAACATACCACGATAACTTATCGTCACCATTTATCTATATTCTAATACTAATCCTAGTCCTAAGTGGAACCACAATCCTAAATAAAGGATAGAGAGCCCCTCACACCTCGATCTAGGCTTAGCAAGCGGTGTTGAGGGGTGGGTGGTAGCTATGGTGCATGGAGGTGGCTGATTAGCCACCAAACAACCCACAGCAAGGGCTGTGGATGACGACACGAGTGGTGGATGACGGTGGTAAGTGGGCAAACATTCTCTAATGGCCCGCAATGGCTTTGCTGAAGAGAAAAAGAGAGAAAAAGGGTGGTGTGAGGTGTTGGACAGTGCACTACTTACGTCCAAGGCCCAGCATAGTGATAAAACGGCGATGCGAGAACGGTGAGCTCGAATGATGGGCGATGGGCAGTGGCCGACTAAATGAGATCTAAGGAAGAGAAAGAGTGAGAAATGGGTATGAAATGAGGAAGAGAATGAGGGAAATTCATCCAAAGAGGTAGAGTGAGAAAGTGAGAAATGAGAGAAAATAAGAGAAGAGAGAGAATTGCCATGGGAATAAAAAGAAAGGAGATGAGAGAGGGAAAGAAGAAGAAATTTTACAATTAATGGCATTATACTTGAAATGCCCCCAAACCCTCTTAATCTAGTGTTTTTACTTAAAGGGAAAGCATTTACAATGAGAGAAATCCAAGCCATTAATAAAGTGGATTTGCACATGGAAATTAGGGGGCATACTAGGCTTTAAGCTTAGGCTAGGTTATCATTCCGAAGCCTTCTTCAAGCATGTGGCCACCCCCTCCATGCTTTTTTCCAACTTTGCCCCAATGGTCCTTAGCTTGGAGAGAGGTCAATTTAGTCATTGTAAGAAGATTGTGCAATATTCATGCACATGGGTGCATTAAATGCTTAAATTTACAAGAGCTAAAGTGGGCTTGAAGGCCCATGGCTCCTTGGGCCCACTCTCGGGCTTGGGCCCACATGGGTCCTCATCCATGGCCCATTTCCACTTTTCTGAATTTTTGCGTTCCGCCGATGAAAAGTCTAGTTTTTGCCCCAAAGTGGCATTCTCAGTGTTTTTATGGTCTACCTATCCTTATCGTAATCCTGTTTGAAGATTTGGCTCTGTTGGAATTTTTTTTCCCAAACTTGGTGTCACAACTCTTCTTCCCTTAAAGGTGTCACAACTCTTCTTCCCTTAAAGAAATTTCGTCCTCGAAATTTGTAGAATTACCCATTTTTTTCAACAAATGAGGATATTGACATCTCTTTATGTCCTTGCTTTCTTAGGTCGTTCCTTCGGTACCATGATGTTGTTAGGCAATTTTGACTAAGGGATTACCTTGTTTTACAATACTCATCTTTTTTTTATCCATGACTTGTACTAGTTGCTCAATATACGTCACTTTCTTGTCCACCTCGATCTCCTCATAACTTAGCATGTGCGTTGGGTCTGGTTCATACTTCCTCAGCATGGATACATGAAACACATTATGAGCTTGGGTAAGATTGGGTGGCAGCGCCAAACGGTGGGCTAAAGTCTCTATTTGTTATAGAATTTCAAAGGGTCCAACAAATATGGGGCTTAGCTTCCCTTTCTTGCCAAAACGGGACGTTCCTCTCATTGGCGACACCTTAAGGAACACGTGGTTGCCCACCTAAAACTCCAAAGGTCTCCATCGCTCACATAGCTTTTTTGGCGGCTTTGAGCCGTCTTTAATTTTTCTCGAACGATCTGGACTGTATCCACGGATTGTTGCACTAACTTGGGGCCCATAATTTTCATTTCCTTGACTTCATCCTAACAAATGGGCGTTTGAAGTCATGACTATATAATGACTCAAACAGTGTCATTCCCATGCTTTATGGATAGCTATTATTGTACATGAACTCAACAAGGTGTAGTTGATTTTCCCATACTCTTTTGGAATCCATGATGCAAACTTGTAGCATGTCGTCAAGGGTCTGAATGGTCCTCTAAGATTGTCATACATTTGTGGATGATAAGTAATGCTAAACTATAGTTTCATTCCCATGACCATCTACAAGATTTTTCAAAATGAGCTGCAAACTTGGAATCTCAATTTGAGCTGATCGTCACGGGAATTTCATACAGTCGAATTATTTGCTTGGCATACAACTCGACATACCTATCTATGGCATAATTCTTTCATACTACAATGAAATGGGTTGACTTGGCCAATCTATCAACCATGACCCAAATGGAATTATTTCTTTCTAACTCCTCGGCAATCCCATTATAAAATTTATCGTGATTTGCTCCCATTTCCACTATGGAATTTCCAATGGTCGCAGCAGTCCACTAGGTTTACAATGTTGAGCTTTAACGTTTTGGCATATCAAGCACTTTGCCACGTGCTTAGTGACATTAGTTTTCATGCCATTCCACCAATAATACGATTGAAGTTTCCTGTACATCTTCATGCTACCTGGATGTACATTGTAGTTGCTTCAATGGGCGTTTGCTAGGATCTTTTCCTTGAGTTCCACATTGTTGGATACACACAATCGTCCTAAAAATGTCAAGACCCCATTGTCCGTCACTTGATTTTGCTTTCCTCTTCTGAGGGCTCTCTTGCAAAATCCTTTGGATAAATGGATCTGTCGATTGCAATGTTTTAATTCTGGTTTGCACCTTAGGTTCAATTTGAAGAGTAGCCATAAGACTAGAAAGATGGCATACCTCGAACTTTAAATCTGAATCTCATATACCATCAAGAAGGATCCATTCCTGAACCATCATTTGTGTAATTGTTGACTTTTGACTGAGTGCATTCACTACCTTGTTGGCTTTCCCAGGATGATATAGGATATTGCAGTTGTAGTCCTTAAGAAGTTCCATCTAGTGCCATCGTCTCATATTCAATTCCTTTTGTGAAAATAGGTACTTTAGATTTTGATGATTGGTGTAGATTGTGAACTTCTCCCCACACAAGTAGTGCCTCAAAATCTTCCAGGCGAAGATGATTGTCAGATAATTTTGCTCGTGCGGTCTTAATTACCTAGAGGCGTAGGCTACTACTCGTCCATATTGCATTAGGATGCAACCCAATCCTTTAAACAAAGCGTTGCTGTAGATTTCGTACCCTCTAGGATTAGATGATATTGTTAACACTGGGGCAGTCGTCAACTTGTGCTTTAGTTCTTGGAAACTCTTTTGACATTTATCTGTCTATTCGAATTTCACTTCTTTCTTTAATAATCTAATTAAGGGCATAGCTATTTCATAGAATCTTTCCATGAATCGCCGATAATAGCTAGCCAATCCCAAAAAGTTTCAAACTTCAGTTATCGTCATTGGTTTTGGGCAATTCATGACCGCTTCAATCTTTGTTGAATCCACGGAAATTCCTTCGCCCAATTTCATGTAACCCAAAAACGCTACTCGATCAAGTTAGAACTCGCACTTACTAAACTTAGCATAAAGTGCATGTTCTCGGAGGTTTAGCAATACCATCTTTAAATGCTGTTCATGCTACTTAGAGCTCTTCGAGTACACCAATATGTCATCAATGAAGATTATGACGAATTGATCCAGATAGGCCTTGAACACTCGATTCATTAAGACCATGAAAGCAGCTAGGGCATTAGTTAACCCAAAAAGGCATCACTGTAAATTCATAGTGGTCGTATCACATTTGAAACGCGGTCTTTGGGATGTCTTCCATCTTGATCCTTAGCTGAAGATAACCAATCTTTAGATCTATCTTTGAGAATACCTAAACTCCTTGAAGTTGATAAAAAAGGTTGTCTATCGTTGGTAACTGATACTTGTCATTTATTGTCACCTGATCGACTTGTCGGTAATCAATGCATAGTCATAATGATCTATCATTTTTCTTCACGAACAGGAAAGGCACTCCACATGGACATGCATTGGGGCGAATGAATCCATTGTCAAGTAATTCTTGCATTTACACCTTAAGTTCCTTCAATTAGAATAGTGACATTCGATACGATGCCTTGGAGACTGGTTTTGTTCTCGGGGCCAACTCTATAACGAGTTCTATT
Organism: Eucalyptus leucophloia subsp. euroa; assembly: GCA_017140325.1. Taxonomy (NCBI): domain Eukaryota; kingdom Viridiplantae; phylum Streptophyta; class Magnoliopsida; order Myrtales; family Myrtaceae; genus Eucalyptus; species Eucalyptus leucophloia. The sequence continues at coordinate 28,522,887 of CM029469.1, read as the reverse complement.
TCCCTTTCCGAAAGCAATCCCAGTGACTCCTTCAAAAATACAACTACAAACTTTTGTACCTTAGTAATATCTTCTAGCTTTGGTTCCTCCATCGTCATATCCTCCACCATTGTCAAATAGCCCTAGCAACCTTCTTCTAGCAACTATTCCATCTCTATTCCATCTCAAGTGATGTAATTAAAGGTGTTTGACTTTACTAAACTAGAACTACCAATCAGGTTGAACTGTATGACTTTACTAAAGTAATCAACCATGGCTCGTTGCTGTTTGAGCCAATCCATAACCAGAACTACCAATCACGTTAAACTGTATGACTTTACTAAAGTAATCAACCATGGCTCGTTGCTATTTAAGCCAATCCATCCTAATTATGATATCAAAGTCATACATAGCCAAAATAGTTAGATCTATCAATTCCTTCCGACCACTAACACCTATCTTGCACTCTTGGAAACCTAAAACAAATAACTCGTTATCCTTCATAGGGGTGGAGATGCTAAGGATCATTTTCAACGGTTTCAATTCTAATTCAACTAGTCCAATGAACTGCTCGGTTACGAACAAATGCGTAGCTCTTTAACTCATGAGATAGTAGTTTTAGGATCACCTTGTGCCATCTCCCTTAGCACCAGCTTATCCCGTAGTTGCTTTTCTTTTATATATCTTCAACTCTAGGCTAACTCCTCTTAAAGTGTTAAGAATAGCTGATTCCACAATCCCAACAATACAATCAAGAATTGAGAACCACAATTCAATAAGATAATCAGCAATCACATACATAGTGTAAGTGTTCCTATCGAACTATCCTAAGGTCTCAACGTGCCTTATCACTCTAAGTAATGACCATACTTTGGTGCCAACCAAACGGGGATGTTACGCCCCAACCTTCGGACGCACAATATCTCTCAATACACTTAGGCGATTTGTTTGTGATGTCCTAGGAGGCGTTGCCGATCCAATCGTGTTATCGTTTATTTATACTCAAGCGAAAGTAGAAACAAATAATCCAACCATTCAGAACATGGATAGCATAAAACACACATATATATACACACAACATCAAACATCCATACATACTCATGTATCATCACTACATGAGTATTCACACCACTACAAATACATTCTAAAATGCACGGCCACATCCACTTCCAAAAAAGGATTTCGGGGATAAGCTTAGCACTTTTAGTACTATGAAGTGACTCTAAAAGGGTGGTATCCCCTATGTACTTAGTATGCATCTAGGTTATAATATCATGACTCAAGCTTGGGATTTGACTTCGGATCTAGGTCCACATTCGAGTCAATGACATCGCCATCGAGGGTATCCCTATCCATGAGGCCCCAACAAGCACCTTCGAATCTCCCACCTGATCATCCATTAAATCTCCAAAGAGGGTCCCAATGCTCTTCTCTAAACCAGATGTACCGGGCCTTGAATTTATGAGGCACCGAGTTAAGTTGCTCCACATTCACTCATACGGTGGTCACATATTTCTCATGTCTAGTGTTTGTACTCTTAACCGAACAAGAGGTCTATAAGTATCATATAAAGAATGTAACAGAATGGCTTAAACATGCTTAGGGCTTGAAAACATGTAAACAACAATAGTGAGATAAAACTCAGCAAGTAAGCTTCCTAATCCTCCTGTAGAGAGGTAATTCACCTCGAAATCGCCCTAAACATGGAACTGATCTATCAATGACAGACAATAGCAAAGCCGTTGCTTTGCCATATCTATTAACACGAGACAGTTACTCACCCGTTTCAAAATTAGTAACGCATAAGCATATAAACAATTATCACAATAGTCCACATACTCATGAGGTATAAATAATGATGCGTGGTGTATCATAATCATACACAAATGCCATTTAATAATCTAGAGTAAACAATCGTATTTCCATGCAAAGCATGCACGTGCCACATAAGCCACTAATATGATATTTCACTCATGCATGTGTCTCATGCCACTTATATCTCTCCATGCCATGCCAGTGCAAGTTGTAATGTCATTCTTATAATGCATATTAGTATTCATGCACTTTGCACACGTGGTGTTTCGAGACTCACATGGCATCCCATACTATCATGCAATCCTCGAGATCATGATTTCAGATAATTATTATCACTCTCGTTTATGGCCAACCCAAAAGTGGGTGGTCTTTTGACATGATCGGGCATCATTCCGCCTCATCAAGCATGGGATCGTCCCACGTATGCATACTTCTTAGGACAACATTTTAGTTGAGGAGCTTCGTTTCGAATCAATTTGCGAATGACATCCCATTAACATGGAGGTATCTAAACTTAATCAGCCATCGTCCCGCATAATTATACTCATAGGGATGGAACCACCACCCTGCATAATTATATGCATCAAGGTATTTAAGTAATTGTACGAGCATACCATCACTCAAGCTCATTTCTTATCTTCCTTGCTAGTCAATGCAGGAGTGTGTAATGCTCATACCACATGCAATAGCATTAAATGCATACAATCATGCCATGCTATCATGTCACGTAATAACACTTCAATCATACATTCATCAAAGTAATTATACATTATCTCATAACATGTTACATCATAAAATCACCTAGTACTTCAACAATTATATTCTTCCATATAATTTTATTCACATACTTATTAGCTACAATCATCGAATACCATGGACACTTACCATTTTTCCACCCTAAGGATTGCATGAGCAAATATCATATTTAAAGTTAGCATTCGACAAGCATCAGTCCTTTTCAAATTCACATCATTGATAATACTTATCATAAACAAGATAGGTGTCGTGACCTAATTTCTGGGTGCACCGGTTTGGCTAATGGATTATTAAGCCTAAACTTAGTTCGGGCTCTCCAAGCCCATACCAATTCGCGACAAGTTCTTAACATGCAATTGATTCTTAATCAAGAGTCACCACTAATCTATTTTTGGTGGGTTGATTAGAAACCTAGTAAAGTAACGGGAGATTTACTTTACTTCTGCGAATCAGAGATTATGAGTTCGAGGACTTGATTACGCTAGATTTGTGACATCCTGAAATTCGACCCCGTTTCGATAAAGTGAAATGGGCATTTCGTCGGCTTGCCTATGGCCCTTTTTTTCTGAGATGATCACTCACGAGTTAACTAACCTATTGGGTGAAGCCATTAAGGGATGTATAAGCTGTAAAATCCCTAAAAGCTATCTAATTGGTTGGATTGAGCTAAAATCACGTCCGATCGATTTTTAACCACGAAATTGAACTCGATTTCGGGAATCAATTTTAAGCGCGTCATAATTCTTATTTTTAAGATCCTGTCTCATCGCTCGTCAATTTATTGACGGGTCCGAAATTTCAAGAAAGAAATTATCGGAAGAAAAAATTGAAGACCAAAATAAAATAGAAAGGAAAAGGAAAAGAGAAAAGGAAAATTTGCATAAAGGAATTATGTATTTCCCTTTTTTTTTCCCTCTCTCTCTCTCTCTCTCTCTTTTCTTTTCTTTCTTTTTCTTTTTCTCTCTCTCCTCTCCCCTTTTTCCCTTCCCCCTCGTGCGAATTGCCCCCCACCGCTCACTTTCCCTCTCTCCTCTTTGACCGGTCCAACCCTATCTCTTCCCTCTCTTCTCTCTCTTCTTCTTCTTTTCCCCCACACACGACAGCTTCCTTCTTCTTTCTTCTCTCCTGTTCGTGTGAACAAAAAACCAGGAGCTGAAGAATGAAAGCTGCAGCTCGCCGTCGCAGCTTCGTCATCGCTCGTCTCGCCGCCGCACTGCCGCACCGCCGCCCACGCGCGCCCGCGCGCTTGCCGCCGTTCCGCCGTCCGTGCACGCCCGGGCGTGCGAACCAGCCGCTGTTCGCCCCTGTTCCGCACCGTCCGGCCACCTCGGCCACCACCTAGCCCCGCCGGACCTCCCCGTGACCCCCTCGCCCTCCGCCGGCCTTCCCTCGCCGCCCTAAGCCACCGGGACAGCCCCGATCGGCTCCGTCCAGCAGACCCACGGAGTGGGTTTCAGCGACTTCGGGCCCGCTTTTGGGCCGTTTCCGGCCCCGGATCCGCGAGTCGCTTTGGGAACAATCGTTCCTCGCGTTGCCGCCGTCAGATTGATCCGATTTGCACGCGATTTGGTGAGTAATCTCACTAATCCAGGGTTAGTTGGCTAATTATGCTTAAGGTTGGTTTAGATTTAATTAATTATGTTTAGGTTGTTAGATTAGAATAAATTAGCAATTATTAGTCAATTGTGATGTGATTTAAATAAATTGATTGTGCAATTAACAAGTAGACGTGGTCTACTATTTATTGGAAGCATCTCGGGAATTTTCCGATGCCTAATCGGGCTTCAATTTGACGATTCGGGCCTAAGTGGGATTTTTGGCATTTAAATATTATTTTTCGAAATTAAATTAAATAATTATTTATTTTCCGAAAATTCAACTGAGATGGCCTGGAACCGGAAAATTATGCTGATGACCGTGGTGAAGTTCCGTTTGTTTAATTGAGTTTTAGTTTGTGCTAAATTGAATTTTTAATATTTATTAATTAGTTTTCAAATTAATTAATTATTTATTTATTTTTCGAAAATTAAGATTTTGATGGCCGTTGATCGAAATCTTGTGCTGATCGTCGTGGCACAGTCCGTTTATTTATTTGAGCTTTATGTTGTATGGAATTAAATAAATTGTGATGTTTTAGGGATTTACCCTAAATTGATTTGGAATTGATTGAGATTGAATGATTGATTGGTAGATGGCGGAGTATGTTTGTTTAGCATTTATAATGCTTTGATTGAATTGTAAAGTGGATGGGGTTATGAGAGAATTGGAAATACTCTTGGATTGAACCAATCAGACACAGTGTATAGACCTACGTGGTTCGGTGATTGGGATATCACTGGCGAAAACGGCGCCTTAAAGAATGCACGTATCGGTCTAGTACATACATTAATATGGACCTACGTGGTTCGGTGATTGGGATATCACTGGCGAAAACGACGTCTTAAAGAACGCACGTATCGGTCTAGTACTCGTATTGTTATAGACATGTATGGTTCGGTGACTAAGGACATCACTGGCGAAAACGGCACCTTAAAGAACGCATACACTTGTCTATTAAATACATTGTTATAGGCATGTGTGGTTCGGTGATTGGGGTTATCACTGGCGAAAACGGCGCCTTAAAGAACGCACACAATTGTCTATTTGAGTACACGGTTATAGGCATGTGTGGTTCGGTGACTAAGGATGTCACTGGCGAAAACGGCGCCTTAAAGAACGCACGCAATTGTCTAGTGGATAAATCACATTGGTGAGCTTGGCACCCGAGAGTGTTGACCTAGAATGGTCCATCTGACATGTAATCGACTAGATCGATTGATCATTGTTTTGATTTGATGTTGTGAATTGATTGACTGAATAGAAATGACCGTGAGTGGTCTTGTTGGTATATAATCGACTATGTCGATTTGTTCGATGCTTCTATCGGTGATATGATTGTTTGGGTGCCTATTATGAATTGTACTGACTTGCAGGTAGGATCTGAGGCCAAGGTAAGTCATCTGCCCCGTGCGTGTTTAGGCAGCCTGTAGTATAATGGTTTACTAATCGGGCTTAGTGGGGTAGAACTCGCTGAGACGTAGTCTCATCCCAGTTTGGGGAAAACCATTTCAGGACCTCGCTAAGGAGCTGAGGAGGAAGAGTTGGAGAAGGATTTTTGGGAGAAGAAGACAATCTTGAGAGGGGCCGTGAGTATGGCCTAGATGGACTGAAATTTTATCTTCTTTGATGTCTCCATTTTGATGTGAATAGAGTTTAGAATAAAAAGTTGTGAAGTGTTCTGGTTTGTGGTTTGTATAAAAGTTTGGTTATAAATTTCAATATGAAAAATATGGCCCTGCTTTTCTATCCCATCGTTTTATTGTCTGGGGATTTTAACTGCTTCCGCATGTGCTTAAAAAAAAAAAAATGAAAGGGTCGGCGATACATTGTCCTAGGATATCGCATTATAAAATCGACCAAGGGAGAAGGATGTGTGCGTGCCCGAGGATCGGGGCGTGACAAGATTTGTCTAACGTCATTTCGGTACCTTTCTCTTTTATTTTGAAAAAAAGTTTTGCATGCAGCTTGAACTGATTTTAAATCTATTTTCCTAACATGTGAGGTGATCATGCGGGTGCACAAATCACCAATTTAACATCCAAGAAAGCAATGAATAAATTACGAGACTTACCTTGTGGCAACGAAAACATATGCATTGTTAGATCAAAATTCACATCAAAAACCCTAGATATGATTTTTAATTAACATGTAATTTATTTTTGTTTTCATTTAATTAATGAGAATATGCTTTATGCAATGCAATATAACTAAATGACCTATTTCTAATGAGAGGCAATTGCTAATTAAATGGATTTAGCAACAATAACTAAATGGCATGCATTTCATGAATCTAATTCTAAATGACATGCACATAATATTTTTTGTGTTTTCTTTTTCTGTTTTAGCAAAAACTCTCCTGCGGACACAATGCTCAGGATTCCGCGGCGTGGCTATGTGCGACTGGAGTTGTCCAGAGGTTGGTTTGCCGAAGTCAAGCACACAGTATAGGGTTGACCCTGAACGAGTTGCTCACGATTATGTGTGCACGTTTTCCTTGGACAACATTCAGAACTTTCCTGTGAGTGCCTCTTCGTGGAGTACTCCTTTATTCAATATTCGTCGCCTTTATTTTCCTTTCAAGTGATGGTAGCCCAGAACTCTCCAAGTAATCCAAGTGATGACACAAAAAGTGAGGCCGGTTCAGACGTAAAAGAAACTTCGAACTGAGGATCCTCCACTTTGACAGGCCAAGCGTTGCAGATTGAGGGGGTTCGTTGTCGTCGTCGACTGCCTCTTCGTTCAGAACTTTGCGTCTCCCGCAGGCGTGGCCGGGCTTGTGAATTTCTGGGGCTCTTGAAGTTGCGACGGCCGAAGCAGCAGCTTCTCGGTGTGATTGTCGCGAGGCTATTGGTTGGTACAGGTGCCGCTCGTCGTTACGTAGTTGGGGAATCAGCGGCCTGGACTCACGGTGGATCAACAATGGATCGGCAGCCGCTTTGAGGACTTGAGGAGTCCCAAGAATTTGTTCCTTCTTGTGTCTTTTTCGTAAAGTGCACTACGAGATGGACTGCGCGGGGCTAGACCGAGAATGGTCTTCTCCTTTGCGTGCGTCTATGGCAAGTGCTCTGTGAAGACCAAGTTTGTGCTATTCAATGTCCCGAATGTTGATCTCAGAGAAGTCCTCCAAGTGCTGCCGCCCAGGACCTTGAAGACCCCCCTCTCTCGGCTCTCACTCACAATTTTTATATTATGGCTGACCTAGATTCTGTCGCCGTGTGTTTTCAATTGTGTGGCCTCCCCTTGAAGAGAGTCCTCCTCCCTTGACTTTTATACTTGCTCTTTCCACCGATTCCCTTTTGACTGACCTTGCGAATAGCTTATTCTGCTATATTGATTTCCTTTTTCAGGCAAATTTCTTCCTTGATTGACTAAATCCCAATTTTCTTTTGATTTCTCAATATACGCTTTCGACGTGCCCAAGATTATATGCCAAATTCCTTTTAATCAGTTGGCCACGGTCTGTCCAAATCTTGCATAAATTAATCTCCTAATTGAGCACTTTCCAATGAAAATTTCAGTTCTTATAATGTCCATGGGCTTTGCCCAAGAATTTTCATTATTGCGGCTTTAGTCCAATTTCATTAAGTTCGAAGTCATCCATTTAAGTCCATCCGTCGCTGGTCCCATGCAAATGCAATAAAAATAAAAATGCTCCTAAAATTGTATGCTATGCAATTTAATATTATATTTTTGTTTACGGGTTAAAAATTAATCCCTAATTTTTTAATGCGATAAATGACTAAACGGGTCGTCAAAATTTAGGTGTCAACAATAGGTTATCACATATTTACATAACATACCATTATAACATATCACATATTCACATAACATATCGTTATAACTTATCTCATATTCTAACAATCTATTACGATAACTTATCAAGTATGATCATATCTTATCACAATAAGTTGTCGAATATAATCACATCCTACCATGATAACTTACGAGTATTATCATAACCAATCGCGATAATTTATCACGTATTATCCTAATGTAACACAATAACTTATCACATATATGATAACCTATCATTATTACTTATCACATATTAAATAACCTATCACATAACTTATCACACATTAGAATAGCTTATCATGATAACCTATCACAATCACTTATCACATATCAACATAAAATATCACGATAACCTATCATCAGCACTTATCCATAATTTAACACTAATCCTGATCTTAAGTGCAACCACAACCTTAAATAAGGTTAGAAAGTCACTCACACTAGAATTTAGGCTCGGCAAGTGGTGGCAACGGGAGGACGGTGGCTATGGTGCTTATAGGTGGTTGGTAATCCAACAAACAACCGATGGCAGGGGCTGTGGATGGCAGCATGAGCAGTGGATAGCGACAGTAAGTGGGCGAACGGTTTTTGGTTGCCCGTGGTGGCTCCACTAAAGAGAAAAAGAGAGAGAGAGAGAGAGCGGTGTGAGATGTTGGGCAGTGCACTACTCATGGTCAAGGCCCAGCATGGAGTTGAGGACGGCAGTGCGGGAACTGTGAGTTCGAACGATGGTCGATGGGCAGTGGCCTGCTAAGTGAGATCTAAGGAGGAGGAAGAGAGAGAAATGGGTATAGAATGAAGAAGAGAATAAGGAAAATTCGTCCAAAAGGGGTAGAGAGAGTAAGTGAGAGAAATGAAACAAAATGAGAGAAGAGAGAGAGAGAGAGAGTTGCTGTGGGAACCAAAGGGAAGGGGAGGAGAAAGAGAGAAAGAGGAAGAAATCTTGCAATTAATGGCATTGTACTTGAAATCTCCCCAAATCCTCTCAACCTAGTGTTTTTATTTGGAGGGGAAGCATTCATAATGAGAGAAATCCAAGCCATTAGTGAAGTGGATATGCACATGGGAATTATGGGGGTAGACTAGGCTTTAGACGTAGGCTAGGTTGTCCTTTCCCAAGCCTTCTTCAAGCATGTGGCCGCCCCCTCTATGCTTCTTTCCAGCTTTGCCCCAATGATCCTTAGCTTGAAGAGAGGTCAATTTGGTCATTACAAGAAGATTGTGCACTATTCATGCACATGAGTGCATTAAATGCTTAGATTTGCAATAGTTATAGTGGGCTAAGAGGCCCATGGCTCCTTGGGGCGCCCTTCCCTTGGGCCCACTCGCGGGCTTGGGCCCACGTGGGTCCTCATCTGTGGCTCGTTTCTATTCTTCCGAATTTTTGTGTTCCGTCGATAAAAATTTAGTTTTCACCCGAAAGTGGTTTTCTCGGCATTTTCGTGGTTTACTAATCCTCATTGTAATTCAACTTCGAAGATTTGCCACTGTTGGAATCTTATTTAGAAAATTGGGGTCGAATCGAGGGTGTCACATCATGGCTGGGGGCTACCACCGTTGCTTATTGTCGGAGGGACCAACGAAGGTTGCCGACCTTAAGCAGTAGAGGGGGGTAGCCCTTGCTAGCCTAGGCAAGGGCTGATGTGGCTCGCCTAGATTTGGGAGACACCTTGGCTGGGGCTAGCATGGCTCGCCTAGATTTGGGCGACGTTGGCCCTCGTTTGTGCCTGGCGAGCCTCGTCGGCCCCAAGAGAGCCTCGGCTGCCCCAAGCAAGGCTCGACTAGGTGACTTTGGCCCTCGCCCAAGGTCCGCGAGGCTCGGCTAAATGATGTCGACCGTCACCCGAGGCCGGTGATGGCTTGCCACCCTCCGGCGATGTGATTGCCCCCACCCACGATATGCAATTTTTTTCTAGTTTTGTTTTGTTTTGTTTTTATAATTATTTTAGCCTTTTTTTTAATTTTTTTACTATTATTTAAATAAGCTTTTAAAAATAAAAAAATGCCATGGAGGAAAAATAAATTAATTAAAAAATGTCATGTCAGCATTTTCCATTAGACAAGCTGACGGTATTAACAAAAGGACTTGATCGCACTAATTTGATAAGTTTTAGGTTTGATTGTACTTTTTCAAAGTTTTAAGATTTAAGTATACCTTTGCGGCAAGTTTTAGGACTTGTAGTGCACATATCCCTTCTTTTTTCCTTTGTGTTTTCCTTCCTCCTTCTTCCTCCTCCATCCTCCACCACCGCGTGCCTCGATGATGGCTAGCTACTCGGCGACCAACCAAGATATGGATCACTAAATTTGGCAAGGTCAAGCTTACTGGTGATTAGTTATAGGCCAACTCGAGTCTTGCCACAGGCCGGCGAGGAGCTCACCGAATCTGGTGATTTGGGTCTTGGTTGGTCGTCGAACAGCCGGTCATCGTCAAGGCACACAGTGGTGGAGGACAAAGGAGGAAGAAGGAGGAAGGAAAACAAAAAAGAAAAAAAAAAAGGTATATGTACATTATAAGTCCTAAAACTTGTAAAAATGCAATTAACTTCTTAAACTTTCAAAAAGTGCAATCAAATCCTAAAAGTTGTTAAATTGATGCAATCGAGTCATTTCGTTAATACTGTCAACTTGTCTAATGGAAAATGCTAACATAAAATTTTTAAATTAATTTTATTTTTCCTCCATGCCATTTTTTATTTTTTAAAATCTTATTTAAATAATAGTAAAAAACTAAAAAAAGATAAAATAATTAAAAAAACAAAACTAGAAATAAATTGCAGATTGTGGGTAGGGGCAATCATTGTTGTCCATTGTCGGAGGGTGGTGGGCCATTGCTGGCCCTGGGCAAGGGTCGGCATCACTCAGCTGAGCCTCGTTGACCATAGGCGAAGGCTGGCGTCGCCAAGATTTGGGTGAGTTGTGCTAGCCCTAATTAAGGCATTGCCTAGATTTGGGGGAGCCATGCCAGGCCTTGCTCGGGCCGGGGACAGCCAGCCCCTTCATCGCCTAGGGTTGGCGATCTTCACCAGTCCCTCTAATGATGCGCAGTGGTGGTAGCCCCTAGCCACAATTTGCGACATTTTTTTTTCAATTTTGTTTTAAAAATTATTTTAGCTTTTATTTTTTACTATTATTTAAATAATATTTAAAGAAAAAGATAATAAATATGCCACGTAGAAAAAATAAATTAATTAAAAAATACCACGTCAGTATTTCCCATTAGACAAGTTGACATTGTTGACGGAAGGACTCGATTACATTAATTTGACAAGTTTTATGACTTGATTGTATTTTTTGAAAATTTTAGGATTTCTAATGCACATATTCCTAACTTTTATAAGAGTAATCATGACATATGGATGCGACGTCACACATCTAGCAATTGACCCCATCAAAGGGCTTGTTCAAATATTACAATAATTGAAGTCACTTGATTGAAAAAATAATCTTGAGTTACTACTTATAAATGTAATATTAAGTCCTGTTATATCACGGTATATTTTGCCCTGCCAAGCATCTTACCATATTCCGTGGATCTTTAATCCTGTATTCGTGTATATCTTATCATATGTTGGTGATCAATGCCTTACTCTCGATTTAATATCTTACAATAAAAGATAACAGCAAGAAAAGCTCGGTGAGTTGATTGGGATAGACGTCCAAAGGCAAAATCTAGTCATTCTCGTTAAGTTCCATTATATTTGCAAAAAAGTGTCGGGAAATAGGTGGATGACAAGCTTGTGGTACAGGAACAGAGCTCCTCCTGCATCTACATGCAAAGAGCAGCAACGTGATCATGCTTAGAATGCCGTCGTATGGTGATGGACGAAAGAATTGAGAACTGCCCTAAGCAAATAAATGTCGCGCTCACAGAAGTTGCATGTGCAAAGCTAATCTATTAGCTGCAGTTGAAAGTATGAAGAAATTTATTCCTCAATGCCAGATCGCCAAGGAAATGGCAAGCCATGGCTGCGTGTGCTGGTAGCATTACATTACAAATCCATGAAATGTCTAAACGATAAGTAAGCAAATTCTCCATAGGATTACTTGTCATTTAATTCAGAATAAAAAGGAAGAAAAAATATAAAAGAAAAGGTCCAAGCAGTCCTTTAGAATTTCGCCACTGCGCAAGATGTTGAAGATCAAGAAAAGCTGAAGGGCTTGAATGCAACCTTTTTTGCGTGGGACGAGCCCATTTCTCATCTTATCGGTTTCCAACAACTGCAAAACATAGTTAGAATTCAGTACTCGAGAGAATCAGGGGCAACACATAAAGGACTCGGTTCATGATACGGAGTGGCACATAGTTTCAGTTGGACAGCTTTTGAAGAATGCATATTGAGTTCCATGATTTGATAAAAAGTGCCATCTATTAAATCGTAGAAATGTAAAGAAATGATGAGAAAGCTGCTGTTGTAGCATCCATGAAGAGATTTCCTTTCCCCCTCCTTTTTGGAGGCTTGGTCACCGATTAGAGAGTGGCGACCAATCCTCGAGCTCTATTGGCAAAATAGGAAAGTTAATGAAGTTCTAAGTTGGATTGAACTGGAGTTGGCATTTGGTGGACTGAACATGTTTGGAATGGAGAAACTAGACAGAACAAAAGATTCAAGTATTTGCAGGACTTGCTGATGACAACTTCTGCGGTCACCGCCCTTCTTAAGCCACAATAGCATCTGAAATTATTTCTGAAATATGGTTTTATTTGGGAGACTTGGTATAGGATTAAACTAATGAAAACTCTTTACATGTATAATAATTTCTACAATAACACTTGCTATTAGAAAAAGCATTTACCTGGCTTATTGAATTTGGTGCGGATGGTTTCATGTTAGTAAGGTTTGGATGGTGGTATTAAGGTCGCCTTCCCAACGACCTTTATCATCCTCGCTAGAGAGTACTTTATCTAGTTTTGGTGTCCTCAAGGCACCCTTGCAGAATGTTTTCATCTTGGGGCACTGCGCCACAACAATACGCACCAATGATGGGAACCTAAATGTGCAATTCGTGGGGGAGAAGCTCTCAAGGCTTGGTAAACCATCAAGTGCCAACATTTGCAGCTTGGGGAAGGAGATCTCCTCCATTCCATTTCCATCATTTGTCACCACGTCTTGCATTGAACCACAATTCAGCAAGATTAGCTGAGTAAGGCACACTAGACTTGTCACTGTTGAGCAAGTCCCCATATGAACTAGACCAGCGCAATCCACTACTACTAATTCCGTCAAGCTTTGGAGTGAAGTCGGAGATGGAAATATCATTGATAAACCAGGGCACTGCCCAAGGGACAGAAATTCAATATGTCTGAGGATTTCACCCATCAAGGAGCCACCTTTCCAGACTCGCTTGAGTTTACACAGGGAACTTAGCTCAATTCGCTTCAAATTTCCAAATGCCGTTAGACTTGCTCCCTCATGTCCAAAAGCATCTTCTGGAAATATCTCCTCGAAGGAACTACATTGCACCTTAAAATCTTCTAGATTGGGGAATCTCTGGAGAAGGAAGTTGGAGGGAAAGACGACATTTTCATTGTGGTAGCATTCCAAAACCAGCTCTTTGATTTTGCTAAAGATGTAAGGCTGCGGCATCATCACAACATCCTCCCACGCTAATATCATCACCACATCCTCCCTTGCTAATCTCCATCGCTCCAAGTGTGAAATGACCTGTAAGAATCTATTCAATTAGGCCACAAAAAGTCCATATCATAGTTATTGCCACAGCCACGACCCAATGACTAGGATGTCCTTCCATCTAGGGAAAGAGAAAAAAATTTGGAGCCAGACGAGCAAGCATCGATGACCATTATAAAAGAGTTTGTGGTTAGTGGGGTGCTCAATTCAATGAAAACATGTCTTGCAAATTGGATGGAGAAAGTTATTAGTCAACAAGAAAAATTGACTTCGATTATTTTAATTGTCAGCTAATAAATTCCGAGAGCTAAAATAAACAGATATGCATTTGAACTAGTTCATAGAGATGAACTTAAAAACAAAAGTTATTGGTTTTAAAAAGTCTTGTTACTTATAGAGTAAGTAGATATGTTCCAATAGTAAGACAATTATATTAAGATATGTTTCAATAGTAAGACAATTGTATTAATATGTTGCACTCTATTTTATAACCTGTAGCTTTCATATCTATTTTACTACATATCATAAGTAGCGCATGGGATCACGTTTCCATAATTCCGAGAAGAATGCATTCAAATCAACTAATTATTGACCAAAAAGACAAAAAAAGAAAAAAAAAAAGATTAGTACACTAAAAGTCCTAAAATTTATCATGAAAGTGCAATTAATACCTAAAACTTTTGAAAAGTGCAAACAAATTCTAACATTTATTAAATTAGAGCAATAAAGTCATTTCATTAATTTCATCTACTTTGGTTAATGAAAAATGCTGATGTGACTTTTTTATTTATTATTTTCTCTCTCATACATAGCGATGACGCTGCTAAAACATTATATATAAGACTAAAACAATGTCGTTTTGGTCCAAATTTGATTTTTTAATCTCAATTTTATTTAAATTAAAATTTAAAAATATAGAGAAACCATGATCGCTAGGAGCGGTTGACGATGGTGGGAGATGGTCAACGAGGGTCATTGGGTCATGGCCAGTGGCCAACGACCCTTGCTGATTGCAGGTAAAGAAGGCTTGCAACCATTGCTCAGATCTAGCCAAGGGCCGCTAGTGACAGCTTGGTTCTTACTTTTTTTTTTTGTATTTTTAATGTAAGATTATTTTAAATATAATTAAATAAAGTTTATATTAAAAATCAGATATGGACTAGAACGACTTGTTTTAGCACGTCATGTTAGCATTTTTGTTAGCCAAGTTGAGCGAAATTAGAGGAAGAATTTGATTACAAAAATTTGATAAATTTTAAAACTAAACAGTATTTTTTTGATAGTTTTAGAGCTCAATTCCACTTTCATGATAAGTTTAAGGATTTTTAGTGTACTAATAAAAAAAAAATCAACTGATGGGTTGTGGGCAAAAATGTGACAAGGCAAGATATAGATTGTATTACACAAATCTGATGGAAAAGAGCAAATAATTATAACAGATTGTTTTTTTTTTTTTTTTTTTTTTAGTAAAAGGTAAGAGGCATATAGACTTTTGCATAAAAAGCTATACAGCTATATAGCAAGAGGGGGCCCTAGCACTAGCTCACACTCAGAAGGACAGAAGATCCAAACAATTGGAAGGGGGCCAGGGCCAGGGGGGAGAAAAGGGGAGGGAAGAGCTGCGAGAGAGATACATTGCAGATAAAAGCAGCAGCAAAAGAAGGCCAAAACAACGGCCAACAAAGGAGACAAGGGCAAAGAGCACACAAGACTGTGGCCCGCACAAGGAAAAGACATAAAGAGGAGAAGAGCAGGAGGGACACTAAGATGGGAACACAAGCCGCATCATTAGGAGAGATTTGGGAGAGATCCATCAGAAGCATCAACCAGCAACAGCGAGATGGGCAGCAATGTAGCAAAGGACAGCTTCACCAAGCATCAGGTGGAGGAAGAAAAAAGGGGGGGGGTAGCCAATAGTAAGCATAATCAATCAAAGATGGAGGGGTGGACGCCCCAGCTAAGTTGTAGTCTTCTATTACAGGGGTTGTCCGGGACCTTGGTGATTGATATAAAGCCCTATCATTGACAGCTTTACGAAGGTGGTCCTTTAAAGCCGGGAGGTATAATTTTTCATTGCGAAAGATAATGTTATTCCTTACTTTCCAAATGAGATAACATAAGGCACCAAAGGTAAAGCGAGCCAAGGATTGGTGGAAGGTTGCATCAGAAAGGTGTTCAATAACCCATAAAAGACTGTCCTTCCAAGCATGATTCCTCCAATGTAAGTTACAGTGATAACATATTGCTCATTCTTACAATAAATAGCAAAATGAAATGTCAAATAAGCTAGGAAACAAATAAGAAGTTCATAATCCCAAATAATCCTACGTTTCTAGCGTTTTGTTCCATTAAACATGGAACTTAGTTCTTTGTTGGTATATCGCTCATTTTCTAATCAAATTGAGGTTGATAATTTTGAATAACCGATAGTAACTTCAAAGGTGTTGATAAGCTAATGCAGTAAACGTTGGTAGATTATTAATTGGTGATCTTGAAAGTACAAAAGAAAATATTGGTACTTTTCAAAACCTACCAAAAGTTGGTTAGTGACTAAAATCAGCTCCTATCTTAATTTAAAATATAGATCAAATTAAGGTTATTAAATTCAGATTAAATACTGTAATTTCAAAGGCAATTGGTTAGCCTCAAGTACACATAGTGGTTCATTATTAAAATTGTTCGTAATTTAGAAAGTATAATGACAAAAATGGTCTTTTCAAAACCTAACAAGATTAAAAGTTGTTACATGACTCAAATTAGTTTGTAATATGTTGGTATGTCAGTCAAATTAGGGTTGATAATTTTGAACAAAAGTTAGTATCAGCACAATTACAAGATAAAGAAATATTGGTACTTTTTAAAACCTTACAAGATAAAAAGTTGGCAAGTGACTAAAATCAGTTTGTATCTTAGTGAGACAAATGTTGGTACATCAATTGAATTAAGGTTAGTAATTTCAAATAAATGTTAGTAATTGTAAAGAAGTTGGAAAGCTGCAAGAATAAATGTTTGTAGATTATTAAATTAGTTGGTAATTTTGGAAGTACGTTTGCGCTTTCAAAATCTAACAAGATGAAGAATTAGTAAGTGACAAAAATTGGTATGTTAATGTGATGAACGGTGGTACATCAATCAAATTAAGGTTCGTAATTCTGCATAAAAGTTAGTACTTCAAAAGTGCTATTAATCACAATAACCAATGTGGGTAGATTATAAAATTAATTGACTAAATTTAGTTGATATCTTAATGTGATGAAAATTGGTACATCAATCAAATTAATGTTGGTAATTTTAAATAAACGTTAGTAACTTTCAAAGTGTTGATAAGCCACAAAAGTGAATATTGGTAGATTACTGAAAGAATTAATTTTTTTTAAAAGAAAAAATAAATATTGGTAATTGTCAAAACTAGTTGACCGGCATGGAACTCTGTTATGTATATAGAGTACGCTCCATTTGCCAAATAAAAATAATACTCGAATTTTTTTTTTTAAATTTTGGCAAATAAGGAATGTCAACTTAACGTGAATTGTCTATGCAAGTTAATCCAATAATTTTCTTTTTTTTCAACGTAACAATTAGGATGACTAGAATATATAACAATTACAGAGAATATGAGCTGGAAATAAATAAATCTGATCCATCTTTAAATTTGTAGCAACTTACAGGTGTGGTCTATGTAGCACGAACACTCTCTGAAAGCCTTCGTGTTGTGTCCGACACTCTAACATGTGTCCGACACTCCGACACGTGTCCGACACGCTCCGACACGTCCCGACATGCTCCGACACGCGGTCAACGAGTGTCGAAAAATCCAACATGTGGTCAACTTTCTCCGACACGCTCTGACATGCGAGTCCAGAATTTCAACACGCAATTCCGACACGCACAGGGTCAATTTTAAAAATTTCTAATACTTGAGGGGTCAAAATATAAATATACACAAAAGAAGTAATAAAAGAAGTAATAAAATTGCTATAAATATACACGCACGAGGTCATTTTTTTTTCAGTTTTGTTTTTTTATAATTGTTTTAGTTTTTTTAAAAGTCTTTTGCTATGAAAGAAGAAATAAAAAAATGCTATATATGATAAATAAATAAATTTAAAAATATCAGTTCAGCATTTTTCTTTAAACAATGTTTTTTCCTCTAAGTTTTATGTATTATTGTAACAAATTAAAATAATAAATGATATTATTTAATATTTTTTATTATTAAATTAATTCTAGGTTATTATTATTATTATTATTATTATTACTATTATTTATATATAAAAATATATTAATATATAACGTGTCGGAACATGTCGAAATTCTCTATTTTTAAGAAATGACGTGTCGGCGTGTCGTGTCGTGTCATGTCGCGTGTCGCGTGTTCGTGTCGGTGCTACATAGGGTATGGTTAGGTGAGGATTACTAAGCAAGAAATGTTTGACAATTTCAATTTCCAACTGAAAATAATAAGCACTGAGATAAATGCACATAAGCCGACGAAGACAGAGGTTGAGAGCGATAATTAAGTATTTTACCTTCTCAAAAGAGAAGAGTGCAGGCCGGTTCTTGTTGATAGTAGTACCCTGGCATCCTTGGAGTTCACAAGCAAATGAGATGGACCTCATTTTACTGCAATGGGTCGCTGCCATTGTCTTCAAGAGTGGCCACTGTGAAGTGTGACTATTCCTAAAGAAGCTCTTTAGCTCTGGCAACTCAAAAAATCTCAAGTCAGTCAATTGTGGAAAGAAGAGATCACTTGTACTCATCTCTACTCCTCCGTCTTCATCCACTATGATTTCCACCACCCCACAATCCCCTACAAAGAGTTCTTCAAGCTGTGCCATACTCTTTGCCACTGAACTTGGAAATAAACTTTGAAGACTCTTACACTTGTAGGCCTTCAAGCATCGTAAGCGTTCAAATGTCATAGTCCCATGAGGATGTCCACTCCACACGTGCGTCATTTTTGGAAGTTGTTCCAAATTTAATTCTTTTAATTGAAAAGAGCTTGCGAAATGACCTTTGCTCATATTTAACTCTTGGACATGAAATATCACTTCTAAGGAAGGACATTTCATCACAGTTAACTCCTCTAGGCTTTGAAATCCCGCAAGGATAGTTTCAGATGAGAATATGGATGAAAGTTTCTCACAATACTCCACTATTAGTGTCTTGAGTTTGCTAAAAGCATTTGAAGCAAGCTCATCAAGCCATATTTTCTCCAAATTATCCATGTGCAAGATCTTCATTGACTCCATATTAGGAAACTCAACCTGTTATTTTCATTTATATAAATTAATGCCACTCTTTCTTCCCCTCATAAAAGAGAACTTTAATTTCCGAAATAAGGAAAATCACGGAATAAGTATCATTGATAAAATGGAAAGAAAAGAAGACTAGGTGCACGTTATTTTCTTTTAAAAGATGCCAATCCCTAAAATCCATTCAAGAGAAAGTATTGATTGATAAGTTTGCCGATTTGATTTGTTTGGTTCCTCGTCTGAATAGGCATTTCTGTCTCTTTCCTCTCTCTCTAGTTTTGCCTTCCTTTCTTGCTATATGATTTCCCTTTAATTTTTATGATCATAAACCTTCTTCGCTATGCCCTTTCATTCTATATTATCAATTGCTGACATGTGTATCATAGACCTTGTAAAAGCTCTTCAAACTTTTGGAGGTACTGAATGACACTGCCACTATTTTATAGATTTCATGTCAATGCAATTAAGTTACTTGCACATAATGCATGTAGCAACAACTCCCTTGCCATGCATAGATAATGTTGGTTCATGTGGAGCCACGAATACAAATTTGCTGAGTCCATCACTCCATTTAACACCATAGCTCCTTTGCTTATAATTTGATCAAGTGAAGAGTTTTAGTCATAATTGGGAAATAAATGTGTATTAGGAGTCCTAAATCTCTATCAAACGTAGTTTAACTCCTAAACCTTGCAATTCGTACACTCGAGTTCCAAACCTTTTTGAAGAAGCAGAATCAAGTTGTTTTAGAGTACAATACCTTAGATTATCTATGTCTCAGCCTTAAATTGCCTATGTTTGTATAAATTTGTGACTAAATTACGCCAACTACTAGGTTTACAATTTGATTACAATTTTTGATAAAGTTATTGCACCAATTGAAAAACATATGGCTCGATTGCATCTCATAGATAAATTTCAGGACTAGTGCAATAATTTTCTCGACATCATCATAATAGTTGATCTTAGGGATAATGATAGGAGGTCCTTGATCTTACAGTGGATAAGATTTGAATTCGGGCCAAGCTCTTTAGGATCGTCTAGACTCTAGATTAGTCAAACAAGATGTCAACTGGAGCTTAGGCTCTTAGTAATATTTTTACTTCAATTTCATTATTAGTCTAAAATTTGAAATTGAAAGAAAAACACGTTAAGTTTTGGAGACTTAAGAAAAAGTATTGATATGCATGTCAGTTTGTCTATACTAAAAGAAAGTAGCCTTGAGATTTTTCTTGTAAAATCAAAGTCAAAGATTTGTAAAATAAAATGATAATTTAGCGGAAGTCAACCCCACAGACCCTTACGTTGTCTAGCTCAAGCCATGAGAAACAAGAAACTAGACATGCCATTAAAGAAGAATGAGAGCAAACCTTTTCGACCTGTAAAAGTGGTTGCTGAGTTGAAATGTTGTCTTTTGGTTTCTTACAACTGATATCTCCTACAATCACCTTCACAGCTTTGCAGTCTTCAACAATCAATTCTTTCAAGGTGGGAAACTCATATGCGCAAGTTCTTGAGCTGAAACTAATAAAGCTTTTAAGGGAACTGAGTTTCAATGTACGTAAATGAGAGAACTTTACTGCCTCCAACTGTTGCTCTTCACGTTCTTCCACGGAAACTACTTCCTGCATGTTATCGCAAGCAGAAACATCTAGCATCTCAAGTTTTTCAAGGGTCTTGGCTGTGTCATCTGTGAAGAGATATCTCAAACCATGGCAATTGTGCAAGCTAACATTAGTCAGACTAGGAAGGCCCAAAGTTGCTTTGGTGCTGCTTGTCACAAGCGAATTCAGCTTCGTCAGGTGCCACAACTTCACTTCTTTTGCTAAAAGGACCAGACCTTTTTGTCTTTTCTTAGGATTGATAGCAACATGTTCCACTAATGCTTCCAAAGAGGGACACTTGACCACTTCAATCATTTGCAGGCTCTGGAACCTCTCTATTAAAATTGATGGAAAAATATGAGACAGATTTTCACAATCTCCAACCGTGATTGATGCTAGTCTGCAAAATGATCCTTCAGGGAGATCCTCGTGCCATATCCTCCTTAATCCGCACAAAGACAAGAGCTTCAACTCCTGTAAGCTCGGAAAAAGAACCTATATGAAAGGACCATATGTAAGTTTCTTGACCATAAACTCCTGCAAGACCAGATTGGGATACTCTTGTATGCTCTAATATGCTCTAATATGTTAATGTAATCTCAAGAATCAAGTTGATTACCCAAGATCATACCATTTTTGCAACAGATGCATGGAGTAGCAAGAGGCTTTATAGGAAGTGTAGACAAAAGAGTTTTCAACTGCTTCATTGGTGATAAGACTACAGCTACCGAGAATAATTTCTCCAATAAAAATAAAGTAGAAAATTCTAGAGATATTTACGCACATTTTGATTGAAGAAGATAGGCAAGGACGAGCCAGAGTCGATACAATTAAATGCAGGTTGTAAACCTGTATCAGCTGTCATCGGCTGTTGCTTCCCTTTGAATGAAGAGAAGGTCATCATTTTGGGGCATCCAGATATGCTTAGTCTTGTGAGGGACGGACAATGAATGCAATACTTTCCATAGGAAAATGTCCTCAGATTTGGCAATTTCTCAAGAGACAAAGAAGTCAATAGAGGGAATTCTGAAGTGTCAGTGGTTGTAGCTTCCTCTGATTCTTCTTGCACATCCATAATTTCCTCCATCAATTTACAACTTCGTATTTCTATTTCTTTTATTTGCCCAAGTGCCTTAGCCATGGAAGAAGAAAAAAGAGACCTCAGTTTCTCACAGTTTTGCACCTTCAATTTCCTTAAGTTTCGAAGACACACAGCTTTTCTTGGATTTTTGTTCCATATGCATCCCAAATTTGGTAAGTCACTCAAGGTTAATTTGGTCAATCGCGATAGAATCTCGACATCTCCACTAGTCGCCAATCCTTCAAGATCAAATACTTTTGGTATTAACCGACATCTTTCAATGGTTATGGCTTCCAAATTCTGTAGCTTTATTAGCAAATTTGATGGGATGATGCTCAAGATAGATGTGCAATCCTCTACGTTCAGAAATTTTAAGTTGCTCACATCTGAGAGAAACTGAGAGTTCCATATCTCTTCCAATTTGTGAAGTTGAGATAGCGTCAAGGACTCCAACCAAGGCACTGAAACCTTTCAAAATGAGGAGAATAGCATTACGAAGGCATATGGATCAATTTTTTTGCTTAGCAACGAGAGGTGAATAATCCCACATAATCTTATGACAACCCACGCAACTAGAAATTATTAAGACATGTTGCGTGTGTAAAAATACAATCGGAGATAGTCTCATATGATAGAGTTAAAGATAACGGGAGAAAACTGGAGTAGTGATTTCTGAATTTTACCTTATTCATCTAATAATTTTTCAACTTTCAACTTACGTATCATTTACCTATTATGTTTATGAATTTATAATCCCTAAATTATGGAGGTCATTGAATTTACCCTCACATTTTTTGCTCTCACTAAATTTTACAAACTCATGGCATAGACTCAATAAATTTTAAGTCATTGACTGTGGTCTTATCAAATATCTCAAACAACAGCGTACACAACAAAGCTCAACTATTTTCTACCAAATAGTCGTGAACTAAATTGACAAATAGATTCTGACCAAAAAAAAAAAAATTGACAAATAGATAAAAAAAAAAAGCACTGTGCTTTTCATTGATTTGCTTATGTAATTTCCGTTTGGCATTTTTTTTTTCCAAAGTATTCCTAAAAACCAAAATTTCTGATCGCATGTGGAATAGATGCCACATCTGCCAAAAGTTAAAAAAAAAAGGTTCATCACGATAAGATTCATGGTTGACCATGGGATCCATGAACTGGTCATAACTGGCACTATTTGGGCATCATAGTCCATTTAAGCAAAGGATTTAATTTTATCTATATAAAATATCTAATATACGCCTTCTTGTTATAAAAAAAAAAAAAATTAAGCGGAAAGTTTTAATCATGTAGCCAACAAAAAGAATTAATTAAATTAACGGATGATTTTAGTCGAGTATCATGATTTTGCGGTTTGGGTCACATGCCAAACATAATTCTAAAAACAAGTTTTAAAAGGGTTTCTATTTTTTTTTTTATTCTAACAGAGTAGCTACAGAAATTATTAAATCTAAGCGATAGTGCACTAATGAATGCTAGATGTTTTTCTAATTAATACTTTCAAGTAATTCATTGCATAAAAAGTAATTTAAACTTGTGCAGTGCACATCAAGTCTACCAGTAATATTAGAAAAATGGTCAGAATGGAGATGTGTGGTAAATTCGATCGCCAGAAAAGGTCCATAGCTTACATTAATTAGAAAAAAAAAAGAACTTAATTATCCCACTTACATCTTCTTAATGTATCAACCAAGTGAAATTTTTTTAGCAACATTTCAATTGTTTAGCATTTTGTGTTGGAAAGTATTGATTGTAATCTACTAACGGCGATTTTTGACAGGGGGCTAATGGGGCAGATTTAGGACTAAAGTTAAGGTGGTGATTTTTTTAAGCAAAAAAAAAAAAAGTTCGGGATACATTTGGGATTGTACCTAGAATCAGGGGTTTTTCTATAGACAAAAAAAAAGTTCAGGCATATATGGGACTAGACTTAAAGTTGGGGTTTTTTTAGAACAAAAAAAAAAGGTTTGAGATAGAATCGAGATTGGACATAAATGTGGATTTTTTTTTTTAGGGAATTAGACTATTAATTATGTAAAATAAATTTTCAATTTTTGTCTCAAGTAAATTAACGTTAAAATATATGAGGCAATTAAGCTGCTTCTTCTTTTCCAAAATTGTATGTGAAATTACCACAAAAATCATAAATTATGCCCAATATGACACCCATACCCCAAACTTTATTTTTTCACAAAAACTCCAAACTTATATGTGACAAAAATACATTTGATCTATCACAAAAAATACTAACTTTATTCACTGTGATACTAATACATAATCCTTTTTTTCATGTCATCATCCAAACTTATAGCAATGTGACCAAAGTTTAGTGTATTGTTGTCACAGTTGGTATGGTTTACGGACAAAAAGATTTGAAGTAGGTGTCACAATTGTTATAATTTAGGGTTTTTGGTGGTAGAAAGAATTGTTTTAAATATTAGTGTCAGAGTGAGTATAGTTTAGGACTTTTCATGGTATTAATCCTAATTATAAAAAGTTGTGATAGGTATTGAAATATTCTACACAAAGTTCCAAGCCAATGATTCGTTATTGGAGAAGATAGCAACAATCATTTATGTCCATTTTTTTTATACAACCGTTAAGTGATGGAGCTATTATGTGACCACAAAATGGAAAATTGAATAATATTCGATAGGCTAATTTGTTTTTCTTGCTTTTGATACATGCATTTACTATATAAAATTACAGAACTTTTGTACATTATATCTCCAAGGTAAATATTTCAACAAGTCAATTTCTTTTTGAAGTCTGCACGATGCATGGGACTTCATTTATTTTTATTATTTGGTCTGTCTGTCCTTAGATTTCATTATCAAGGATATCATTAACTGAGTAATGAGCTCACGATGTCTGTGTTTGTAACTCGTGGATTAAAAGACGAAGTCATAGAAGGTTTCCTCCAATTAAATTGGTTTTGGATAAAGGAAGACATGAAACTTTTAAAAGCATGAAATTTACCTGCTGCCCATTGAAGAATGCGATCCAATGGTCCACGTATTTAAAGAAGCTCGTCATCTTTGGCAAGTGTCGTAACGTCAGCCTACGCAAATTGCATGACTTCACTGTAGAGTTATCATATATTTGATCTCCGTCTTCATCTTCCTCGGCATCTGCCACAAATTGCTGCATCAAGTGGCATTTTCTTATTTCAATCTCTTCAAGCTGCAAGAGTATTCTTGTCATGGACGAAGGAAACAAATGCTTGATTTCACCGCAATTATCCACTTTCACAATCTTTAATTTGCTGAAGGATTCTGGGGTAAGACAACCATAACAGAACTTTTCCAATTTGTTCAAATTCTCGAGAGACAACGATTCCAATCTAGTCAATGCAGTGCACTGGACACATTGTGTGGAGTGAACAACGTACTGAAGCAAGGGACTATTTTGTATTTGAAGATGCTTCAGTTCTTGAAAACCTTCGGTGCACAAATCATGAATGCTCTTATGGCCATCTCGCAATCCATCCAGGTGAAGAACTTGCGTTCTCTGCAAACATCTTTGCACCCACTCTTCATGAAGAAGATTGCCTGATTCTAGCCTGAGCTGTAAAGTTCTGGATTCTTTGTGTTCACATGACCAATCCCAAACATCCCCTATTTGGATTTTATGCTTGTTTAAGTTCCCAAATGGCAAGTCTCTTGAGAGATTGGCAGAATGAGGAATGGCAATGTACAAAGTGCTCAACTTTTTCATGTTCTTCAACTCAGTCAAGTTGACGTTGATTTGTCGTGCTTTACCCTCGGCCTCCCACCGATCAAAACTGTCTTCCATATATAGCACTTCTAGATTGACCAAGCTTCCAAGCACACCAGGTTCAATAACTTTGAGCCTGGTGCACCCTGTCAGGTCGAGATATCTCAATTCTATTAGTCCAGCTAATTCTTTGGGCAGTCGAGTGATTGTAGACTCAAAGAAACTTAGCAACTGCAATCCTTTTAGCTTTCCAAGAACGGTCACGTCCTCAAGATGGCATAAATCAAGGCATAGCGACTTGAGGTTTACAAGGAACTCGATCGAAGATGGTAGAGAGATGAAAGATAAGCAAGTCAAGTCCAAGACTTGGAGCTTCAGCATAGATTCAAAAAATGACTCAGGAATTTTGAGGGACGGGTTGTTTTCGAATAACAAAAGAATCCTCAAGTTTGGGCAGTCCAATTTTTCAGGAAGCTCGTCAATGCCAACATATGGGAAGGATATTGCGGTGCATTTGCTGAGCTCATCCTTTGACCAATCTTTAAACCCACAGTTATTTCTCCCAACCAAGGCGTTCCATTCCGTGGAAAATATATTGATGGCCTCATCAACAAAAACGTCATGCATTTTGAAAAAAAACATGCCATCACTATCTAGCAACAAAGAAGAGTCCTGCAAGCTACGTAGATCCATAGTTAATTTATCTCTAGCGATTGCAGTGGTTTTGCTGAATCTCTTGTATAAACCCAAACCCATGCAGTAGATAAGGGAATGCCTGATGGAAATTCTCCCAAAGGTTAGAGCACAAACCAAGAACAATGATTTGATTCTCTCATCTTTTAACTCATTGTAATTTTGTGTCACTATTGATTCTGCACCCCACTCTTCTGTTTCTTTCGAAGCATTGCTCCATGTTATAAAATCTCCATGCTTCAACCTCTTTGCCACTGAGAGAATTAAAAGAGGCAACCCTCCACAATTCTTGACTACTCCATCTACCAAGGGTTTAAACTCAAGATCGTTAATTTTATTCCCCACTCTCCTTTCAAAAAGTCTTCGTGCCTCTTCATAATTTAGATTTTTGAGTTGGAATAGTCGGTCAGAGGCCATGTCATCGCGCAAAACATCTAGTTTTCTTGACGATAGCAATAGCTTGCAGCCTCTTACTTTATTACCATCTCCACAAGGGATTCCAACTTCCTTCAGCTCTAGCTTCTTCCACATATTATCTAGAATGATGAGAATTTTTTTTTTGGGATCACACTCTAACCTCTCACGCAAAAGATGTGCTCTCCCAAGAGCAGTTTCCATGTTCATTAGCTTCAGGCCTAGTGCATCAGCGATTTCTCCCTGGATTCTTTTCAGATCTGGATGGCGTGATACATCTGTTATGGCAACCTCATCAAACAGCTTATCTCTCTCAACTCGCCTTTTGATGTCATCCAAAAGCTTGGACTTGCCAACCCCACCTGGTCCAGAAACCCCAATCACACAGACCTTGTCATCCGCTATAGCCTTCATGACATCCTCCATGATCAAAGCCCTTGACTCTGAGACATCTTCATTTTTGTCGACAAATCTTGGAGCAGGAGTGGTAAAATTGACGATTCCTGGCGGAGTACTATCATAGTAGACCCTCTGAAAGTTACCTTTTTGGCTTTCCTTATGGAGTCCTTGAATTACTTGAGTCATCTTCTTCGCCTTCCTGCCCATTGGATGGCGCACTAGGGGGTTGGGAATCCACCCACGCAAGCAAGCGTCCTTTGCACTTTTGCCCCGTTCTAACAGGTTTTCTGCTTCCTCGGCCTGCTTTGTCACACTGTCTAGCCAATTCTGAACATCAGTGTGTATACGTTTTCCGTCACGCCTGGCTTCATCGACGGAGTGCTGCACCCTTTCCTTTGCAGTCTCCAGCTCCTTGACTCTATTTTTGAGATCTTCGACGTAGCTCTTGTAGCACAGCACATACCGCAATTGATGTCCGACAGGAGCAATCAGGCAGTCACCGAGTTTCGACACAAGAGTCAATGCAACGGAGGTAACAGATGCGCAAGTCATAATTTCTTCTTTAATTCTAGAAGTTGCTTTCTGCCCCCTCTGTTGTCCCTCTTGTTGTTGCCTCTTTTTATTATTTGCTTAAACAAATGGGTGGAAGGAAACTGAACGGAGAACAGAACTAATCACTCGATGTGTGAAAAGAAAGGAAGAGCAAAGTGATAAAACAAGAACAGCGAAATGAAACCAGGCTTAAACAATGAGTCGGGCTCCGTGATGCCAGGGGCAATGCCCGAGGATATGTCTGATCCTGATAGTGTGCGTAACGAGGGAGTATTTGAAAGCGAACGTGACGTTGCTCGCTCCCCTCTCGAAAACGGCATGATAAGTTAATCGCGTGATTTGCGGAAAAAGTTTTTAGCGGCTCATGTCTTTTAAGAGCTACAAGTTATGATGCATTTGGTAACGCTTCTATTTGAGGAACAATTTTTTATCAGAAATGATTTTTTCTAATTCTGTTCTCGGAAACAATTTATGAGCAAAAGAATACGTTTGGTAACTCCATAAAATTTTTATTTCTAGGATAGAAATGCATTTGGTAAGATTCTTAATTTTTTTTTATTTCTTTTGATTTTTAATACTTTTATTATATTTTCTTATTTTTCTCTTTTCTCTTTGGCCAGTTGCCAGCCACTACTATGGTTGGCAACCAGCTAGGTGAGGTCTGGCGAGCTCACCAGAGGTTCGCCTGGCCACCAATGAGCCTCGACCTTGCCTTGGCCTGACGAGGCCGAGCCTCGTGTCGTCTAGGGAGGCCAAGCCTCGCCATGGCTTGGCGTCACCGGGGGCCGGCGATGCTCCAGCGAGGTTGTTAGCCCTTGTCTGGTTGGTCACCGACGCCAACTGTAACGATCCGAGCCCCACTATATAATATTGTCCGCTTTGGACACAAAATCCTCACGGCTTTAAAACACGTTATACAAATTAAGATTAAAGGGACCCAAGCCTTTATAAACTAGCCCAGGACTCCCCCCTAAGTGATGTGGGATAGGAGACATGCCCTTGGCCTCACCCGCGTACTACCAAGGCGATTTCAGTCTATCCCTCCATACTACTTTGGGTCTGGGTCGTCACATTCTCGCCCCCCCAAGGCACAGCGTCCTCGCTGTGGCCCCCACATGCGGTTGGGAGTCAGCTCTGATACCATTTGTAACGACCCGAGCCTCACTGTATAATATTGTCCACTTTGGACACTGAGTCCTCACGGCTTTAAAACGCATTATACAGATTAAAGGGACCAAAGACTTTATAAACTAGCACATGACTCCCCCTAAGCAATGTGGGACAGGAGACATGCCTTTGGCCTCACCCACGTATTGCCAAGGCGATCTCAGTCCATCCCTCCGTATTGCCCCGAGTTTGGGTCATCACATCGACCATGGTCAAGGCTAGCAACTGGCCAAAAGAAAGAAGAAGAAAAATAAAGAGAAGAAGAAAAGAGAAGAAGATAGAAGAGAATAAAAAAATTAGATTCTAGAAATTGTTATCAGGAACAATAAACTATTTTTTCTATTTTTTAATTCTGTTCCAAATCTATTCTAAGAAACAAAATATTTACCAAATTGATTTTTGTTCATTTTTTTTTTTATTCTTGGGAATAAAATAATAGACTCAATTGTTCTCAAGAATGAAAACAAACAGGCCCTCGATGTTTGTGAAAATCTTTTTGGTGGGGTAGCTAGGCGAAGCACTTGTAAGTCTTCTCCTTTGAAAATCATAGGTACGATTAATTAGGTCAAAACTTCATAAGAGTGAAAATGGTGAGAAAATGATATTATAAATGCCATAACTTATATGTCAACTTCTCATTTTCCTTTCTTTAATTAGTTTTCACTAATCCATTTTTTTGGCATTTAACATTTTAAAAGTACAAAATGAGTATCCAATTTTTGTTAGTTCACTTTTTTTTTTGGGTGTTATTTAGGTCTTTTTCTTTATTACTTATTGTGCTTCGTTTTCTTAAATGCCTTATTATTTCTATTTCTATGTTCATCGATTTTTCTTAATTTTTTACTCAATAATATTATTGATACTTTTTATATTAATTATTTAATTAATTTATTTTTTCATTTTCTTCTTTATTCCCTTAACAGAAATTGATGTAAGAGAATGATTTCTATTAAAGAACAAGTAGAAAATGTACATTTACCCTTCAAAGTTATATGCATTGCACATTCTAACAAAAAACAAAATTGATGGTGAATTAGGGGTGATTGATTCTAGAGTGGACTGATTCCCACCTAGAATCGGGAACTGAACCAAAAGGACTGGGTTTCACTTTGTAGAACCAAGAACCTATGACATTCGGACAATTCCTGCATAAATAAATATGTAGGAATTTGAATGTGATATGTCACAAGCGAAAATTTTAGTTGATTTTTAACGTTGTAGTATAGAAAGGTCCAACTTATATTTTATGTATATGTTGTTTCCAAAAAGTGATTCCATTAGAGTTACATTAATGATTATTTGCTTTTGGGCTGATAATCTAGAGCGGCGATGAAGTATGTAACGCCACATTGGTTGTAATGCAGATTGATACGCTCCAAGTTTACGTATTGGATATGCGATGAGTTTATTCAGTTGTGATTCTTCTGGTGTTTGGTAACTTTAGCGGAATGTTTTAGTGAGTTCAAAATATCTTTCTAATTTATCATGGTTGGAACTAATTTCCTTGTTTAGGTATTGATTTATTGGATATGTGGTAACTTAACAAACTATCTACTTTGAAAATCATATACTTCAGCCATTGGTCTCTCTTTAAATTGTACATGTTTCTTTTCATTGTTTTCACCATGTATTTTAAATTAGGGTTAATACCATGAAACATCTCAAATTGATACACTGTAACAAATTTACCTCAAACTAATTTTTTGATCACGAAAAATCTCAAATTAGTATATATTTGACAAATTTACCCCAAATGACTACAAAAAATCTTAGACTAGTATATCTGTGACAAATTCATCTTGAACTAATTTTTTGACTGCCAAAAAGTCTAAATTGGTAATTTGTCACAAATATATCATCTGTTAAATTGGATTAATACCATAAAAAATCACAAAACTGGTATAACTGTAACAAATGGAGAGTAAAATCCTTAATTGGTGTGTCAATTAACCGTCACGTGTCATCTAACTCAACAATTTGACAGTATAATTTAACGGAAACTAATAGAGGGTAACTTTGTTACAATCGTACAAGTTTTGGATAAAATTGTTAAAGACATGCCAGTTTTGGTATTTTGGTGGTAAAAAAGATTATGTTGCAATAAATTTGTCACAGATGTACTAATTTGAGATTTTTCGTGGTATTGACTCTTTAAATTACATGCTCTTAGTTTGTGACATTGAACTTGGCCTAACATGATATCATATTCTTTTAAATTTTATTAATTAATGCTCTTGATGACTCATTCAGGATTTTCACTTGGCCAAAGAAGCTCTCTCTTCCAATCAAGATATCTCCTTTTAGCTACTTTTATTAGGCTACTTGTACCTTTTGGATTGTAAATCCCATCCCTCTCTTTACACCTAGAGTTTTCTAACCAAAGATCATTATTACATTTAACCTTAATTGGTTATTTTTATCTCTTAATAAGTCTTGGTCTTCTAAGTTCATTCCCTTTGGCTGCATCATTGAAAGGAACCATATCATTTTGCCACTTGTGACTTTCTAACAAAAACACTTCTCTTGCACTCTCCATCTAGCACTTTTTAACCTCAAGTCATCATTTCCTTTCACCTTGGTTACTTGATTTTATCTCCCTTGGCCGTATAATCGTATCTTTTTATGTCTTCAAATTTCAAAAGAATTCCAGCTTGTTCTTGCAAAGAAAAAATGAGATATCCTGTCACTTTCCTCTTCTATTTTCACTTTCCCAACCTTTGATTTGAAAGCAAAAATTCAACACTTGTGTTGTTGAAGCTTCGAAATTCCACCATGAAGAGTTACCGGGTAATTTGGCAGAATTTATTCTCTTTTCTTAAGCTAGTTTTGCTAAAAGATTGAAAGTTGTTAACCTTTATTTTTATATATCTTGCTTTGAAGGTGGTTAAAGTTTTGAGTTGTCCAAGTTTTGTTTGAGGTAAGTGAAACTCTAGGGGCTAAGTTTGATCTACTTAGTACTCTTGACTTGATTGGTTGATGGTTGATAATTTTGTTTTGGCTTTTCTTCTCAAGTGTAGGTAAGTTTCAATGATGATATGTGAAATTTAGTGTTCACTTGAATTGGATAGATAAGTTTGTTATATGCCTATGATGTATTTGATTGATTTCCTAGGGGATATATAGTTGTTTCTATGAGATAAGATGACTTTTTAAAGTGTGAAAAATATGGAAATGGTGAAACTAAACCCGAAAGTGATATTTTTGTAATTCGATTAAGTTACCGATAAACTAGCTAAGTGCTGAATAGGAATTCGCTTGTGTATATCAGTGAGCTACTATGTGGCATCTACACATCATGAAATATTATACCATATGCTTGCATTTGAGTGAATAATTATACAATGTTGTTAATCCATCGGCATATCATGATAAGAAAGAAGGTGCATCTACTTATGCACTTGTCATACATGGTTAATTTGTATTGTTTTAAACTCATAATTATTTGTTTGTACCGGGTTGAGTGATCCAATATTTTGCTACCTTAAACTTAGATATTTTATTTGTTGGGCTTCAGCTAATATGTGGGATGGATTATTCACCGCCATTGTTTTTCGGAACTCAAATATATTTTGATTGTGAATATCAAGTTGAGCTTGTATTAGAATTGTTAGTATTATATACAAAGCATTGGTCGTCGTGGGGCTGCTAGAGTGGATTTCCATCGATTTGTTGCTTGGTAGTGGAATATTGGCAGTGAGTTAGTTGGATCGCTGAGGGGTTTTGATGATCCTTCTTGGTTGGGACTAGGGGTGATAAATTCCGGGGCGGGTAGGTTCCAAAGCTAGAACCAAAAATCTATTCTGATATAATCAGTTCCCAATTTTTAGACTCTGGAACCTACCCTATTTGCCTGAAAACGGTTATGGAACCTACCTTATTTTTTGGGTCCAGTTCTAAGGTCTACCTGAGAATCTTTTTTTTTTTTTTTTTTTTTCCTTTTTTCGTTCATTTCTACAACAAAATCATATGAGGTTATCAACAACAAAATAGTTCAAAGTAAAAGGTGAGCAACAAAATTACCATTTGCCAAAAACAATCTATAAAATGAACACATAACATAAAACATATATTATAAAACTCCATTCCCATTCATTCATAAAAGAATAGGGGAAGAGGAAAGATTGGCAAGGAGTTCTAAGGAAGGACAAAGGACGAAGGAGTGCTAAGGTTAGAATTTAGGAGAAAAAGAAATTAGAGTTTTGGCTTTTTAGTTTATAAAACCGGTTTCGAAACCAATTCCAAAATAGGGTGGTTTGGTTTGGTTCCCAAGTGAGTATTCACTCAGAACCTATTCTCGGACTAGTTTCAACCGGTTCCAAAAATTTGGAACTTGTTCTCAATTGTAACTAGTTCTCAAATTCATTTTTTCGGTGATCCGGTCCAATTCTAGGGTAGAACTGGTCTAGTTACACACTCCTAGTTGGGACAGTGATGGCATGTCAACAGATAAGGTTGTTGATTTGTAGTTTAAGGACCTTTTAGATTAATGCTTCCAAAGATCACTCATAAGGATTGGACCAAAGTGTAAAGCGAAAGTGGAGACGAATTTTTGTACATAAGATTTTGATGTATATTAGCTGAGGTTAAACTATTTGTACCACAAAAAATAAAATAGTTATTTTATCGGATGATGAAAGTGAAGTTAAATTATATACTCATTCAATGAACAAATTTATAGAAATTTGCGTCGATATAGAACCAGCCCGCTTGGTCATGGACCCACCCAGGAGCCAGACCGACTCATTTATATATATATATATATATATATATATATATATATATATATATAAGTTCACAAGCTTCACTACCAAAGGAGACGACACGACAGCAGTCTCTAGCTACACGTATGGTCAGCATTTCTCACAACAATAGGTAGTAAATAAACAAACCCAAGAGAAGTAAATCAGAGAAACATCAAATTCAAACGAGCATTCATAATGTCAATCGTAAAGGTTTTCGTGCCCTAAATAAATTCAAAACAGTCCACCACAAACAGTAGCTGATCTGAAAGGCAAGTTATAGCAAAGTACCCAAAGAAGAAAAAGACAAAACCTGAAATTATATCCATAGCCAGGACCCGACGAGCTCAATGCAACCAACCAGAGCGGGGAACGAAAAAAGAAACTTAGATACGCTCAACAGGAAACAAAACCCAGAAAGGCTGAAACTTTAAAGAGCGAGAAACGAAATGGTACCCGAAAAACCGTCGCTTTTCTTCAAATGTTCAGTAAAAGAGAGTCTGAGAGCGAGCTTGATTGAGAGTGAGCGATGAGAGCGAGCTTGATTGAGAGTGAGCGACGAGCGTCCTGAGCGATGCTACGAAGAGTGAGCGTAGGGGGAGAGAGAGAGAGAGAGAGAGAGAGAGAGAGAGAGAGAGAGAGAGAGAGCCGTAAGTGAAGAAAGGGGTATTTAGGATTTTCACTTTTCAATGCGATTGAACTTTCAAGAATGGGTAATTAGTAATTAGGAATTTTTGTTTTGTAATAATAAGAATTATACATATATATATATATATATATATATATATATATATATATATATATCGGTCTGATTTGGGTGGGTGGGTCTACACATGGAATCGAAAACCAAAAAAATATTCACTAGTTCCCATGGGAATCACCCGGAACCGGCCGGTTCAGTCTAGTTCTGGCAATTCTCAATTCAATCCAATCATTTTGCTCTACTTTAGGTTTAACAACTATAACAAAATGAAAGTTTAGGGAGGATAATGTGTAACAATTGTAAATTTAGGAGCAAACTTGAGCTATTGCCAAAGTCCAATGGGGATTGTGTTACCTAAAGAAAATTCACAGGCATCAATTGCACTAATACAAGCAAATTTGCCAACAAAAAGTACCTAATATAGTCTAAATGCGTGTTACAAGGTTCAAGATCATTCAATACGAATTGAACACGTGTCAACATGAACAGAACTGGGCTTAAAACTTCAGAACAAATGTTGGTGTTAACTTTTATTAAGATGTCGTTTGAAGATATGTTTGATGTAATGATGGTGCTCACTTTGATCATTTGTCATTTTGTAGCCCTAAAGAATGAAATTAATTGATTCAGTTGATCTCAGGGAGAATTCGGCCAAAAAGCGTGAAGAACTTGTGGCTTTAGAGCTGTATTTATTATCTAGGCCGAGAAAACCCTAGTTTTGTTGTTGGCAAGACCATTCTGTCTACCAACGTGCCATGTCTCAAACAACCTTTAACTATAAACAGATATGTATAAATCTATATTCAGAATATGGAGATGATGTCTTGTTCTAGAAAAGGATGACAAAATGTAATACACAGAAATGTCAAGCTGAAAGTTGGACAACATATAATTTTCAACATTTTTTCTACCATGAGTTATCACATGAGATTGTGGGGGTAGATGGAGCCTCCACAGCCAATGCAAGTGTGGAAGGAATGGGTTTTGTGTCTGAGAATGAGTTACCTCTGAGCAGATCAAGTTGTGTCCAAGTCTCAATAGGCAGCACAATCGCTAGATTACCTTCTCACTTCAACCTGGAGTGATCAAAGCATTTATCTCAGCACATAAAAGAACGTCTCGGTGATTTGTTGTGATTGGCGTGGTGTTCATACCTCACGACAAGCAGAGCAGATCTGATGCGGCTCTCCTCCTCAAGCACAAGCCCTTGCTCTTAAAACAAACGACGAAC
Source organism: Eucalyptus leucophloia subsp. euroa (assembly GCA_017140325.1). NCBI lineage: Eukaryota > Viridiplantae > Streptophyta > Magnoliopsida > Myrtales > Myrtaceae > Eucalyptus > Eucalyptus leucophloia. Next base: position 28,487,746 of record CM029469.1, on the reverse strand, counting down.
CAGATGTGCTTCGGATGCACGCAACCTTTGATGAGGGAATTTATTTCTTTAATCCTGAGCTTTTTGGTGATTTGTCGTGATTGGTGTGGTAATCTTTCCTCCGGACAAGCAGAGCAAATCCGATGCTTTCCTTCTCTTCAAGCACAAGCCATTGCACTTTAACAAGATTTACTTTTTCTCTGGCCCCAAAGGAGAAATCCCATTTACTCGGAATACACGAAATCTGTAATGAAACAATCCCTTCTTGTCGATGAGCAGATCAAGTTGTGTCCAAGTCTCAATAGGCAGCACAGCACAATCGCTAGATTACCTTCTCACTTCAACCTGGAGTGATCAAAGCATATATCTCAGCACATAAAAGAACGTCTCGCTGATTTGTTGTGATTGGCGTGGTGTTCATACCTCACGATAAGCAGAGCAGATCTGATGCGGCTCTCCTCCTCAAGCACAAGCCCTTGCTCTTAAAACAAACGACGAACCAGATGTGCTTCGGATGCACGGAACCTTTGACGAGGGAATTTATTTCTTTAATCCTGAGCTTTTCGGTGATTTGTCGTGATTGGTGTGGTAATCTTTCCTCCGGACAAGCAGAGCAAATCCGATGCTTTCCTCCTCTTCAAGCACAAGCCATTGCACTTTAACAAACTTTACTTTTTCTCTGGCCCCAAAGGAGGAATCCCATTTGCTCGGAATACACGAAATCTGTAATGAAACAATCCCTTCCTGTCGATGAGTGACTATCATTCCTATATGCTCCATTTCTCTCCTCTCTCTTCCCAAAAAAGTGGCAATTGCACAATATATTCTTTTCATGTTCTTTGATGGTCGTCCATGGGCTCTGTCTACAACTAATAGCAATGACGATGATGACAACGACGGAAGATCATCTTTCTTCTTGTAAAAAGCTTCCCATGCCAGTTCTTCTTCGGATCTTAGCACCTCAAAGAGTCAGTTGTCAATGTCAATATGGATGTTGGCTAGTTATTGTCATGGTGGCTATTATCCACAAACAAAGGGCCACCTGCCAATAAGCTACAAAAGCAATCACTCAAACTCCTCTCGATGAACCATTGGAATTTGGCTCAGTAGTCACCCTTCTCACATGAGAAGAGAGAGATGGGGGGTTTTGAATTCCCACCTTCTTAGGGAGGATGGGGTGGAGACGAGATAGTTTCAAGTGTCAGTTTTGATTCTTATGCCCTGCAAGGAAACAAGATAAAATTCTCAGAATAAGAGTTAAAGTAGAAGTAAATAAGACTTATAAAAAAATCCTATCAATGAGGTCACTCTATTTTTTTTTTATAGGGTTAGTTTGGGTCACTAGAGTCTTTTTTCGCTAGGTAAAACCTTACCTTTTGTCATTGGACTTATGCAATATTTTCAACTAAGTCCTTAATTTTTTAATATTTTTTTATCTATTAGTAAATCCTTCAACCTGCATAAACTTTTGAATCGAGTCCCATCCAGCAAAAAATCTGGCCAATTCTAGTTGATGTGGCTGTTGGACCGTGCTGAGCATGATGTGGAAAAGAAATTGCATTCATGGTCAAGCCACTCTAGAAAAAAAATTTCAACATCGTACTTGAGGATGGTTGAAAGCCATGGAACTTGGCCGGGGGAACTTGACTGGAAAATCTATATAATCATTCAAGAACTTGATAAGACATACTGATAATATGAGGACCTCGACCGGAAAGAGTGCGTAAGTTCAGAGTTGAAAATTAGAATTTACCTATTTTGTTAACATTTATTAGAGTATTGACATGAGAGAGTAGTTGACGGTAGTTAAAGCAAACTATTAACGTGTCAAGTGACATGTAGTGTCGGACCATGTTCGGAAAAGTGACGTAATTAAAATTTAAAAAAGACAGTGACTAAATCGAAATATAGTGCATAAGTTAATGACCACGAAAATAATTTATCCGAACACAAATCTTCTATCGGGCTGGCTCTCGGTTTCGCCCCGACCAAAGCCCATAAGTAGTCCCGAAGATATGTTGGGTTTGAGGCAATTCTTGTGAGGGGCCAAATTAAAGGCCTTGGGTCAACTACCAATTTAAACCAACAAGCCCGAGTTCATGGTAAGAGGAGGAGAAACTGGGGAGAATTCTCAAAAAAGTCCCAAACCTATTACAGTTTTGCTAATTGAGTCATAAACTTTTTAACTTTACCAATTGAGTCTTAAACATTTTCACTTCTTGTCGATTCAGTCCATTCGGCCAATTTTGGCCGAAAAATGCTGATGTGACACCGGTAGTGCCACGTAGACTGCCGGACCGACGTTGATAATTTTTAATAATATTTTAATATTTTATAAAAAATTTTGAATTTTTTTATTTTTTATTTTCTATTTTTTCCTCTATTTTTTTTTTTTTTGGCTTTTTCCGGTGGCGGTCACCGACCACAGGCAACATGCCCATTGGCCTTAGCCGGCCGGGCGGCCTCGCCCACCACGGCGAGGCCCGACGTGCGAGGGCGACCCCTGCGAGGGTGCCTTGGCCTCGGCGAGAGCCGACCTCGCCGATTTGGCGAGGGAGCCCTCGGCGGGGTCGCCCTCGCCCGTAAGCGTTGGCCTTGCGGTGGCTAGCCAAGGCCCGGCCGGGCAATGGCGACCCTCGACGAGGGCGCCCTAGCCCCGGTGAGAGCGGCCGTTGCACGTGGCTGGTGGCGGCCATCGGAAAAGCCAAAAAGAAAAAAAAATAAAAAAAAGAGGAAAAAACAGAAAATAACAAAATAAAAAATTCAAAATATTAAAATATTATTAAAAATTATCCACATTAGTGTCGACAGTCCTACGTGGCAACGCGGGTGTCCACGTCAGCATTTTCTAGCCAAAATTGGCCGGATAGACTGAATTGGCGAGAAATGAAAAGGTTTAGGACTCAATTGACAAAATTAAAAGGTTTATGACTCAATTGGCAAAACTGCAATAGGTTTAGAACTTTTTGGACAATTTTCCCAGAGAAACTAACCACAAAATTAGAAGGCTAGAGTTCGGTTCTACATGCTCGACGATGTTAACGTGAATATCCAAAGGGAGGAATAACATGTTCATCGCCAATTGCCGGCAATACAAAATGGAAGTTCTAGATTTCTTGACTTACGCTGTCACAAGACCAAAGATTGTTCCAGAACATGTACACAAATGAAAGTACTATAACCTAACTAATAGAGAATTATGCAAAGAACAGCTCACAATCTCACCATGTATAAGCCAAAGGTTGGACGTCCTCTCTTAATGAAATTGCATCAACATTCATTCAAATCTCGAACGATGTAGAAACTCAATGAAAGTTTTTTGATGTTATCTTCTTGTCCGTGGTCATTAGAACAATGCGATAGATTTCTTATCCTCTCGACGTCCATCGCAACTTTCACGGTCGCTTATTTCCTCCTACTTAGGTTCAAGCATCTACTCGCCAAACTAGCTACAGCGATGACATTTTCTTCTCTAGCCTCTTTTGAAACTTAAGCATGAACGATGTCAAAGTTTTGGCTTCACTGAATCGATAAAATATGCCACTAGACCTCTTCCATCTTGTTCTCTCAGTGTAGAATCTGGATTTTGTCGTGGTAAGAGCTCGACAGGGACCACAACAAAACTGTACCCATTGCTTTTCTCGGTAAATCGACTTGGTTAGAAGTACTTGGGTCCAGGAAGCCGAAAGCTCCTTGAACTTGTGTAATCAAATGAGTTTGATGCAATGCAACTGATTTTGAAGTCCCGAAATCGGCTATAGTAAGTCGATACTTTTCCTCTTAAGAGGATGTTACCAGGCTTGATGTCCTGATGATGTAAGGTTAAGTAATCTGCTAAATGCAGACAGTAACGCACACCTGCAACTTCAGATGCTATTTGCATGGAACAATTTGCCTTTATCGACATTGCCTTGGGTGAAGAAAGTTGCTGCTGCAGCAAAAAATCGCCATTTCGCTTAGAAGTCCATGCAAAATGGGTCTTGAAGAAATTTGTTGCTGAAGGTTAACATCACTGCAATTCTGGCTCAGAAGTCCAAGTACGGACAACACTTCAATTGTGGATACCCACTTGAAAGCTTCAACCTTTCATACTCACTTCCACATTTTCCTCTGTTTTTCCTCGCGCCATTCGATATTCTCGTTGCTGGTTGATGATTTCTTTTGAAATGTTTTTTTTTCTTCTTTTTTATTTTGTGGGTGTCTTCTCAGTGCGTGATGCTTAATCGTCAAATTGTGTTGGACTATGAAATGGGCGAGGAGAGCTGCAGAGAAGAAGGGAAAGTGGTGCAGACGATGAGGAGGAGAGGAAAAAGCTCGGGAGGATGACCTTGGCGTTAAGTACGAAATGGGTCTTGCTTGTGTTGGTGCTGGAACCCATTTTGATCTGGGTTTGAAGCCGGTTCTGTCTTCGATGTGCTTGATGGTTTGTTTGACCGAATAGACGAGCGTTTTGGTTTTGTTTTACCTGTTTGAAGAAAGAGCTAGTTTTATTTCCGGGCTTGACATATTCTGTCCTAAATTTACTGTGATCCTTCTTCAGTACATGTCTAAATTACTTTGAGAAGGACACAGATTTTTGTTTACAAACGGGCGCCGTTTTTCCAAGAATGGCCAAGCCATTGCCACGTTGGACTTCTTCTTTTTTTCTTTTTTAAGAAAAGCCATGTAAAAATAAAAATTTTATTGAAAAAGTTAGGTAGAATTTTTTTTGTTGAAATTTGTCACTAGAGGCTATTAAGTAATTATTTTTTTTTGATTTGATACTTAAGTGATTCGGTGAAAAATTTGTCTCATGTAAATAGATGGAATGCTATTAGTATGACTATCAACATGACCATGCAGATGTGAGTTTGCTTTTAATTACTATGTTAAGATTTTGATGTGTTATTTCTTTTGCTTTTAGCTTGTTGCGCCCTGAATTACCTTGCGGTATAGCCAGGTAGTAAATGTGAAAACTAATTTGAATGACTGGAGCTATCATTTCACTTTATGGAAAAAGAAAAAAGTGCACATGCTTATGAATGTGCCAAAAATTGAGAAATGAGTGCAATGTAAATTTATGAGATAGTACCCACGATAAACTTTTAATTAGAAGTGATTGGAAAAGTGAGAAAAAAAATTAGATGTCAATAAGCTATGACTTTATTAAGTTGTTAGATTTGCAACAACGAACATCTTATTAAAATTTAATTTTTACAATATTCCATTTTCATTAAACATAGGCATAGTTAAATCCTTAAACGTGGGATCTTTTTTAATAGTAATATAGACATAGATTAAGACACTCTCGATGGATAAATTATCTCTTAATGAATTTATTGGCCCATTAGTTCCATTCCCCCATCCAGCACGTGCAATGAAGCTTAATATATCCCTGAGAGCTACCGTGAAAGGTTAATGACATGTCGATTTCTTCAATGCGGGTTTGTACAGGACTTTAACCCCATAACTGGTACTAATAAAGGGGAAAAGTGGCAAAATTATTGAGCCAGCATTTAATACAAAAATTGGGGGCTGCCTGGTCAAGACAATGAGAGCATCCATTTAATACTTCAACGTTGTGTTTTTGTAAAGGCTACAGGGGATAATATATATTCAGGAACTTGTCTCTCGATGATGTGTGACTGGAGAAGTCTTTAATTACTTTCTGTTGTTATAATCAATTGGTTCGTCATAGGCAGGGCAAGCAGAATTATGGTTTTGACGAGTGAATACACTTGGATGACTCAACTCTATCTTGAGTTTCATGCTCTTCAGTGAAATTTTTCAAGTTTATGCGCTTTCATATGAGAGACGGCTTATAAAATAAAAGGAAGTAAAAGAGAGAAAGTCTTGGCTATTATACGAGTTAATCATGACATACGGACATAACATCACAAATCCAGCAACTGACCTTGTCGAAGGACATGTTTAAATATCACAAGAGATGAAGTCACTCTATTGGAATGATAATCTCAAGTTAATATGTATAAATGTGGTATAAAGTCCTATTGTATCCTAGAGTGTTCTGCCCCTCCAGGTGTCTTGATCTTAAATCCCATACTCGAGTATTTCTTGGTTGGGTTGAATCTAAATCCAAACCAAGAGATTGCGCACGTAATATGTTGGTGATTAATGTCTTACTCTCAATTTAATGTCATCCAGACAAAAACAAGTGAAAGAAAAGCGAGGTGAAGTGAGTGGAGTAGGCGTCCAAAGACAAAAGCAAGTGATTCCAGTGAAGTTCCATAATATTTGCAAAAAATTTGCGAAATAGGCCGATGACAACCTCGTGGTTCAGAGCTCCTCCTGCGTCTACATGCAAAAAGCATCAACTTGATCGTGCTAAAGAGAAGCCGTCTCAAAGTGATGGATGAGAGAATTGAAAACCTAGCCTTAAGGATGTCACATGAACTCACGTAGGTTTTGTGAGTTATGAAGAGCGTAATCATTTTAGCTACAGTTGAGGGGAGGAACGAGTTTATTTCTACATTACAAATCACCAAGAAAATGGCAGTCCGTGGCTGCGTGTGCTGGTGGCATTACATTACAAATCCACGAAATGTCCAAACGATAATTAAGCAAATTTTCCACGGGATAAGTTGTCAATTTAATTCAGAATGGGAAGAAACTATATAAAAAGAAAAGCTTGAAGCAGTCCTTGAGATTTCGCCACTGTGTAAGATGATGATCAAGAAAAGCTGGAGAGCTTGAATGCAACTTCTTCTGTAAGGGGCAAGTCAATTTCTCATCTTATCGTTTTCATCAACTGCAAAACATCATCAGAATTCAGCAGTCTGAGAGACCTAGGGATAACACATGAAGGACTTGGTTCATGATACAGAGTGGCACATAGTTGCTTTTGGATAGCTTTTGAAGAATATCGAGATAAATGATTTGATGAAGTGTTTCATCCGTTCTATCGTATGAAGTGTAAGTCAAAAATGATGAGAAGGCTGCAGTTGTAGTATCTACGAAGAAATTTCCTCTTCCTCCTCTTCTATGGAGACTTGATCACTGATTTGAGAGTTGTGACTAACCCTTTAGCTCTGTAATTGTCGGAATAAGAAAGTTACTGAAGTTCTAAAGTGGAGTGAAGCTGGCATTTGGTGGATGAACATGTTAGGAATGAAAAAACCTAGAAAGAACAAAAAGATTCAAGTATTTGAAGGACTTGCTGAGGATGATTTCTAAATTGTGGCCTCATGGTCACCCTTCTGACGCCCTTCATCATCCATGATAACATCAAGATCTGAACTGTGGCATCATTTGGGAGACTTGGGTTTGGATTAGACTAAGGAGAACTCTTTAGCTTTGGAATAACTTCTACAGTAACATTTGTCATTAGAAAAAGAATTTACCTGACTTATTGATCTCGGTTTTGATCATTCCATGTTAATGAGGTTTGGATGGTGGTGTTAAGGTCACCCTCCCAATGCCCTTCATCATCCTTGTCAGGGAAGAATACTTCACGTAATTTTGGAGTTCTCACGGCACCCTTGCAGAATATATTCATCTTTGGGCACTCCTCCATAGTAACCTTCTCCAATGATGGGAATATGAAGGTGAAATTCGTGGGGGAGAAGCTCTCAAGGCTTGGTAAACCATCAAGTGTTAATACTTCCAGCTTGGGAAAAGAGATCTCCTCTACTCCATTTCCATCATTTGTCACCAAATCTTCCATTGCACCACACTTTCTTAGTATTAGCTTCGTAAGGTGCACTAGACTTGTTACTGCTGAGCAAGTTGCCATATGAACCAAACCATTGCAATCCAGTAATTCTAATTTTGTCAAGCTCTGGAATGAAGTTGGAGAGGGAAGTAAGATTGGTAAACTACGGCACCCCAAAATGAAAAGATCTTCAATCTGTTTAAGGATTTCAACCATAAAGGAGCCATCTTTCCAAAGTCGCCTTAGGTCACACAACCCAATAAGCGAAAGTCGCTTCAAATTTTCAAGTGTCTTGAGAGGTTTTCCCATGTCAATTAATCTTTCACAGGGAGTGGCTCCACCATGTACAAACGCATCTTCTGAAAATATCTCCTCAAAGGAGCTGCAGCCCACAACAAGCTTTTCTAGATTGGTGAATCCATGGAGAAGGAAGTTGGAGGGAAAAGTGACATTTTCGTCATGGTAACATGTCAATTCCAATTCTTTGAGATTGCCAAAGCTGTCATGCCACATCATCACAACATCCTCCCTCACTAAAGTCAATTTCTCCAAGTGTGGAATGACCTGTGGAGAGAATCGGTTTAATTAGGCCACCAAAAGTCCATATCATAGCTATTAACACAGCCAGGATCCAATAAATAATATGTCCTTCCATTTAGGTAAAACAGAAAACAGAACCGTTATGCTTTTGGCCGTTTTATCTTAAACCCAAAGAAACCTTTTTGGAGCCAGACGAGCAAGCACAGATGACGATTCTAAAACGGATGTGTGAAAGGGATATTCGTTGTAAGTGGTATGCCCAATTCAATCAAAGTATGTTCCGTGATTTGGATAAAGAAAGTTATTAGTCAGCAAAAAAAAAAAAAAAAAAAAAAATGGTACTTCAGCTGTTTCAATTGCCAACTAATTAAATGCAAAAGGCAAAATAAATACATATGAATTCCAGCAAGTTCGTAGAACAAACTTGAAACAACAATGATTTGTTTTACTAAATCGTGCTACTTATTTAGTAAGTGGATGTGTTTCACTTGTAAGATGTCGTATTAAGATGTTGCACTCTGTTTTTTAAGCTGCAGTTCTCACATCAATTTTACTATAGATCACAAGTAGCGCATGAGTTCACCTTTCTATGACCGTGAGAAGAACGCATTCAAACTAAATTGATGCTTGGCAAAAACGAAAGAATTGACTGAAATTTAATACTTCAAAAGCGTTTATTATCACAACAGTAAGTGTAGGTAGATTATAAAGAGTTGGTAAGTGACTGAAATTAATTGTTATCAAAATGTCATGAATGCCGGTACATCAGTCAGATTAAGGTTGGTGATTTCAAACGAAAGTGAGAAACTTTCAATGCGTAGTTACGCCTACAGAAGTGCCGGTACATTATTAAAATAGTTTGTAATTTTTGAAGTAAAAACGAATGTCAATACTTTTTAATGTTAGAATATAATTCATACAATTCTTAATGCGGAAATTCATAACAAATTAAGGATCTCTGATCTTCATGATTCTCACAAATATATGAAGACATACCTTTATCCATAGCGCTACGCTTGATGATGATCGTTGTAGAAAACCTAATGATCTTGAACCAAAAGGAGAAATCCGATTTCTCTCCCTTAACCCACTAAACCTTGATGTATTCAATTGATGGAGGAGAGAATACGTTCTTTCTGTTTTTGTTTGTTCATATGTGGGTGGAGAGAGGACCGGACTCTATTTATACGTTCGTTGAAAGGGTGCCTTCCATCAAAGTAATATACCCTTTCGTTTTATTAGAGTCGTACCTTCTCGTAACCAATAATTATTTATAGCATTTCAATAAATATTAAACCGTATAATAAATCACATAATATGGACCACAATAATTCTTACATTCTCCCACTTGGTCCATATGATGTTCCTTTCATGGTTTAATAAAGACTATAATGTGCACAATAAGATTATGCTATAAAATTTCATTAAATTGGCAATCATATAATAATCACAATTAAGTAAAGAAAACTAACGCGAGTCATAGCGGTTATATGTCATTAATCGACATAATCCCTTCTATGTACTACAACTATAGCACTTTACTTAACATGATCCATAAATGAGAAGTACAAGTAATAGTCCAACCATAATGTTTCTTTAGAAACTATCCTGTTTAACATTCGTCTATTTCCATAATGTATACTAAATAGAAAATAGGAAATATCAAAAACATGTAAGTGAGCTCAAAGTGTCAAATACATAAACTTAATACAATCATAATACAAACATTAATGACGTCCAATAATGCCCATCCTTTCAACATGCTCATTAAATGTTTTGGGCGGCAATCCTTTTGTTAAGGGATTTGCTATCATAAGATTGGTGCTAATGTGCTCAATTGACACTCTTTGTTTCTGAACTTCTTTTTTGACAGACAAGTATTTGATCTCCATATGCTTAGCACCCTTAGAATACTTGTCGTTCTTAGAGAAGAAAACTGCTGCAGAGTTATCACAATAGATTTTCAGCAGCTTGGCAATACTGTCGACGATCACAAGCCCTGAAATAAAATTCCGCAGCCATAATCCATGAATTGTGGCCTCAAAGCATGCCACAAATTCAGCTTCCATAGTGGATGCAGCAATAACTGACTGCTTCGCACTCTTCCATGAAATTGCCCCTCCAGCCAGAAGAAACAAGTAACCAAATGTTGATTTTCTTGTATCGACACATTCGGCTAAGTTTGAATCTGAATATCCAATCACCTCAAGATGATCAGATCTTTTATAAGTGAGCATATGATTCTTCGTTCCTTGCAGGTATCTAAGAACTTTCTTTGCAGCTTTCCAATGATCCATTCCAGGATTACTTTGATACCTGCCCAGCATTCCGATAGCAAAACTGATGTCTGGTCTGGTGCAAGTTTGATACATTAAGCTCCCCACAACAGATGCATAAGGAATATTTTTCATTTGTTCTTGTTCCAAATCACTTTTCGGACATTCCATAAGGCTAAATTTATCACCTTTCTGAATTGGAACTATTCCTTTGAACATTTACTCATATTAAATCTCTCTAAAATTTTCTCAATGTAGACTTTCTGAGACAATCCTAATAATCCTTGTGATCTATCACGGAATATTTCTATTCCTATCACATATGTTGCCTCTCCCATATCCTTCATTTCAAAATTCTTAGAGAGAAACTTCTTAGTTTTATGTAACAAACCAAGATCATTAGCAGCAAGCAAAATATCATCAACATACAGAACTAGAAAAATAAACTTGCTCCCACTAATCTTCATATATATACACCAATCAACAGTGTTTTCCTTAAATCCAAATGAAGTTATGGTATCGTTAAACTTAAGATACCATTGTCGGGAAGCCTGTTTAAGTCCATATATTGACTTCTTTAATTTACATACCATGTGTTCCTTTCCTTTAACTGAAAAGCCTTCGGGTTGGTCCATATAAACCTCTTCCTCTAAATTCCCATTAAGAAAAGCGGTTTTAACATCCATTTGGTGTAACTCCAAGTCATAATGAGCCACCAAAGCCATAATGATTCTAAGTGAATCCTTCTTAGAGACTGGTGAAAATGTCTCTTTATAGTCAATGTATTCTTTCTGAGTAAAACCCTTTGCAACAAGTCTGGCTTTATGTCATTCAATATTGCCTTTTGAGTCGCGCTTGGTTTTAAAGACCCATTTACGCCCAACCTTCTTACATCCTTTAGGCAATTCAATAATATCCCAAACTTGATTTTGATGCATGGATTTTAACTCTTCTTCCATGGCATTAAACCATTCATTAAAATCTTCACATTCCATGGCTTGGGAAAATAAATCTGGATCATTTCCAATTCTTAAGTCAATTTCTGACTCTTGTAGATAAACCATATAGTCATCAGAAATAGCCGACCTCTTTTCTCTTTGAGATCTCCTTAATGCTATTTCTTGTGACTCGGCTATTTGAGGTTCATTATTGACAACTTTAGAAGCTTTGGGTATAGGAACTTCTACCCTTACTTCTTGAATGCAAGCATCACGCATTCTTTCACTCCCACTGATGTCACCATTCTCAATGAATCTAGCATTTCCAGATTCAACAATTCTTGTACTATGATTAGGACAATAAAATTTATACCCTTTGGATTTCTCTGCATAACCAATGAAATAACCATTGGTTGTTCTTGAATCCAATTTCCTTTCATGTGGATTGTAAATTCTTTCTTCTGCTTGACAACCCCAAACGTGTAGGTGTCGTAAACTAGGTTTCCTTCCCGTCCACAGTTCAAATGGAGTCTTTGGAACTGCCTTACTAGGAACCCTATTTAATAAGTACATAGAAGTCTTTAAAGCATACATCCACAAAGACAAGGGTAAAGATGAATGACTCATCATACTCCTAACTATTTCCATTAAAGTACGGTTACGCCTTTCTACTACACCATTTTGTTGTGGTGTACCTGGCATTGTGTATTGAGCACAAATGCCATGTCTTTCAAGGAATTTAGCAAATAGACCTGGACATTGTCCTGATTCATCATACTTTCCATAATATTCACCATCTCTATCAGATCTTACTATTTTTCACTTTTCTATCTAATTGCCTCTCAACCTCTTTAATATACACTTCAAGTGCATTCACTGATTGAGACTTATCATGCAATAGATAAATATAACCATAACGTGAAAAATCATCAATAAAGGTTATGAAATAACTTTCCTTACCAAAAGATGGAACATCAAAAGGACCACATATGTCAGTATGTATAATCTCAAGAAGTTCTGTGCTTTTTGTGGCACCTTTCTTAGTGTGTTTTGTTTGTTTTCCTTTAATACAATCAATACACACTCCAAGGTCAGTAAAATCCAAATTTGGAAGAATTTCATTCTTCACTAATCTTTGCATTCTTTCTTGGATATATGACTCAAACGTTTATGCCACAAGTAAGCAGAATTTTCATTCACCAAACTTCGTTTAGTGCCAACATTATGATACAAGGTCATTAATGTCTCAACAAAAGTATTATCAAGTCTAAATTTGTAGAGACCATCACATAAAGTTTCAGTTCTAATAAGGGTATCACTCTTAAACAGACTAAAAGATTCAGATCCAAACTTACAATAAAATCCCGCCACATCAAGTCTTGGCAAAGAAAAATTGCGAGAAAATGTAGGTACATAAAGGGTTCGAAACAAAACCAAATAATGCCCAGATCTAAGATCAAACGATAAGTGCCAATGCCTTCAACTGGAGCTTTGTCTCTCGTTCCCGTAATCACATAACTTTTATTTGGCTTTATAGTTTGGATCGTAAGAAATCCCTGCATCGTATTTAACACATGAGTGGTGGCACCAGAATCAATCCACCAAGTATTATAAGGAACTTCAGTAAAGTTTGATTCAAAATATACTAAAGCACAAGGCTTACCTTTCTTTTCGAACCAAGCCTTACATTTCGACAATCTTTCTTCAAGTGTCCAATTTTGTTGCAAAAATGACACTTAATAAGATTGTGTTCCTTCTTGTGGATTTGAGAAGCCTTCGAAGAGTCATTCAGGATGTGTAGTCCTTTCTTCTTGCTCCTTCCACCTTTCCTTTTAAAATTCTTTCGAACTCCTTGATGACTTGAGAGATGAACAGAATGAGCCTTTTGATTCTTTATTCTTGTTTCCTCTTGAACTAGCATACTGGCCAATTCGTTTACATTCCACTTATCCTTTATAGTGTTGTAATTCATTTGAAATGGCCCATATTGCTCATGAGATAAGGAATTAAGTATAAATTGTACTAAAAAGTACTTATCCACATTCATTCCCAAAGTCCTTAACTTTGCTGCTAAATTCGTCATCTCAAGTATATGCTCATGCATGGTACGCGAACCATCATATTTCATGGTGGTCAGTGTGCTCATCAGTGTACCAGCAAGTGATTTATCAGCAGTTTGAGAACGCTCTTCCACAAATTTCATAAATTCCTTAGCATTGTTAGTCTTGGGAAGAGAAGTCTTTAAGTTGTTTGCAACTGTCATTCGCATAAACATTAAGCTTAGTTTGTTCGATCTTTCCCAAGCTTTATGGAAAGACTTTTCATCATTGCTACTTTCATCAGTAATAGTAGCTGGTTTCTCAGCTTGAAGCGCTAAATCAAGATCCAGGACACCTAAGTGAAACTGGACTTGTTCACTCCAATCAGGAAAATTTATCCCATTGAATAAGGGAACAGATGAGGCGTGCGAATGGAGTGAAACAGGTACAGATACTGCAAATGTACAAGAAAATACTAATACATTAATGCTTTGAGAATATCACCTAATCAGATTCAAACTAAACTACACATGCACATCATAGTTCTCCTTTGGGCAATCCTATGATATACAAATATATATAAACCATAATGATGCTAATAACTTTTATTTGATAATTGTAAATATATCTTATTAAAATTTATTTGTTATCTTTGGATATACAAACAAATTTAACAAGTCATATTAATTATCAACCATCATGTTCATGAATTATAAGAAAATAATTAACCTTTGGGTTAATCCCTAAGTTCTTATAATAAATGAACTTCAATATACCCATAACTCCAATAATGATATAAAACATATTAATTTCAAATATAGCATTAATTAATCATGGGTAATTGAATAAAATAATTTACGATATTAAAAAATTCAAAAGACTTCAAGGTTCGGCCACTTTGGTGACTAACAAACCTTTCATAATATGAATTTTTAATATTGTAAAATACAAATATTTACCAAATTGCACACAATGACATAAAATGCAATCAAAGCATAACGGTAAAATTGTAAAATCATAATTCCATAAGGTCATAATCATAAATTTAAAATCCAAGGGCAAAATGGTAAATAATCAGCAATGGCAGAATTGTAATTATTAATTAAACAGGGGCATAACAATAAATAAATTGCGAGAAGGACAAAATTGGAATTTAAAAATGAAAAAGGGGCAAAAACGTAAAAAAAAAAGCCGCGCGGTTGCAGGCGCGTGCAACGCACGCGCCCGCGACGGAAGCGATTCTTCGCCGTTTTTCGCCGTTCCGCTGCGGTTTCGCCGGCCGTTTCTTCTCCGGTAGCCCATCCCAGACATAAATAAATAATGGGTTTTGAAGAGCATGCCGGCACGATCACATGGGTCCAAGTTTCGGCGAAAATGACCAAGAAATTGGCCCCAAAACAAACGAAAAATTCTCAGAACACAAAACCTCCACCATCGCCGCTTCCGCCGCTCGATTAGCCTCCGGCGAATGCCGGAAAAACTCATGGCTAATGTTCCTCATGATATTGCGACGGTGTGGGTCCGAAATCAAGCGGTGGGTCGCCGGATTTTGCCCGGAATCGAAGAGTTTCTACCTTGCCCTCAAAATTCCGAATTCCTTCATTTTTGTTCTTAAAATTCCGAATTACTCCATTTTTGTCATTTTCCCACTCGCACACACACAGTAATTAGTCCATGAAAAACGTTCAATCATTCGGATTTTCTTGAACAGAACCTTCCAAAACATTTCAACAACAGCAAATGCTACGAACAGGATCATTCAATAAATCATCATGCATAAATCATAATATTTCTTTAAACGGAAAAATCATGAGATCATAAACCAAATGCTCTGATACCAACTGTTAGAATATAATTCATACAATTCTTAATGCGGAAATTCATAACAAATTAAGGATCTCTGATCTTCATGATTCTCATAAATATATGAAGACATACCTTTATCCATAGCGCTACGCTTGATGATGATCGTTGTAGAAAACCCAATGATCTTGAACCAAAAGGAGAAATCCGATTTCTCTCCCTTAACCCACTAAACCTTGATGTATTCAATTGATGGAGGAGAGAATACGTTCTTTCTGTTTTTGTTTGTTCATATGTGGTTGGAGAGAGGACCGGACTCTATTTATATGTTCGTTGAAAGGGTGCCTTCCATCAAAGCAATATACCCTTTCGTTTTATTAGAGTCGTACCTTCTCGTAACCAATAATTATTTATAGCATTTCAATAAATATTAAACCGTATAATAAATCACATAATATGGACCACAATAATTCTTACATTTAATACCTGTTGATAAATTACTAACGCGTGATTGGGTGGCCAAGTTATCTGCAGTATTTGATAGCTGCTGACCATGTTCACTATATACCAGCATGAAACTTTATTCGGTATTTATAGTTAGGAAACACTAGCAATCTGCCAAATAAATATAAAACTATAAAATATATTTTGGCAACCAAGTTTGGTCAAAAATTAGATAGGTAAATCTTAGCCATTAGACATGCCGCTAACACAATGGACTAGATAAGACGAGAACAGCTTATAAGAAGCATAACTATCCATGCAATTAATCCAATTAAAAGTTTTTTTTTTAAGTAACAACTAGGATCACTACAATAAATTTGAAAGAATATAAGCCGGATATTATTAATTCAATCAATCTTCAGATATTTAAGCAAGTCACAAGTTTGGTTAGGTGAGTATAAATAAGAAGGAATGTTTGACACTTCCAATTTCCTAATGCAAATAACAAGCATCGAGAGACATGCACATAAACTAACGAAGATAAAGGTAAGGAATAAGAATTAAGAATAATACCTTTTCAAAAGAAAAGAGTGCAGGTTGGTTCTCGTTGGGAGTACTACCTTGGTAGCTTTGGATATCACTAGCGAATGAGAATGACCTTATTTTGTTGCAATGTTTCACTTGTAATTTCTTCAAGAGTGGCCATGTTGAAGTGTGACTATTCCTATAGAAGTTCCTTAGTTCCCGCAGAAATTCCAATCTCAGATGGGTCAATCGTGGAAAG
This sequence comes from Eucalyptus leucophloia subsp. euroa, assembly GCA_017140325.1. Taxonomy (NCBI): domain Eukaryota; kingdom Viridiplantae; phylum Streptophyta; class Magnoliopsida; order Myrtales; family Myrtaceae; genus Eucalyptus; species Eucalyptus leucophloia. The sequence continues at coordinate 28,471,292 of CM029469.1, read as the reverse complement.
AAGAGATCACCTTCACTTATCCCTACATCTCCTTCGTCCTCTGCTATAATTTCCTCCACCCCACAAACACATACTGAAAGTCTTTCAAGCTGTGTCATACTTTTTGCCACTGAGACTGGAAATAAACTTTTGAGACTCCAACATATGTCAATTGTGACATCCCGATTTTCGGGTTTTAATTTGACTGGATAAATAGGATACTGTCTCATCGCTCGTCAATTTATTGATGGGTTCGAAATTTCAATAAAGAAATTATCGGAAGAAAATGGAAGCCCGAAAGGAAATAATAAGGGAAAGAGAAAAGAAAGTAAAATAAGAAAAGTATTAGTTATTTTACTTTTTCTCTATTTCTCTCCCTCTCTTTTCTTTTCTTTCTTTTTTTCTCTTTTTTTCTCTCTCCTCTCCCCTCCCCCTCGTGCGAATCCCCCCCCCGCCGACTCTCTCTTTCTTTTCCCCTTGCCGTTTCCTTCTTTGCTTTCTCTTCTCCCTTTTGACTAGTCAAAAAGTTATTTCTCTCTCTCTCTCTCTCTCTCTCTCTCTCTCTCTCTCTCTCTCTCTCTCTTTCTTCTTCTTCTTCCTTCCTCCGCACGCTCGATCGAACCAGCTTCTTTCTTCTCCTTCTTTTCTTCGCGTGCGAACCAGGAGCTCGGAACAGAAGCAGCGCAGCTCGTCCCGCCGCCGCACCGCCGCCCGCGCGCCCGTCGCCGTCCTGCCGTCCGCGCACGCCCAGGCCGCGCGACCCAGCTGCTGTTCGCTCCTGTTCCAACCCCGTCCGGCCATCCCCAGCCACCTTCGGCCACCGCCCAGCCCCGCCGCACCTCCCTGGCGTCCCTCTCGCCCTCCGCCGGCCTCCCCTCGCTGCCCTAGCCGCCGGACAAGCTTCGTCCGGCCAAGAACAGTGGCTGGAAAAATGGGTTTCCAGCCCTGTTCAAGGCTCGTTTGGGCCGTTTCCGGGCCCCGAACTCGAGCCGTGCTTTGAGAAGTTTCGTTCCTCGCGTCGCCGCCGTCGGATTGATCCGATTTGCGCGCGATTTGGTGAGTAATCTCACTAATCCAGGATTAGTTTGTTAATTATGCTTAAGGTTGATTTAGATTTAATTAATTATGTTTAAGTTGTTAGATTAGAATAAATTAGCGATTATTAGTCAATTGTGATGCGATTTAAATAAATTGATTGTGCAATTAGCAAGTAGACGTGGTCTACTAATTATTGGAAGTGTCTCGGGATTTTTCCCGACCCTTAGTGGGCTCCAATTAGGCTTTTCGAGCCTAAGTGGATTTTTTTTGTATTTAAATATTAATTTTCGGAATTAAATTAAATAATTATTTATTTTCCGAAAATTCAACTGAGATGGTTTGGAACCGGAAAATTATGCTGATGACCGTGGTGAAGTCCGTTTATTGAATCGGGCTTTATTTGGAGCTAAATTGAATTTTTAATATTAATTATTTAAATTTCGAAATTAATTATTTATTTATTTATTTTGCGGAAATTAAGATTTCGATGGCCGACGACCGAAATCTCGTGCTGATCATTGTGGCGCAGTTCCTTTATTTATTTGAGCTCTACATTGTATGGAATTAATTAAATTGTGATATTTTAGGGATTTACCCTAATTTGATTGTGATTGAAGTGTTGATTGGTAAATGGCCAAGTATGTTATTCAGCATTTTAATACTTTGTTGAGTTGATTTAATTATTTGATTGAGAAATCATTGGGCATTGGTTATCGGTGTTGAAAGTAGATTGGTGACCACTTGAAAGAGGACACGTGGGCCCAGTGAATTGGAATGTCACCTGGAGAATGCACGCGAATTCAGTGGTTGAATATGTCACCTTGGCGAAAAAGTCGCCTGAGAGAATGCATGTGGCTCGGAGACTCGGTATGTCGCCTGAGAGAATGCATGTGGCTCGGTGATAGAGGCTGGCATCTAAAAGGGCACGTGGGCTCGGTGAATTGATGCATCGCTTTGGTGAGATGCACCTGAGAGAATGCACGTGGCTCGGAGACTCGGTATGTCGCCTGAGAGAATGCATGTGGCTCGGTGACAGAGGCTGGCATCTAAAAGGGCACGTAGACTCGGCGAATTGATGCATCGTTTTGGTGAGATGCACCTGAGAGAATGCATGTGGCTCGGAGACTCGGTATGTCGCCTAAGAGAATGTACGTGGCTCGGTGACAGAGGCTGGCATCTGAAAGGGCACGTGGGCTCGGTGACTTGATGCATCACTTTGGCGAAAAGGTCGCCTGAGAGAATGCACGTGGGCCCAAGTTTCGAGGCACGTGAACTCGGAGACTTGGAAGGTCGTCCTGGAGAATGCACGTGGCCTAGCTATTAAATATCCCACAGTAGGGATTGATTTGTATGATATGTAATCGACTAGGTCGATTGATCATTGCTATGATTTGATGTTGTGAATTGATTGACTGCATGGAAATGACCGTGAGTGGTCTCGTTGGCATATAATCGACTAGGTCGATTTGATCGGCACTTCGATCGGTGATATGATTGCTTGGGTGCCTATTATGAATTATACTGACTTGCAGGTGGGATCTGAGGCCAAGGTAAGTCCTCTGCCCTGTGAGTGTTTAGGCAGCCTTTAGTATAGTAGTTTACTAATCGGGCTTAGTGGGGTAGAACTCGCTGAGACGTAGTCTCATCCCAGTTTGGGGAAAACCATTTCAGGACCCTGCTGAAGAGCTGAGGAGGAGGAATCCGAGGAGGAGAACTCGGAAGTGAGATCTAAAGAGAAGGATTTTTGGAAAAAGAAGATAGTCCCGAGAGGGGCCTTGAGTACCGTCTGGATGGATTGAAATCCTATCTTCTTTTGAGATCTCTTTTTGATGTGAATAGTTATGAAGTGGTTTGTGTTTTGTATAAAATTTTGGTTATAAATTTCAATATGAAAAATATGGCCCTGCTTTTCTATCCCATCGTTTTATTGTCTGGGGATTTTAACTGCTTCCGCATGTGCTTAATAAAAGAAAGGGTCGGTGATACTTTATACTGGGATATCGCATTATAAAATCGACCAAGTGAAACGGATGTGTGCGTGCCCGAGGATCGGGGCGTGACATCAACAGTCAAGCATTGCAAGTGTCTAAAGGTAAGGGTCCCATGAGGATCTCGACTCCACACGTGCTTCATTTTTGGGAGCTGTTCCAAATTTAGTGTTCTCAATTGAAAATTGCTTGTGGAATGAGCTTCGCTAGAATTGAATTCTTGGACTTGAAATACCACTTCTAAGGATCCACAATTGGTCACAGTTAACTTCTCTAGGTTTTGGAATCTCACGAGAATAATATCAGATGAAAATATAGATAAAAGTTTATTACAATCCTCCACCATTAATGTCTTGAGTTTGCTAAAGGCATTTGAAGCAAGCTCGTCAGCCCATATTTTCTTCATATTATCCATGCGTGAGATATTCATCGACTCCAGACCAAGAAATTCAATCTGTAATTTTTCATTTTAATTCATTAGAGTCAACTCTTCATCCCTTCCAAAAAAGAGAACTTTAATTTCAAGATTAAGGAAAATAACAGGATAGACATTAATGATAATATGGAAAGAAAAGAAGACTAGATGAACGTTATTTTCTTTTTAGCAGATGCCACCCCCTAAAATCCACTCTACTTATATCAAGCATTATATTTGATCAATACCACATCCACTCTACTTATATCAAGCATTATATTTGATCAATACCACAACCCATAGCCTCGTCGTCTAGACAAGCAAATTGATTTAGCCCGTCATATATTCATTTAGCTCGTTACAACACACACATATGCAACGGCCAATATGCTCTTCCATTTCTTCGAACCATTTAACTTGTGAATTATAAGGTATTGATGATTAAAAGAAAAAAAAACATAGCACAAACCAATGCAGATCCACCTCAAAATTTTCTCCATCCAATTATAGGCTCAAGAAAACACAACATGTACAGAAGAAAACAAAAATCCAACAATTAAATCAAAAGAATGCTCCAACCACTAGCTGATTTGTAATCTTAGTTCGTTTAGTTATTCGATACTATCAAAGGCTCAGGATATTAATTTTGATTTATTTCTCTTAACAGTTGAACTCTCTTATTTAAGTTGCCTAAAAATATAGACCAAAAAAAAAAAAAAAAAAGATTACTTGCTTTACCTCTAATGATGATTGATTTGATTACTAAGTTTGCTTATTCGCTTTATCTTTTTCCCTGTCTGAATTAGCGTTTCTATCTCTTTCATCTCTCTATAGTTTCTCCCCCTTTCTTATTATCTGATTTTCCTCCGCTTTCTACAAATCCAAACCTCCATTTCTACATGCTTTCGACCGATATTAGTTGGCACCGGATGTAGTTTTTCATCATCAATTGGTATCTGTGCTAGATCTCTTTAACATTAATTAGTATCAGAACTTAACTTCAAGTACGTCCTATCATTGTGCAACGATTCTAGATCAAAGGCCAATCCTAGGGCACTCATTTTAATTGCTACACTTACATTTCTAATCTGATGTGCTCAGGAAGAGATATGGCATTCAAGCCTATTAAAACTTCAGCCGCCACACTTGCTGATTTTGAGCCACTCTATGTTTGGGATGATTTTTTCTTTCAATATTGTTTCAATGTTTATTATAATATGTTACATCAAAATTTAAAAAGAGTGGTGGTTATCGAGATTATTGAATTGATTGGTATGACAATTACGATGACTATGATTATCATGTCATTCAACAGTTCAAACCATCAAGACTATTACGACGATTGCTGTAATTATGATTATCATAAATCCTTAATAATCTTGAAGAGATTAAACTTGTTTTTAAGGATTTGAGAGAAGATTCTAACAATTTTAATAAGAATTTTAATAGATTCAATTAAAAAAAGTGGTAAGGAAGACATGAAAAAGGTCCATAATCGATTCTTTAATGTGAAGTGAGGGGGGCAGAATTCAACTAATTGATCTGGATGAATTTATTGAAACACCTACTGAAATTTATTCTAAAATAGTTAGTAAAGCCTTAAACTTCCCAGATGCATAATAAAATCTATTGATTCTAAATCTTCACGAGGGTCTTACATTTGTAGTCAACAAAATAAAATGATTGTAAAGATAAGAAGAAATATTCCGATCCACAAAATTGGGTAATAATTGATTCGATATATTTTTGCGAGAATTCCTTACCTTTTTGTGGATTTCGTGATTATTTCATGTGGAGATTTCTCAAATTTTGTAACAACAGTTATGTCACGCTCTCCGCGTGTAGGGAAGATTTCTTGTAGGATAGAAATTGTTGTATTATTATCTGACTCACAGGAAAGGCCACCCGAGAAAGGACTCTGAGTTTTTTTGGGCCCGGAAAATTGATTTATGACATGATTCTCTAGCCATCACCATCATGCTGATTTGTTTCTTTATTTAGCTTACTTAGTCGTACTATTTAGAACCTAAGATACTTATCTTGATTTATTTCTCTTATTTTAAATATGCTTTCTTACTCGGGGAAAATCGATTTATGACATCATTCTCCGACCGTCATGCTGATTCATTTTTTTATTTAGCTTTCTTAGTCACACTATTTAGAATTTAAGATACTTATCTTGATTGATTTCTCTTATTTTAAAATTCTTTCTTAATTTGAACTCTTGTTTTGAATCTTTTAATTTTTATTTATTTATTTTTGCTAAACGTCATGTTTTATTAACCTATAAAAATAGGCCAAGATACCAATACTCTTCGGTTTTGACGATGAATTCATTGATTAATGAGTTTGCCTATTCGATGTTTCTTCTTCCTCACCTGACCTGGCATTCCGTGTCTTTCCTCCCTCCCTCCCTCCCTCCCTCCCTCTCCCTATTTCCCTCGTTTATTGCCATCTGATTTCGCTTCAATTTTTACGATTCTGAAACAACTCTGCCATGCACTTTCATTCTATATTATAAATTGCTAACTATGTTTCCTACGCTTAGCAAAAACTCTTAAAATATTTTGTGGTAGCGCCATTTAACACCAAAGCTCATTTTTTAAGCATTTGATAAAGTTGACTAGGTTTGACCCCAAAAATAATAATATTAAGTTAACTACTTGCAGTTTTGGACATAATCAGTAGATAAAGGTGCCTTGGAAGTCCTAAACCTTATATAGAAAATGTAGTCAAGTTCTAAACCTTTCAATTAATCTGTTCAAGCTTTAAACCTTTTTGAAAAAGCACAATCAAGCTCTTTTAGTGTACAAAAACTTAGATTGTCTCTGTGGCAACCTTAAATTTTATTTGTTTGGAAGAACTTAATTATATTAATTGAAAGGTTTAAGACTCAATTGAATTTTTCAATAAAGGTTTAGAACTTCATTGCAGCAATTAAAAAATTTATGACTCGATTGTATTTCACGGATAAGTTTCGTGACTTGTGGAATAATTTTCCCGTTATAATCTTCATAATTGATCTTAGGGATAATGACAGAAGGAGTGTTAAAACTTGTGCCAGGTTTGGCATGTGTAAGTCCTAAAACTTTTTTTTCTTATCATTTAGTCTTAAAACTTGTTCCAATGAGGTAGTTGAATCTTTCCATTGCCACACTAGTTTCAACTAATATGTGGTATATATATATATATATATATATATATATATATATTTTTTATTGTCAATTTTCCTTGTTTATTGTAAACATGCGGTCTTGATAATTAAAAGAGAACATGTTAAAAAAAGAAGAAGAAAGAAGAGAGAGGCCTTGAGGGCCTTTGTACTGGCGGGGGCCAGCAACCCTTCCCTTGAACCTGGTGAGTTTGGCTGGCCCTTGCCAAGCCATTAGCAGTTATGAAACTTGCATTCCTCTGCACCACATGAGCGTATGCTCGCCCTCACCCAAATCTGACATGGGCAATAACAGGCCATCGCTTTCTTATGGCAAGGGCCACAATCCTTGCTAGTGCCCTGCAAGGGTCGAATGCCCTTGCCATGGTCCCTGGCGAGTGCCGATTGCCCTCAATGTGACCCTGACAAGGGTTGTCGGCCCTCGTCAACAGCAAAGGGAGCGGCACTATGTAGTCCCTTTCCCCTTTCACCTGCAATCTCTTGTAGGACCTTTTTTTTTTTCTAATTTTTCATTTTCTTTAATTTTCTAGTGTTGGATTTTTTTTTCCTAATTTGTAGTCCTTTTTATCAAATTTTCTGATGTGGCAATAGTCAAAACGGAGCCCTCATGTGCTGGAGGAAGCACCATCACCACGTTAACAGCCACGCAGGACTCAAAAAATGATAAAGAATGCACTATTTCCATCTATAAAAGGCAGACGACTTAATAAGTCCAGAATTGCATAAAGCGTGGAAATTTACGAATTAAATGCACGTAAAAAAGGTTTTAGGACTTAAGTATCGAACCGACACAAGTTTTAAGACTCATGTCATTATCTCTTTATCTTGCACCTAATAAGATTTAAATCTGAGCCAACCTCTTTAGCATCATTTAGAATCTAGATAAGTTAAAAGATGTTAATTGGAGCTTAACTTCATGTTAATATTTGTACTTCAGTCACAGTATTAATGAAACATTACGCTAGTCTAAAATTTGAAAATAAAAGAAAATATAGCAAGTTTTGGAAACTTTTGAAGAAGTTTTGATATATGTGTTAATATGTTTATATTAAGGGGTAATATCATGAAAAATCCCAAATTGATATACTTGTTACAATTTTACCCTAAATGATTACAAAAAACTCTAAATTGGTAATTTGTAATAAATTTACCCTAAAATAATTTATAACTGTCAAGAACCCCAAACTCTTATATTTGTGACAAATATATCTTCCATTAAATTGAATTAATATCATAAAAAATCACAAAATTAGTACAATTATGACAAACTAAGAATAAAATCTCCAACCGGTACACCAGTGAATTGTCACATGTCATTTAACTCAGTAATCAAACAATAAAATTTATAAAAACTAATAAAGGGTAAATTTGTCACAAATATACCAATTTGGGTAAATTTGTCAAAGGTAAACTAGTTTGAAGTTTTTGGTGGACAAAAAAATGAATTTAGACTAAATTTAGACTAAATTTATCAGTGTGTACTAGTTTTGGTTTTTATCGTGGTATTAACCTCTGTATTAAAGAAGTGGCTTTAAGATAAAAGTTGAGATTTGTAAAAAAATGATGAGTTAACAAAAGTCACCCCATAGATTCTCAAATTGTTTAGCTCAAACCATTAGTGACAAGAAATTAGATATGCCATTAAAGAAGGATGAGTGCAAATCTTTTCGACTAGTAAAAGCGGTTGCTGCGTTGAATGTTGCCCTCTAGTTTTCTACAATTGGCATGTCCTAGAATCACCTCCACAATTTTGCAATCTTCAATAGTAAAACTTTTAAGGAGGGCCACTCTGAAATATGCTTCCCATGGCAAAAACTTTTGAGTTTTGGCATATTGTGAAGACATAGAGCAACAAGTTGAGGAATTACAATTCTATTGGCTACTTCTTCAGGTTCCTCTTTTTCTTGGGCAACAATGTACTCCATCTCTCTGCAACCAACTAGATGAAGATGTTGGAGTTGTCCCAAACTTTTTGCCATAGACATTGTAAAAAGGTTTCTTAGACGTGGGCACTCCTTAACTATTACAGAAGTAAGGCTGTGAAAGCAAATATTCAGCAAACCCTCATTCTTCCATATGTCTGTCAAATTTGGGAGATCAAATAAAAATAGCTCCCTTAATGGACTGCTTCTTGCAGCTTCTCTCTCCATGAAACCAAGCCCCCCGAGCGCATAAATGCCTTCTATCGAATTGCATGACACCACTGTCAAGGACTCCATATAGTGAAGCAACCTCTTCCACATTAATGAAGGAATAACTTTCAATAGGTTGTGACATTGCTTCACCTCAAGGACCTTTAAGCAGCAAACGGACTCATCAGGCATCTCATTCTCCCAAAATTCTCTCGATTGAATTCCTATTAGACTTAGCTCTTCTAATCTGGGAAATATGACCTACAAAAGCATCACTTGGCTAAAGTCACAATATGTGTCATAGAAGCAAAGTTGCTTATAAAACGAGAGCATCAAAAGGAAGAAACCAAATCATATGAACAATGAAATTGCTAAGATAAGGGAAAGAGGAAAACCTTCTCGTCAAATAAAGAATATGAACCTTCATCAAAATCAGGAGCTCCCTCATTCATCATCTCCACACTTGGCGCCTGCGGCCTCAATATAAATGCCTTGAGCTTAGTGCACTTCAGAATTGAGAGATTTCTCAGGGAGGGAAACCTGTATGCACAATTTCCTGAGCTGAAACTAATCAAGCTCTTAAGGGAACAAAGCTTTAATGTACTTCACCCTCTTCCATTGCAACTACTTCGCGCATGTCATTGCAATCAAAAATATTTAGCACCTCAAGTTTATCAAGAGTCCTGACTGTGTCATTTGTGAAGAGATATCTCAAATTGTGGCAACAGAGCAAGCTAACAGTTGTCAAACTAGGAAGACCCAACGTTGTTTTGTTTCTGCTTGTCACAAGCGCATCCAGTCTTGGCAAGTGCAACAACTTCACTTCTTTTAAGCCTAGGAGGACAAGACGTTTTTGTCTTTTCTCAGAATCAATCACGACATGTTCCATTAATGCTTCAAAGAGGTACACTTGACAACCTCAATCTTTTTCAAGCCCCGGAACCTCTCTATTAAAGTCGATGGAAAAATATGAGACAAATTTTCACTATCTCCAACCATGATGGATGCCAGTTTGCCAAATGATTCTTCAGGGAGTTCATTGTGCCATATCCTCCTCAGCCCGCACAATGACAAGAGCGTTAACTCCTCCAACCTTGGAAAAAAAAAAAAAACCTGTATGAAAGGACCATATGTTAGTTTCACGAACATGGAACTCCTAAAAGTCCTGATTTGGGTGCTCTATTATATTAATGTATTCTCAAGAATGAAGTTGATTACCCAAGATTATACCATTACAGAAAATGATAGATGCTTGTAGTTGCAAGAGGCTTCACGGGACATACTAACTAGCAGCTTCATCGGCGATAAGACTACAGTTGCCAAGAATAGTTTCTAAAATAAACATAAGATAGACAATTCCAAAGATATCTACTCACATTTTGATTGAATAAGATAGGCATGGACAAGCCAGAGTTGATAAGACCATAAGCCTGTTGTAAACCTGTATTAGTTGTCATAGATTGGTGCTTTCCTTCCAATGAAGAGAATGTCATCATTTTGGGGCATCCAAATATCCTCAGTCTTGTTAAGGATGGAAAGTGAATAGAATACTTTCCATTATAGAATGTCTTGAGATTTGGCAATTTTTCAAGAGATAAGGAGGTTAACAGAGGGAACTCCAAAGTGTTGGTGGTTGTAGCTTCCTTTGATTCTTGTTCTTCTTGCGCATCCATAATTTCCTCCATCAGTTTACAACTCGTTATTTCAATTTCCTTTATTTGCCTAAGTGCTTTAGCCATGGAAGAAGAAAACACAAACCTAAGGTTCTCGCAATTTTGCACCCTCAGTTGTCACGCCCCGATCCTCGAGCACGCGCACATCCTCCACACTTGGTCGATTTTATAATGTGATATCCCAAGACTATGTATCGCCGACCCTTTCATTTATTAAGCACATGCGAAAGCAGTTCAAATCTCCAGACAATAAAATGATGGGATAGAAAAGCAGGGCCATATTTTTCATATTGAAATTTATAACCAAACTTTTATACAAAACACAAACCAGAGCACTCTACAACTTTTTACTCTAAACTTTAATCACATCAAAAAGGAGATTTCAAAATAAGATAAACTCTCAGCCATCCGGGCCATACTCAAGGCCCTTCTCGGGATTATCTTCTTCTCCCAAAAATCTTTCTCCTTAAGTTTCACCTCCGAGTTCTCCTTCGCAGACTCCTCCTCATTAGCTCCTCAACGGGGTCCTGAAATGGTTATCCAATAACCAATGAGACCACGTCCCAGTGAATTCTACCCCCTAATACCCGATTAGTAAGCCAATACACCTTAGGTTGCCTAAGCACATCACGAGTCAGAGGACTTATCTTGGCCTCAGCTTCTTCCTGCAAGTTAGTATATATATCAAATATACATCATCACATCAAATCACCCAATCAGATCGAATCATCGATCAATCGACTTAGTCGATTACATGTCATCCAAATTATCTCTTGATCGACCCTTTCCATACCTTCTATAAGTCTGATTAACATCCAAGACTACTCACCCTGGGTGATATATAGATAGTATGTTATATTATCTCCAAACGACATATAGAGTCATCGAGCTATCAAATCATACCGAACTGTCTCCAGATGCTCTGTAGAGTCATCGAGCCGGTAGATCATACCGTCCTGTCTCAAGATGACATATAAAGTCACCGAGCCGATATACACACAATTTATCATACCGTACTGTCTCCAGAAGCTCCGTAGAGTCATCGAGCCGGTAGATCATACCGTCCTGTCTCAAGATGCTCCGTGAAGTCATCGAGCCGGTATACACACAATTTATCATACCGTACTGTCTCCAGATGCTCCGTAGAGTTATCGAGCCAATATACATGCCATTCCAAGCAAACAATCAAATAACCGATTTTATCCTTTCCGATAAAATGTCGTGTGTGGTACACGATCGGCCCTAGCCAAAATATAATAATCTCCTTTTTATAAATCCCACCATATTCTGTATTCCACTAAAATATTTTTGGTATCATTAACTGATGCCCGGTTAATTTCCAATTAATTTTCCAAGATTACTTAAAATAATTCCCAAATAAATCATTTTCGCACAAAATAAAGCTCAATAAAATAAACGGACTGCACCACGACAATCAGCATAAAATTCTGGTCACCGGCCATCCCGGTTGAATTTTCGAAAAAATAAATAAATAAATAAATAATTTCAAAAATAAATAAATAAATACTAAAAATCCAATTTAGGCTAATATTGCCTGATTGGACGCCAGAACGGATCGGGAAAAATCCCGAGATGCATTCAATAAATAAAAGTACGTCTCTACTTGCTAATGACTAAGTCTAACCACTTAACATGCATCGTTAAGTCACTAATTTAATTGTCCTAAACTAATCTAACCACCTAATTGCACTTAATTAAATCTAACCAATCCTTGAGCATAATTAGCAAACTAAGAAAGCATTAGTGAGTAAAACTCACTTGCACTAAACGAAGGCCGAGACACCGCGATGGCGACGCGACGGCGCGACGACGGCCGAAATCCGAATTTTCGGCGACGTCGACGATCACTCGGGCTAGGCCAAGTTACTTTGCAAGCCCACAGAAATATCTGGGTTCATACTAAACTTGGGCCAAACTTGGGCCAACTTGCTTTGCGGGCTGAACTGCTAAACTTCTTGGGCTTCAAGTGGTCTGGAATTGGACCATCTGTTGGGCCAAAGCTTGGCTGAGTTGTGGACTTCAATGGAGCTATTGGTTTCGTGGGCTGAACCTACGGCCACAGCTGGGAATTGGGCCAAGACGTTGATGGAGCTGGGCTACACTTGAGCTGAAGACGGGCCGGTTTCTTGGGCTGCTTTGGCGGATGAAGTGGCAGCGTGAGATGGCGCCAATTCGGTGGGCCTTCGAGCAGCGGAAGTCTTCGTTGGGGTTTTCACCGAGAGGAGCAGCGAAGGTGAAGAGGAACATGGACTGGCTTCGTGGTAGGGCTTCGCTGGCTTCGCTGGCTTCATGAGCGGAAGACACGGCCAAAGTTAATTTCGGTGGATGCTGCTGGAGGTTGACTGAACATGTGGCAGCAAGATGGAGCGGCTCCAATGGACGTTGGCCGAATTGTGGGCGTGGAGGAAGAAGCAGCTTTAGCTTCGGTGGAGAGAACGATGGAGCAGCAGGCGTGGCGCACGGAGAAGCTTCACGGTCAATGATGGGGCTTCGCTTGAAGTTTAGTTGAGCGCTAAGTTGACCGAACATGGGGCGACGAAGATGGAGAGAGAACTCGGTGGGGCGTGTGGCCGCTGCAGGGGAACAAGAGAAAGGGAAATGGTGGCAGGGGGCTTCAATGGCATGAGGGGAGCAGCTGGTGGTCAACAGGATGAAGTCTCGATGAAGGTTGGACTCGCGGGGGTTGTCTTCTTCGGACGAATGGCAACTGCGGTGGAGTTGCTGAGTCGGTCGCCGCTGGGTTTTCTTGGTAGCGTGAAAGAGATAAAAGGGTAATGGAGAATTTGCTGCCGAGGGGAAAGAAAAACGTGGGGAGGAAGGCGTGCGGATGGGAAGAGACGAGTGAGGGAGAGAGTTGCTGTGGAGATGAAGTTGGCGAGACTTCCTGGAGAAGCCGAATGAGAGGGGGTCAAGTCAAAACAAAATATCTCATTCATGATTAACAAATCATAAGTCTTCAGCCCAACCAATGGAGAATTTGCTCCAATTGCACCCAAGTTAATTCATTTTGTTGTAGATAACTATGCCCATTTTTAGCCAACCTTTCCAATGAGTCACTCAAGTGGCCAATTTCTCCACAATTCCACACCAAATGAAATCAATTTGAGGGCCAAATTGCAGTAGTCCATCACCCCTACGAATTTGCACCATCTCCTCACCATTTACTTAAATTTGGTGACCCAAAATTCCTCTAATAATGGCCCATCCGAATTTCCGTTAATTTTCGCAACGTCCGAAACAATTTTCCATAAAAATCCCAAACTTGCTGGAATTTCTCCGAAAGACAAGACGACATCCTATAAATGAATTGTGATATGCTCGAACGTTCGATTTCCGAACCGAATTCAACTTTGTGGTTAAAATCGATCGAACGCGATTTTAGTCCGATTCGACCTATCGGGTAGCTTTTAGGGATTTTACCGCCGTTATATCCCTTAATGGCTTTACCCAATAGATTGGTTAACTCGTGAGTGATCAGCTCAGAGAAAAAGGACCATAGGCGCGCCGGCGAAATGCCCATTTCATATATTCAGAACGGGGTTGAAATTCGGGATGTCACATCAGTGCCCTCAAGTTTTGAAAACAAAATGCTCTTCTTGGATTCTTGCTCCAAATGCGTCCCAAACTTGGTAAATGACTCAAGGTTAATTGGGTCAATTGCGACAGAATGACATCCCCACTTGCTATTTGTCCTTCAAGGTTGAATATTTCTCTAACTGATTGACATCTTTCGATGGTTATAGCTTCCAAATTCTGTAGCTTTATTAGCAAATTTGATGGGATGATGCTCATGAGGAACGTGCAATCCTCTACTGTCAGAAATTTTAGGTTGCTCACATCCAAGGGAAATTGAGAGTTCCATATCTCTTTCAATTTGGGAAGTTTAGACAGTGTCAAGAACTCCAATAAGGGCAGTGAAACCTTAAAAAGCCATAAGAATAACGTTACAATGCTTGTAACTAGACATTATTAAGATGCATTGCGCGTGAAAAATAATGAAGGAAACAATATTATATAATAAATTTAAAAATAATGGATGAAAAGCAGAATAATGGTTTTTGAATTTTATCTTAGTCTTCTTTAAAGTTTATCAACTTTACACTTACTCATCATTTATCTATTATGCATTTGGACTTTATCATGTCGAGAAAATCTCTTATATGTTTCGAAGATGACAATATAATCAAAGGCTATTAATATGTGTATGTGAGTATGTATGTAGAGCTGCTACTTACGCAAGCCATATGCAAATAGTGTTAACAACAAGACGACTGAGGCATGAATACGCTTTGGTTCTGCAAAAAGAGAACAAGCTATTGGTGGAAATAATGTCCAAATCTGGATGGACCTTTGTAGAAGGAGAACAAGCGCAAAGGATCTATAGGACATGAGGATTTCAATTTGCTTGGAGGACCTTGTTTGTAGAAACTGAATAAACACTACAAGGAAAATTCGTGAAAAGTCTAGAAGCATCGTTTTGTAAAAGCAATACATACTACCATACAAGCCTTTACAATCCTAGTGGGAAGACCAAGTCCTTTATCACTTTGAACTGAACTCAAGTTGGTGTTTCGCAACTATCTTCTAGTGTTGGAATCCACCATAAGCAGCCTGGAGTGAACTCGACCTATTTTGCCATTTCCGTGAAAGCAGAAAAGATGCTAAGTAAACTACAGAAGAAGAGTTCTCTACTTTGGGAAATGGTCTTTAATGATCCGCAGAAAGATGCCGATGGTTAAAGAAGGTCGGACCAATAGCCATTTGACTAGAGAAAACTTCCAACGAATACTTTCAAGGTATGAAGTCCTTAATAATATATCTAAGTGGTTGGTGGAAGTGGAAGAAACTCACGAACATCTCTCTTTGTTGCATTGAATTCTCTTGCTTTCTCGTGTGTAAAGTAGAGTGGTTTTAATTGTAGATCTCTATCGAGGATGTAAATATTTATAATTTGGAAAGAGATAATATAGTATTTGTGAGGGGTGCTCAAGTCTGTAGAAGCAACTTCAAAAGCTTCGAGCAGAAGAAGCACTTTCTGTACATGTTGTAACATCTCAAGAATTACATAGTGAATTCTAGTCAAATCGACACTATTAGAGCTCAGAAAATGAAGCAGGCCAAATAGAAGCTCGAACTACTGTACATTAGATTTGCATTTCTTCTATTCCTTAAACTCTTTCAATTCTATATGATAGAAGATTGTGGTTCTGCATAAGTGCACTTTCTTCATGTTTCTACAGCACAAGTGCACTTTCTACACACTATCCACATATTCACGAAAAAGTATTCAAGTTTCCTAGAACAACCAATTCACCTCCTCTTGGTTGTTGTGCCTGGTCACTAAATTGAGGTTATGGAATTTACCCCCTCACATTTTGCGCTTTTTGCCTAAATCTAAGAAACTCATGGCGTAGACTCAATTAATCTTTTTTTTTTTTGTCATTAAATATGGTCTCATATAATATCCCAAAGGATGTGTAAAAGAACGGTCTCACTTATTTTCTACCAAAAGCTCATGAACTAAATCAGCCAATAAAAACTATGATTAATACCATTAAAATTCCCAAATTGGTACTCATAGCACATTTGCTTTAAACTAATTTTCGTCTCATAAAAAAATCCCAATCCAATATTCCTAACCCAAATCTATCCACTGTTAACATGTTGTCTAATATCTTGTTAGAGTATAGGTGTCATTCTAATCTGTCAATCCCTATTGCATCTTTATTCTCTAGATCTGCCTTGTAGTTGTCTGTCATGGGTGTTGATACGTACACATTTTAACGGCATATTGGACAGAATATTAATGGAGGTTGATTTGGATTACCAGTTTGGCATTTTGTGGGAAAAAAATAGTTTGAAATAAATATGTTAATCGTGTACTAGGTTTGGACTTTTACTGGTATTGAACATAAAAACCTATACTTTTAATTGATTTGCTGGTGTAAATTGAGTTTGGCACTTTTTTCCATGGTATTCCAGAATAAAATTATGAGAGAAAGAATAAAGTAATCAGAAAAGCTTATTGTTCATGTGCATAGCATGGCCTAAATTCTAGTTTAGATGCATCGCGGAGTTGATGCCACATCGGCCAAAAGTCATAAAAAGGGTTCATCAATATGAGGTCCATGGTTGGCCATAAGATCTACGAACGTGGTCACAATAGCACCAATATGGGCATCAAAGTCAATTTGAACAAAGGATTTAGTTTTCCTATTTGAGGATGTAAGATGTGCTCTCTCGTCATAAAAGAAATTAATTTACGTGGAAAGTTTTGTAATGTAGCCAAGAAAAAAAAATACTTAATTTTTCTTACCTTTTCACCAAAAAAAAATACTTAATTTAATAAATGATTTTAGTCGAGCATCATGCTTTTGCGGTTTGGGTCACATGATAAACATAATTTTAAAGAATAATTTGAAAATGGTTTCCACTTTTTATTCAAACATAATAGTCACATATATTGTTAAATCCAAGCGATATTGCACGAATGAATGCTGGATATGTTTCTAGTTAATACTTTTAAGAAATTTTACAAAAAAAAACACTAATTTAAACATGTGCAACGCACATTAATTCTACTAGTAATATTATAAAAGTGGGCTTTTCTTTTTTTTTTTTTGGTCGGTATATTAGAAAAGCAGTTAGAATGAACATTTTAGGTTGATTTGTCCCCAGAAAAGGTCCATTGGCTACAGGAATTGGAATAATAAAAAAATTAATTATCCCATTCACATATCATCAATGCATACTTTGATTTCGTAGTCACATAACAATTTAATCAATTCACGTAAAATATATATAAAAAATTTAATATAATAGAACTTTTTGTAGAAACCCATTTTCACAAAGGTCCATTCACCTTCCACAACCTTTTACAACTATTGGGGGAAAAAAGAAGCAACTTACTGTGATTATTAAAAAGTCAATACATCGTATGGTCTTCTTTAAATTAGTTGATAACATAACACAAATAAATTGCGATGTAGTTAACAAATATATATATATATATATATATATATATATATATATATATATATTGTGCAGTCACATATTCAAAGCAATTCCATTTTGTAAAATTAAATTATTAGTCAATAAATGGATATTACCTAGTAAAATTATACAAAACTTCTATACATTATATCTTCAAAGTAGATATCTCAAAAAGTCAACATTTTTTTTTTTAAGTCCACATAACCTTCGGGGCGTCAACTAATACCTTTGAAAGGTAAAGAGGAAATTGAAACAGGCTACAAAAGTCGAAAACTTTAATCTGTTATTTTGTCTGTCTTTCGCCAGATTCCATTATCGAGGGTATCATTAATCTAGTAGGAAGCTAAATAATGCTTAAACTAGACACATTTCCATGACTTATATATCCAATTGAAGGCAATGTCCTTGTTTGTAACTCCCAGACCAGAAGACTAATTGCAGGAGGCTTTCTCCAACTGGAATGGTTTGGATGGGCAAAACGTAACTATTTTAAAAAGCATGAAATTTACCTGTTGTCCATTGAAGGATATGACCGAATGGTCCACGGTTTTATAGAAGCTTGTCATCTCTGGCAAGTTTCTTAATACCAACCTATGCAAATTGCATGACTGCACTTTGAGATCATCATTTATTTCATCTCTAACTTCATCTGCCTCGGCATCTGCAACAATTTGCTGCATTAAGTGGCAGTTGCTTATTTCAATCTCTTCAAGTTGCAATAATATTCTCATCATGGATAAAGGAAACAAATGTTTGATTTCACCACAGTTATCCATTTTCACAATCTGTAATTTGCTGAAGGATTCTGGGACAAGACAGCCACGACAAATATTCTCCAAGTTGTTTAGATTCTCCATAATCAACGATTCCAATCTCGTAAATGCAATGCAATGGACATTATCCATGGAGTGAACAATGTGCTGAGATGAGGGGCTATTTTGTACATGAAGATGTTTCAATTCCTGAAAACCTTCGATGCATAACTCGTGAATGCTATCGTGGCCACTTTGCAATCCGTCCAAGTGGAGATCTCGCGTTAACTGCAAACAGCGTTGTAGCCACTCTTCGACAAGAAGATTGCATGGATCCAACTTGAGCTTTAAATTTTTAGATTCTTCGGATTCATCTGACCAATCCCAGATGTCCCCTATTTGGATTTTATAGTTGTTCAATTTCCCAAATGGCAGATCTCTTGAGAGACTGGCTAAGTGAGGAATGGCAATGTACAAAGTGCTCAACTTGCTCATGTTCTTCAACTCAGCCAGGCTGGCGTTGCTTTGCGGTGCTTCATTCTCGGTCTCCCACCGATCGAAACTGTCTTTCATGTATAGTTCTTCTAAATTAACCAAGCTTCCAAGTACGCTAGGTTCGATAACTTTGAGATTGGTGCACCTTGTCAAGTCCAAAAATCTCAATTCTGTTAGTTCACCTATTTCTTTGGGCAGCCAAGCAAAGGTAGATCCAAAGAAGCTTAGGAACTGCAAACCTGTCAGCTTTCTAAGAATAGTCACGTCCTGCAGATGGCACCAATCAAGGCTCAGTGACTTAAGGTTTTTAAGGAACTCGATCGACGAAGGAAGAAAGGTGAAAGATAAGCGAGTCAAGTCCAATGTTTGGAGCTTCTCCATAGATTCAAAAAATGACTCGGGAATTTTGAGAGATGAGTTGTCTTCGACTAATAGAAGGATCCTCAAGTTTGGGCAGTCCAATTTTTCAGGAAGCTCATCAATGCCAACAAAATGGAAAGATATCGCAGTGCATTTTCTGAGCTCATCTTTTGGCCAATCTTTAAACCCATAATCCGTCGTCCCGACCAAGGCATTCCATTCCGTGTCAATAAACTTGTCACACATAGAGATGGCCATGTCAACAAATATGTCATGCATTCTGACACATTTAATGATGTCGTTATCTAGTAACAAAGAACAATCCTGCAGGCTACATAGGTCCGTAATCAACCGATCTCTAGCTTTTTCGATGGTCTTGCTGAATTTTTCAAATAAACCCAAACCCATGCAGTAGATCAGGGTATCCCTTAAGGAACCATTCCCTTTGTCTAGAGCACAGACCAAGAACAGTGATCTGATCCTCTCATCTTTTAAGTCATTGTAATTTAGTTCCACTATTGATTTTACATCCAACGCTTCTATTTTGGTCAAAGAATTCCTCCATGCAGCAAATGTCCATGTTTCAACCTTTTTGCCAACGAAACAATCAAAAGTGGCAAGTCTCCA
The DNA here is from genome assembly GCA_017140325.1 of Eucalyptus leucophloia subsp. euroa. NCBI lineage: Eukaryota > Viridiplantae > Streptophyta > Magnoliopsida > Myrtales > Myrtaceae > Eucalyptus > Eucalyptus leucophloia. The sequence goes on along the minus strand of CM029469.1, from coordinate 28,451,647 downwards.
CAATTCTTAACCACTCCATCTATCAAGGTCTTAAAGTCAGGATCGTTAACTTTGTTCCCCACTATCCTTTCAAAAAGTCTCCATGCTTCTTCATGTTCTAACTCACCAAGTCGGAAGTCTTGGTCAGAGCACATGTCAACGCGCAAAACATCTCGGTATCTAGACGTTAGCAATAGCTTGCAGCCTCTTACTTTATTTTCGTCTCCACAAGGGATTCCAACATCCTTCAACTCTAACTTCTTCCATAGATTATCTAAAATTATGAGAATATTTTTCTTAGGATCACTCTCCAACCGCCTACACAAAATATCTGCTCTTGCATGGACAGTTTCCTCATTCATTATTTTCAGACCCAATGCATAAGTGATATCTCCTTGGATTGTTTTTAGATCTGGATTGCGCGATACATTTGCCTTGACAACCACATCAAAGAGGTTCTCTTCCTTTACTTGCCTTTCTACGTCCTCCAAAAGCTTGGACTTGCCAACCCCACCTGGTCCATACACCCCAACCACACAGATCTTGTCATCAACTATAGCCTTCATTATATCCTCTGTGATTGAAGCCCTTGACTCTAGGACATCTTTCTTGTCAATCGATCTTGCAGCGGAAGTGGTAGCAGTGACAATTCCGGTCGGAGTATTCTCATAGGAGACCTTCTGGAATTCAGTAGCTGGGCTTTTCTCACGGAGTCCTTGAATGACTTTAGTCATCTTATTCACCTTCCTGCCAATGGGATAGCGCACCACAAGGTTGGGAAGCCACCCGTGGAAGCAAGCAGTTTTTGCAGTTTCCTCATGTTTTAACAAGTTTTCTGCTTCCTTAGCCTTACTCTCCACATTCTCCAGCCAATTCTTGACATCAGAGTATATAAGTTTTCCGTCATAAACAGCTTCATCAACAGAATGTTGCACCCTTTCCCTTGTAGTCTCCAGCTCCTTGACTCCGCTTTTGAGATCTTTGACGTATCTCTCATAGCACAGTACGTACGCAAATTGACGTCCAATGGGAGCAATCAGGTACTTACCGAGTTTTGACGAAAGATCCGATGTAACAGAGGCAGCAAATGCGGCCATAATTTATTCTCTAATCTCTAGGAGTTCCTTTTCCCTCCCTCTTTTGTTCCTCCGCTGTTGCCTCCTTCTATTCTTTGCCTAAACAAATGGTTGCGAATGAAACTGAACGCAGAACATAATTAGTCACTCGATGCATGAAAAGAAAGAAAGGGCAAAGTGATAACACAATCAAAGCAGCCAAACAAAACCAAGCTTAAACAATGAGTCGGGCTCTGAGACGCTTTTGGGGCAATTGGCGAGAGTGTGAAAGCGTACGTGGAGTTGCTGACTGCCGAAAACAGCATGATAGAAGAATCGGACGATGATGATTAATATTTTGGAGTGGACTGACACCATAACTAGTGGCTCGATATGCTCGGGGGCAGGTCTCGCTTGACTCTCAGGAGCACCATTTTTTTTATAGTACGCGAAATTGTAATTTGAGCCTCAAAAGAGATATAGACCGTGTTAACAATTCAGCAGTCGAAAAAACGACATCATTAACTGGCCCAGTGCTGAGCAATCTGCCGAAACAATTGGGTAAAAAAAAATATAATCAGGATTCATTACGACCGATTAAAAGCCGTTTCTTCAAAATGAAAACAACTTATAAGAAAAGGCGGTCCCTCAACCTACCCAAATTGAATATGCAATCCTACCGAGTGAAGCCGTACAGTGGTAATTCCGAGGCCGTATAGTGGTAGTTCCCAACATTCAAAAAGCATAAAAAAAAAAAAAAATCAAGGACCACCATGCCGTAGTTCACAGTAGCAAAGTGTATTTGCTGACCAACAAGCACGTTTCTCCATTTAAAAAGAGGAGTTCCAAATGGTTCCAATTTCCCCACCAAAAAAAAAAACTTTCTTTTTTGTAATCGGTAAACAATATACACTATTTTGTAAAAGCAGGGGAAATTACACAACATCCTTGCACTTTAGGGTTGGTACATGTTCATTCTTTGATTCAGCTTTTATATTCATCTTATTAACATGGGGACGGTGCGTGACCCCCTGCCCTGAATAGAGCAAATTTTCTCCATAAAGAATGCATTGCGAGGCATTCGCCAGGGTGACATGCGGCGCAAGATGAGGCAGATATTAGCCCTATCCGGCGCCGCTAATCCTCCAATTTGTATCATTTTAAAATATCATATTTAGTTAATCTAACATACATTAATCACAAGCAATATTATACAATGCGCATTTCTATGGAGTATAATTGATCGTAGTAAAATTTGACTAAACTTTAGATATAAAACTAAGGTAAAATTAATATATATATATATATATATATATATATATATATACACACATGTTACTAAGTGAATAGTACCAAAAAAAAGTTACAGACAATTAATATAAATAAGTAGAATTCAATCTCAAGATTTTGGGAAATTTTTTAAAAGTCTGAATCATATGAATTTGAAGTAGAACAGTTATTATGGGATTTTTTAAAAAAAAAATCATTTATACTTGTTACGCCGATCATAATTTGTATTATGCTATTTTGTAAGTAAAATTTATTGAAATTATTTTCATATGAAAAAAGTTGCCCAATCTGTGAAGATTACTAAAGGGAAGGGTTTTGGATATAGTAATTTTTCCTATCATTAATTCTTTTTAAAATACAAAAGCACAACCAGAATCATAAATTTATGAATTACTGAAAAGGGGGCCGTGGTGGCGGACAAAACATGAAAGATAAAGCGTACGAGGTCATGGTGCAAAACATCCTTAATAGCAAGTTGTGTTCCGTGACTCGAGATCAAATTTTCTCTCTGCATAAAATCAATTTTAATGATCGCAGAGATAATTTAATTAACAATTTATTGATTTCCGAACATGGAAGATCATTTAAGTTACTTAGTTTTTTGGTCGATATTAGTTACTTAGTTGACAACAAACAGAAGGGTAGTGATGAGAGAGAAGATAGGGTAAACTGGTTCTTCACTTGTTTCCAAATATAGAAGGTTACATTAATCGGTTAATAAAAAAAGAGGCGTGTATCCAATCAAAGAGGGGGTGGAAATAACTCCAACTAAGAAAAGATAGGGTACACTTATGACCAAAATGAAAGTGCAAAAGGTTATGTTTTCAAATTAAATAGTATGTATCTTGAAATTCTAGTTGCCTCTAACTCATTTTGAAGGACAGAAACTATAAAGATGCAAAATCATGTTCAAGATCATTATCTCTGTACCATAAACTGAAGCCATCTTGTTGACCAGATAAATTCGTGAACCATTTGTCCAGTCTTTTTAATGGAGAACCTTCAATCAAACTACAAACTTTTTGTTAATTAGGTAGCGATCCATGAAAATTTTGATGAGTACAGAATAATTTGAAGAAGATCCATTCTACTAATCATGTCAAAACCCTTCATCAAAATAAAAATCAATTACTACAAAAATCATCTGACTTTTCGTCTTCACTGGATAGATCATTGGATCAGTCTTACCTCGGTCATTTGTTTCTCTGAAAGTGGGACATATAAATTTCTATGTTTGATTAGTATTTACAATCTGAATGTTCAGAAATTATCATGATGTTGGTATACACTTTTGCTAATATTTTATGTTAAGACACGTTTGATGTAATGTCGGTGCTCATTTTGATCATATGTCATTTTGTAGCCTTAAAGAACGAACTTGAATCGACTTAGTTGATCTCAAGTAGGAGAACGGCCAAGATGCATAAAGAATTTGTGGCTTTAGAGTACATGTTATATTGGCCGAGCAAACTCATATAAAGGAGAATGCATTTATCTGAGGTTATGTCACATGGTAGTGGCACATACCACGTGGTGTAACAAACTCATGAAAAGCCAATCAGAAATGAGTACATAACACACATGGCGTTAAATAGGAAGAGACTTATAGCAGGTGAATGAAAATTAATGAGCTACATCACATCATCCCTACTGTGCGATATAACCTCATTTAAGATAATTTTCCTTACAAGGACTTGAGAAGGTGAAATTTGTTTGTTATTGGCAGGGGCACCCTCCCTGCCAAAGTCCAATGTCTTAAGGTGTAATTATCATGAGAATGAAAAAAATTTGCAAAGGTAATAGTAAACTCACGATTCAATACGGCAACTGAAAGCTGTTTCTTCAAAATATAAAGAAACTATAGAAAATGGCGGTCCTTCGACCTAGCTAAGTTGAGTATGCAATCCGACAAAGTTATGCCGATTTGTGATGAGTTCTCTATAGTGTAAGACCACCTTGCCCTAGTTCAGTGGACCCAGGTAAACTCGGTGTCAAATGTGCAAATTTTCCATTTTAGAAAGAAGCTCCAAAGGGTTCCAATATTCCCCCCCCCCCCCGCTCCCTTTTCTTATTTTAGTAATTGGTAAACAAGATACACTAGTTCACTTGGTCTTTCTGTATAAGTGACATAAACTTCTTATGGACTGACTACTTTTGGTTGGAGCAATGCGTAAAAAAAAATTCGTTACTCAATCTAATTGCATGTTAAATCGTTCCGATTTATTAATCCGAACCAAACACGTGTCAACACGAACAAAAGCAGGCTAATATAAAAACATTGAATAAACGTTAATGGTTCAAGATTATCTAGTCCGACACGCATAAGTGTCAACCAAAAAAAAAAAAGTGGGCTAATATATTAAAAAAAAAATTGAATAAACATCGGTATTCACATTTCACTAATATGTTAGTTTAAGATATCTTTGGTGTAATGTTGGTGTTCACTTTGATCATGTGTTATTTTGCAGCCTTAAAAGAATAAAATGAATTGGTTTAGTTGATCTGATGGGGAACTCCGCAAGAAGCAGAAAGAATTTGTGGCTTTAGAGACGCACTTTTTATTTTGGCCGTGCAACTCCAAGTGAAGACTCAATTAAATGAATTTTGTCTATTGTTGGCAAGAGCATTCTCTAAACCAAAGTGCCATGTCTTAATGGTGTAACTATTATGAGAAGGGAAAGATGTTCGAAGAAAAAAAAAAGAGAGGAGAAAGTGGAAACAACAAATCGGGCAGATGTACAGGGAAGTTGGGGGGAAGTTACCAGCTAAGAGACTCCGACACCAGCAAAAAAATCCCTTCCTCTCAACCGGTAAGAATACCCCCACTGAGATTTTCTTAATTCTTTTTGTAATTGGAACACGTGGCCCGCGAATCAAAGTGAAAAGGGCATTTAGAAATGATGAGCACAGAATTCATCACAGTGATTTTGTGCAATTTGCCCAGATCAATAATTGCAAGTGACCAACGGACAAAGACAAACGAAACAAGGCGACGAAAAATCACTTCAACGACACACAGCTCGCAATCAAGAAATCAACTGAAAAGTAAAATGGTTGCAAACTGCTTATGGATGTTCTCAAATTATTGGTCGTCGACGTTTTAATCGATAGACACTTAGGTGTTCATAGTGGAGATTTTCTTGTATATGACACCATTCTTTAAGAGCCACGTAATCATCTTCTTTACTGGCAACTTTCGCAAGATGTTTATATATGATGTGGGGTGGTCCCGTAAACTAAGATGTTTTCCTAAAACCCTTCCGGACAACTTTTGATTAATAAGTAATAATTTTTACGAGCACGTCATAAGATTGTCCTTTCTAGCTTAAAAATGCGTGGAAAGAGACTAATGTTTCTTTCTTTAATCTATCACCAGTACAGGACAAAATATAATCATAAAGGCCTAAGTAATAATTTCTTCATCGCCATAATTGATTAATTAAATACTCCTGTATTTGAAAATATCTCACTAACGGATTGCTCATTGTTAGGAACTTCCACTGGTATTGTAATTGATAACAAGCCTATTTTACTTGACCCTATGGACTCATGTGAAGCTTCTCTTAGTTAAATATGGCCCTTTTCACATGAAATCAATTTCACTTATATCATTTGAGTGTTTGGTGTGACCACTCCCCTTCAATCCCAAAAGAAAAGAACCATGCTCGAAAGTCGGCAATACAAACCAATTTTTGGTCAACAGAAGCATTTTGCTTTTTATTTTTTTATTTTTTATTTTATCTTTTTTGCATTAGTAAATACATCTTGAAGCATTCCTTTATTGAGTGTACATGTGGGGTGAAAAAATATGCCACATCTAACGTTTGGGGTAAAAAAAAGTATTTAATTATTCTGAGGAGGTCATCTATCAATTGGCAATGGTTGGCCTCGAATTAATTGATCGCAAATTGGTCTTTTGCTAATAGACGTTCTCAAATAATTGGTGTTTTTGCTAAAAAAAAAATTAAAACAGAAATTAAGGATAAAAGAAAGATTTCTATAAAAAAATAAAGAAATGAGAATACATAATTTTAATGAAAATCATAACGGAGGGTTATTAGCGTAACAAAATTAAAGTTTAGGGAGGGTTTATAGTTGAACATTTAGGGCAAGTGTGTACTACTACTCCCTAAGTCCGGGGGTCTCTATTACCTAAAGAAAATTCACGTGCACAGCCTACGCATATCTGGGAAAATATACAAATACAAAGTATGTAGTACAGTCTAAGTGCATGTACATGGTTTAAGATCATCCAATACGAACCGGGGACCTGTCAACCCAACAGAAGTGGGCTAATGGAAAAAACTTTGGTATCAACTTTTATTAATATGCCATTTTAAGGTATGTTTGATCTAATGTTGGTGGTCATCTGATTATGCGTCATTTTGTAGCCTTAAAGAATTGATTTAGCTGATCTTACGGACAACTCGGCCAAGAAGCATCAATAACTTGTGGCTTTAGAGATGTACTTATCATTGGCCGTGCAAACCCACGTGAAAACTTTATTAGTGAAAATTGTTTATTGTTGGAAAGAACATTCTCTTTACCAATTTCCCATGTCTTAAGATGTAATTATTATGAGAAGGGAAAGAAAAAAACGGAGAATGTGGAAACAACAAGGCACATGTACAAGGGAGTTGGGCAAAGTTACTAGGAAAAGCTCTTGATGAGTTGAACGGTTAATACTAGTATTGGCTTCACAAATTCCAGTGTATTAGCGTTGCAAAGCTCTCTATTTTGACAATCAAGCTGATTTGTAATCTATGTTTATCTCTACTTTTGATCACATGAATGTTCTTTACTTGCAATTTACTTTTCTGGTACAATTTATAAATCTTACTTTGGTACATATCATTAATTTTGTCCTTGATTTTGAACACGTGCTAAGAAAGTTGATTTCTGGCAAAAGAACTAGGAGAAGTGCATATGATCATGCACATTCTTTGTAACGCAATGGACATGAAAGGTGTGGTTGAGGTGCTATGTAGTGATCCAAATAACGTGAGGTTTCTACGACTTGCTTTGACCCACGATGAATTTCCTTAGAACTCAACGATGCATCATTTGATCTATTGTTTATGGAAAATATAAGCAATTTATTTCATCTTGCTCCCCCATTTCTACCAGCATTCTTCATGCAACTTCATTCGAATTTGCACGCGAGAGAAGGTCACTTGCTAGTAGGCTTTATGTCTGCGTTATTGGACAGATGACCTCCTCTCATACTGTCGCATCTCGTTGATAAAAGTCCGTTCTTCATTGTGTCAAATCATTAAAAGTTCTTAAAGGATGTTAATAAAATCATTTACAAATTTTTAAACAAAAATAAGAAATATATGTGAGGAGAATGTTGAAAAAATCACATGTGAATATCACTTGAATTATATGCATGCTTCAAAGGATGTTAGGGCCCTGCATTTTTTCACTCTTTTTTTTTTTTTTGTTTATAAACAGAAATTCTGTTTTTTTGTTCTCGGGAACAAAAAAAGAACAGAAACGTGTTTGGTTGCGTTTCTGTTTTTTTTTTGTTTTTTTTGTTTCGGAACTCAAAAAGAACATAAACGAGAAACAAAAAAAAATTATTTCTCGTTCCGAAACAATTTTGAAGAAACGATTTTTGTTTCTTGTTTCTTCTTCTCTCTCTTCTCTTTTCTTCCCTTTTCTTCTTCTTTTCTCTTTGGCCGGCCGCCGGCCTCGCCTCGGCCATGGCCGCAACCGGCCGTCGAGGGCCGGCGATGCCGTCGAGGGTCGGCAACCTCACCGGAGCATCGCCGGCCCCCGGTGAGGCTCGGCCTCGCCGGGGCCGGTGAGCCTTGCCGTCGCCGGGCAAGGCTGCCGGCCTTGTTGGCCGGTCGCCGAGGCCGGTGATCGGCCGAAATAAGAAAAAATAAAAAAGAAAGGAAAAAATGAAAAATAAAATAAAAATATTAAAAAATTAAAAGAAATAAAAAAAGAACATAAATTAACCAAACGTGTTTCTATTCATTTTTTATTCCCGGAACAAGTTTACCAAACGCATCTTTTTGTTCAAAAATTGTTCCCCAAAACAGAAACACTTTTTTCTATTTCTGTTCCCCAGAACAGCTTTTTGAACAGAAACGTTACCAAACGCGCCCTAGATGTTCCGCAATAAGTGAAAATCAAATGCTCTTTTGTATTTTCCAATAATGGTTTTCTCAAAGTGCAATATAAAATGCCAGTCAAATTTCCTCTCTTTCTCTCTCGTCTGTGCGAGCGCCTCTCTACCGCCATGGTAGTGTTTCCTTCTTCCAAACCCTAAGATCTCCTTGCCTTTCCATAACCATTTCCCATTTCACTGTCCTTTTCCATTAAGCATCCATTGGAAGAAAAAAAAAATTGGAAGAGAAAAGATCATACTAAATCTACAGATGTTGTTATGTCGAAATCTGAATAGCTAATCAAACAATGGGATATGTTGATCCAGCTCATCTGAGCAGCTTTGACAAATGGGTTGTGCCGATCTCGCCATCGAGGACTGCATAGGTTTGGATTTAGCAGTTTCTGTCTTTGATTTCACTCTTGGGGATTGGAAAACTGTCGTTTTGTTGGATCTTTCGCCCCGGGTTGTTTGTCTAATTTTTCTGCTCTCGAAGGTTGTGGAGGAGTAGAGGATGTCGTTGTTCTGATTAGCCACTGGTTGAGTGTTTCAAGTCTGGTCTTGGCAGTAGTGAAGGAGTACTGAGTGTTTGCTTTTTATGTGCCTGAGAAAGATGAGTATTATTGTTATTTCAAAGCAGGTAGATTAATCGATTCACATATCAAGTTAGTATCCATGGAGAGTAAAGAAGAAAATGAAATGCGAGTGGCAGCACTTTGCAAACGTCTGGGTTACCTTTGGTCTGAGGAGGACATTGTTGAAGCACCCACTGAAGTATCTCTGCAAAAAAAGGAGGAATGTAAATGTACACTCCTTGGCAAACTCTATTCCAAACCCAACGTCAATTACCCAGCCTTCGTATCCACAATGAAGAAAGCATGGAAAACTGAAACTGTTACCTGTTCACAAAAAGAACCTGGCCTATTTACTTTTATCTTTCAAACGGAGGAGGAAAAAGAAAGGATCATGAGGTTATCACCTTGGTCCTCTGCTAGTCACTTGCTGGTGTTGAAACAGTGCGAGCCGGACGTGTCAGAGCACTGTTATGAGTTTTCTAAAGCTGCTTTCTGGGTGCGTATTGGCGGTGTACCTCCTGGCTGGAGAGTGGAGCAAGTCTTCAAAGATCTGGGAAGTAGAATTGGTCGAGTTATAGAAGTTCACCTTGATACAGCAGATTACCATCAACAGAAAGGAGGAAGAGTGAGAGTAGAAGTTGACCTGAATGAGCCATTGAAATCGGGGGCAATTCTGGACATTGGATCCAAATGGCTTTAGGTGGAATTTAAGTACGAGCGCCTCCCACATTATTGCTATTCTTGTGGGAAAATAGGGCACTATGCCTCTGACTGTACTGACATTCCCTATGCGCAATCACCTTGGGGAAACAACAAAGTAGGGCTATATGGACCCTGGCTAAACACAGAAGCAAGTGAGCACAGCCCTTATTGGGAAACATTTTATGGCAAAATCGAAGAAGAAACTCCTGTGGAAGAGACTGTACCTATAACACCTTCCTCAGACAATGGCATGGATATTGCAGCTCATGAGGTAACTCAGAATATGCAGATGGTAACTTGCAGCAAACGAAGAATCGACAGCTCCTACGGCATTGAGATAACCAAAGAAAACGAAGGGTTTGTGAATATAATCAGAGAACACGGCAAATAGGTACAAAGCTCTGAACATCATAAACTAGTTATCTCAAAAGTTGGGAAATGTAGTAAGAAGAATATGAAGATTCAGAAGGCAAAAAAACAGAAGTGTATACCTGAGAAAACCCCTCTTTTGATTGATGATACTGAACTTCTGGAAACCCCTGTGAAGTTGATTGAAGATGAACAAGTACGGGCTTTGGTGGCTAGCCCTAATAAGCCATCAATGATGCCATGAAAATAGTGAGTTGGAATTGTCAGGGGCTAGGCAACCCCCTGACAATCCAAGAACTCAAAGCCTTAACGGCTAGAGAAAGGCCCAATTTACTCTTTCTTATGGAGACTAAGAATAAAGAAGCAATGGTGGATAAAGTTTGCAAAAAATTACAATTCCAGCACATTTTTCTAGTAAATCCATCAGGTAAAGCAGGGGTTTTGGCACTTCTGTGGAATGAGGAAGTATCTTTAAAGGTGAAAACTAGTTCAAAGCACTATATTGATGTGGATTGTACTGATCCAGACAGCAGGCAACATATGCAAATTACTTTTATACATGCATCTACTAATTTTGGAGAGAGACTGACCTTATGGCAAATGTTGGAATATCTCAAGCCTCATAACTCCTGCCCGTGGATCTGCATGGGAGATTTTAATGAGATTTTGTATGTCTGGGAAAAAGTTGGGAAAAAAGAAGCTGATAACAGTCGTATAGCAGCATTTAGAAACATGATCAATGACCTTTCTTTAATGGATATGGATAGTCATGGGTGTGCATTTACATGGGCGAATAACAGAGATGGGGAGGAGCTCGTTAAGAAATGACTAGATTGAGTACTATGTACTTTGGAGTGGAGACTTACCTTTCCTGAAGCTGAAGTGCAAGCATTTCCAGCTGTTGGTTCAGACCATAGTCCTTTGGTTCTTAGCCTCTATCCTGGGAAGAAGAAAACAAGAAGATCTTTCAAAATGGAGGTTTTCTGGACAGAGCATGCAGAGTATCATGATGTTATCCAACAAACATGGAAATCTGAACATGTCCAATCATGCACGCTATCAGAAAAATTGCAGCAGACATCAAAAGTATTGGTACAATGGAGCAAAGAGAAGTTTGCCAATGCAAGGTTGCAGATCAAAGAGCTAAATATGGCCCTCATAAAGCTTACTAATCAGTCTGAACAGCACACCAGCAAAAAGCAAAAGCAGAGTATTATTTTCCAGATTGAAAAACTACGAAGACAGGAGGAACAATTCTAGGGTATGAGGTCACGCATTAAGTGGATGCAATGGGGAGATAAAAATACCAGTTTTTTTCATGCATCAACCATACAGAGAAGGCAGAGAAATAGAATAACAATGCTGAAACTACAAGATTCAATCTGGTGCAGAGATCCTATGATACTTCGCAATCATATCCTATCTTTTTATAAAGAGCTATACAAATTAGAGGGTCTAAGGCACTATCAACCGATCCTCAACCAGTGTCCATCACCCATAACACAACACATTAATGAAGAACTAGTGGCTGTACCTTTGATGGAAGAAATTCAGGATGTTGTTTTTCAGATGGGAGCACTTAAAGCACCTGGCCCAAATGGCTTCAGTGGCATTTTTTATCAACACTCATGGGATATTGTGAAAACCGACTGTTTCGATTAGTTCGAAGTTTTTTCAGATAGGTGTTCTGGATCCCCTGCTTAACCGAACTCATCTTTTCTTAATCTCGAAAGTGAAGAACCCTGAAAACATCAGCCAATACAGACCTATCAGTTTATGCAACTTTAGTTATAAAGTAATCTCAAAACTTCTAGCAAACAGATTAAAGAAGTGGCTGCCATCCATTATTGAACCGGAGCAGTGTGCATTTGTTCAAGGCAGACAGATACAAGACAACATCTTCATTGTGCAAGAAGTATTGCACCAACTGCGCATCACAAAAAACAAGAAAAAACATCAGGCTATACTGAAATTAGATATGCAGAAAGCATATGACAGAATCGAATGGGATTTCTTGAGGGACTGTATGTTGCATATGGGGTTTTGTGAAAAGTGGGTAACACTCATTATGCAGTGTGTGTCTACAGTGTCTTTTAGTGTGAAGATTAATGGAGAATCCACCCCTTTCTTCCATCCTTCTAGAGGAATTAGACAAGGCGACCCCCTCTCACCTTATCTATTTATCTTGATTTCAAATGTCCTAACTTGGTTGATGAACAAAGCAATCACTGATGGCAGTATCCAAGGCATATAGATTAACAGGTTTTGTCCTAAACTTTCACATCTATTGTTTGCAGACGATGCAATATTTTTTTCTGAATGCTACTATTTTGGAATGTCAAAATCTAGCATTGATACTTAAGCAATATTGCTATGCTTCGGGACAAGCAATCAATTTAAACAAATCAAGGGTGTATTTTAGTGCAAATTGTCCCCTATCCTTGAAGAGAAACATGGCCACAGAATTAAGGGTCCCTGTGTTTGAAAAAATAGGGAAGTATTTGGGGATTCCTACAGACTGGGGACAATCCAAAAAAGAACTATTTGCATGGATATTGGCCAGGGTTAATACAAAGCTAGAAGGTTGGAAGGAAAAACTACTTACTAAGGCAGGAAAGGAGGTGTTGATCAAAAGTGTTGTTCAGTCCATACCTATGCATGCTATGTCCATCTTCAAGCTGCCCGTTTCAATCTGCAGAGCAATAGAACAACGAATTGCATCATTCTGGTGGAAAAAAGGTGATCATAAGAGGGGAATTCATTGGAAAAAATGGGAGGTAATGAAAACTTGAAAGGATGAAGGAGGAATGGGTTTCAAAGACTTGATTACCTTTAATTATGCCATGTTAGGCAAGCAAGTCTGGCGGCTATCAACGTCCCCTTCTGCCTTGTGGAGTAGAGTGTTGAAAGGAATCTACTTTCCTACAGGGGATCTTTGGACAGCAAGCACAGGCCTACGCCCCTCATGGGGATGGCGGAGTCTGTTAATAGGCCGAGACACTATCAAAGAAAACATCAAATGGTCAGTTGGGGATGGTCAATCTATACGCATTCGAGAAGATAAATGGCTAATGAAAGGGGTCATTGGAGGTCACACGAATCAAACAGAACCTACGATGGTTTCTAAACTAATAAAAACAGATGCCAGAGAGTGGGATGCACAGAAGATTCAACAATTCTATACTGTAGATACAGTCGAGGAAATTCTAGCTATCCCACTGAGCCCACAACCGCAACCGATTCCCTACTTTGACAGTAATAATTCGGGAAATATTATGTTAAGAGCGGCTACAATAAAGCAATCTCATCAACCACAAATCACAACCACAGTACGGCCTCATGTTCGTTTCGACCACCACGCACCTTATGGACCATAATCTAGAGTCTTGCTGTGCCCCCAAAACTCAGAACTTTCCTTTGGGCTCTCTGCCAAAACGCATTCCCACAAGAGAAAACCTATACAAACGAAAAATTATTAATGACCCATTATGCCTACTCTGTCATACGAAGGTTGAAACGTCTGAACATCTGTTCTTTCTATGTAAGTGGACAAAAGGTATATGGGAAGACCCAAATTGCAAAGGTATCAGTCCCACCAACAAGATCAGACGGACAGAACAATGGCTTATGGAAGCATTCCGAAAGCATACAGACGTACCCGAAAGAGAATATATCGGTCTGGTTTTGTGGCACATCTGGAAGGCAAGAAATGAATGGATCTTTCAATCAAAAGTTCCGAAATCTACAGATCTCCTGCAAATCGTACAAGATCAGCACCTTACCCTGATTAGAGGAAAAAAAATCCAGAATTGCGCTAACCCTAATTGCAATTTACCTAGGCGATGGAAACCTCCTGATCGAAGTGAACTGAAGATGAATGTCGACGCTTCTTGGATACCGGGTGAGTTTCTGTGCTCTATTGCTGGTGTCGTGAGGAATTCGTCGGGGCAAGTACTCGAGGGTTTCGCTTGTACAGCTAGGGTTTCTTTATCTCAAGAGGCAGAAGTTGAAGCCATCTCACACGGACTCTTTTATATCAAGGACTTACAGAAGCGGCACGTGGGCGACTTCCGAAGTCAAACACTTCGCTGGATATGCAAAAGTGATTGTTCCCCCGCTGTTGACCAGCTCTTGGGCCGGGCCGACATTCACTGGAATTTAAAAGAGAAGATCCTCCGGTGCAGACATGAACTGGATCAAATCAAAGGGGCTATGGTCAGCTGCTGTACCCGAGAAGAAAATGGTGCCGCGGATTGGGTAGCACAAAATTTTCGTTTACAAAAGCTTCCGCTGAACTGGTGGGTTAGTCCTCCATTGCCTTTATGGAATATTTTATGCTCGGACATTAGTCCTATTTCGCGTTGTAAGACTTTTATTAAGTGAGTATAAATCATGACATCTTTCGTCCAAAAAAAAAAAATCAATTGTAATATATTATAGAACGAAAGTGGGCTTTTCTGAAGGAGCAAAGTAGAGATGAACTTGCTATTATGAGCTTTGAGTTTGAGAAAGAGTTACCTTTGAGTAAGTCCAAGTTGTTTCCGAGTCCCGAAAGACTGCACACTCGAAGGATTGCCTTCACGCCTCGAGCTGCAGTTATCAAACAAAGTATCTTAGAACAAAATGGACCGCGTGATTTTGCCGCGATTGGCGTGGTGTTCTTACCGATGCTCTTCTCCTCTTCAAGCACAAGCTCTCGCACTCACGCACAGCTTTTACCTTGTCCCAGTGGATGAACCCCCATGAGCAGGGTATATACGGAATCTCTGATGAGCCAATTTACTTATTTAACCCTAACCTTTTGTGCAAGACCACCAAAATAATTCCTTCCTCTAAATTGGCAAGAATAACCCCATTGTAGGCTTCAAGAATATTCTCTTGATTCTCTTTATCCAGTTAGAATTCATCACACTATCATAAAGAAAATAAAGAGTAGAAACTAAAAAGAAAAAGCGAGACATAAAATTTTATCTTGATTGATCCTTAAATTAGAGTTATATTCAATGGAGAATTTCACTATAATTAACACATGATGCATCTCAATTATATTCCTTAATCATAAGAGCGGGATCCTCAAATTATGTCCGAATTTAATCGGCTCTATTAGTACTATGGAAAAACAACAAAAGGAATAGGAGACATTGTTGTCCTCAAAGGAGCTTGTAGTCTGCTATGGACTTTATTATGGCCATTTAAACCGTGCCGCGTACTTCAATAAAAGTGCAAAAGGACAAGGATCCATGATTGTGCTTTAAGAACACGCAGCGGAGGGCATAAAATATTCCATAACTCGGACATTAGTCCTATTTCGCGTTGTAAGGCTGTTATTAAGTGAGTATAAATCGTGACATCTTTCGTCCAAAAAAAAAAGAACACGCAGCGGAGGGGGACCACATTGTGATGTCCTTGATGCTTCACGTCCGAATAAGGCCACGGATAGACATGCAACTAGTAAAAAGACCAAGATGACACTAAGTTTACAATATTTATTAAACAATTTGAGATAAGGACGGCGTCAATGTCATGGCTATTAATATCAAAGCCTTTTAGAAGACCATTTAAGAATTATAGTTTTGAAACAGTAATTACTTAAATAACTGAAAAGGATAATTTGATGCGACTCATCAAAGTCACTTAGATAGACACTTTAAAAAAAGTTATGTCCATAAATTGATCTTTCATAAAGTTTTGACAATAAAATGATCAATCTTAAAGTTTTAGCATGAAACATTTTAAAATAATATGATACGTAATTTATATACCGAACACGTAGTTAAAAGCATCAAGTTTTCACAAATTGAGAAATTGGGGTGATTCCCAAAAGGTCTCTAACTTCGATCCTTGCCGTTCATCAAAGAGAAGTAAGCCATTTGCACAAATCTCCAAGATCCGTAGTTCAATCTCAAAATAGAGCAAGGCCAAAGAAGAAGCAAGTGTAAACTAACAAGAGGTGAGAAAAAAAAAAAAACGTACCCACTTCCCTTTTCTTTTCTGAGGAAAACAAATAGACGTTTCTCATTTATAAATGAAATTATTTGAAAAAAAATTGTATATTCCATGATTTTGCTTTTGAGTCTAACCAAAAAAAAAAAAAGAAAAGTAGTGGCAAAGTCAATTTAATGCTTTTGACTTATGTAACTGTTTTCTCAATTTTCTAATTTTTAAAAAATTAAGAGCACAAATTTTATGAATAATCAATTTAATGCCAATGATTTATGAACGATCAGTTTGGTATCAAAATTTTCAAAGATCGCTTTATTGATCCAATATGCAATTTTTCCTAGTTTGGACACTTCATATGTGAAGCACATGTAATTTTCTGATATAAGGAAAAAACGCGGGGAAGGGGGTGGGGGGTGGCGAATTTCGTGCTCTCGCGGGCTTAGTCTAGATAATTCTAATTAAGCTTAGGGTCTCCGGTTCACTTTCTTTTGTTTTGTTTTGTTTTGTTTTTTGTTTTTTTCATTCTTCCAATGGAAAAGGATATATTCAATACCTTAACGAACTGTATAGCAGTTTTTGGACCTCAAGATAACATAATTATTATTTCAACATTTGTTCACTTTATTACTTAACATATTATTTATAAATCATATAATATGGGATTATATTGAAATACTTAAATCGGTGTTATCATTTTATAACTAATATAAAAATAGTTAAAATTGATAATCTAACATTAGTTGAGTGAGTGGGAGAAAAGAGCAATTTTTTAGGAATAGCTATATTACAGTCTAACCAAGGTGAGATAGCAATAACGTCATATGAATAGCCATTACAGTTTATAATGGCTGTAATAGGATTGTACTCTAATAGTTATTATTGCAAGCAAACATTATAATAGACAGTCGACCTACAACAAATTTGCAATGTAACGGTCATTATTGTAACCAAACATGTTAAGATTTAACTGAGTAACCAAATTCTCATACATATCACCGAAACTCTAATAAAAGGCCTAATAAGAATTCCAATAATCCTATTTAATACAAACTTATTTGACAGATTATAATTTGGGATGATTTGTTTTTAGAAAAATAAATAAGTACATGAGTATCTTGCGGATTGGCAGAGAAAAGTTATATTGAGAGCATCAAATTAACGTGAATGAGTGCTCAATGGTGGCACTAAAAATTCAATTATGTCTAATTTAACTTGCATTCTACAAAGTTTTGATCAAATTTGTAAACATGATATATAGTGGAATTTTATGCCGCTTATCCTGAGGAGTATGTTACACCAACCAAATAATGTAAATCCTGTTTCTAATATACTTTTCTATCTTCTGACGTATTATTGTTTGATTCCTTTTTCAGCAATAATCAGGATAAATGTAATGATAAGGAGATTCTTTTCTTACCAGTTTGAATTATATGTATTTTCTTATATTTCCCGATTTTGTTTGTCTAATCTACCTTCAGCAAATTCACCATGAAATCCATAACATTTCAAATATTTCGCAAGTAATTTTTTTTTCTAAAATATGAAATAAATTCTAAGAGACAAAATGTATAAATTTCAATTGATCCCATGATCCTGCATGGGTGTCAAATTCCTAGTTGTTTTGAAAGTGAGGGCAATTATTAGGTCCATGTATGTGTGTGTGTGTCTATATATACATATATATGGTACAACAATTATGACACTGAAATTATCCTCATCTTGATTTTGCTGGGTGAACTTTTGCAAACTTAGGATCGTCTTGGACTTTTCACATCTCACAAGTCAATCCATTGTCACAATCTATGGCAGGTCCTTAAAGGACGATGATGTCTGCTTTTGCTTTTGCCTTTTTTTCCACCCAAAGTAATATTAATGTTGCGAATTATTTGTTCCTAGAAATATGGTGCATTTCACATGGACATATAACATTTGATTGAATGAAATTTTGTTAATTTAGGACGGTTTTGGTATTTTCATGTCTCTCATGTCCATCTGTCATTTTATTTGAACAGGAAGTAGCAAAAGTCTCCATAGTAAAGTCCACAGTCCACTATAGGTCCTTAGAGGACAATAATTGTCCACTAAATCGTGAGTCGTGTTAGATTTTTTGCGACTATAGTTATTTAAATGAACAATCTTTCGAAAATGGTGATAAATAATGTTTAAAAACTTTTAACATTAAAGCAAATGTATTACAACAATTATGACACCGACATTATCCTCATCTCCATTTTTTGGGTGAACTTTTGCAAACTTAGGATCATCTTAGACTTTTCGCATCTCACAAGTCCATGTATATATATATATACATATATATATATATATATATATATGTATGTATCATTGAATATATATACATATATATACATACATATATATATATGTATGTATCATTGATCCTACTCTACTCCTATTCTAACTCTCACTATCAGACTTTTGTTATGTTTCCTTATAAGATGTGGGAATCAAAACTCATATTTGAAATTAAATTATCTCCATCCCCCTCTCCCATCCTCTCCCTTTCAATGTGAGAAGGATGCCAATAAACCCCAATGGTTTGGTCCACGTATATGTTTACTTTACTCAATAATGAGATATCTTCCAAAAAATGGTCCTCCATGTTCCGGGGAAAAATCATTACAGTAAAACTTTTATTAATTTATTAATAAGCACTCTAGAGGTAATTCCTTTAAGAGACAAGTTGTGGCTATTTTGATCTTAAAAAGCCGTGGTTATCTTAACTTTTTCGGTCCAATCAAACGTTGTATGGCCAATAGTAACATTAGCATCACTTTCGGAAAAAGCAAAAGGACAAGAAGATAATTATTGTCGTCTCAGGACTTGTAGTGGACTGTGGATCTTAATATGGAGACTTTTGCTAATTCACCTCCAAATAAAACAGTTGGACATGAGAAACACGAAAATACCAAAATTGTCCTGAGTTCACAAAAGTTCATCCAATTAAACATTGCATGTCCATGTGAAACGCACCATCTTTCTAAGAGCAAATGATTCACAAAATTAGTGTTACTTTGGAAAAAAAAAAAAAAAGGCAAAGGGAAAAGCAAACATTATTGTCCTCTAAGGATCTGCAGTGGAGTGTGACAATTGATGGACTTGTGAGATACGAAAAGTCCAAGATGATCCAAAGTTTGCAAAAGTTCACCTAAAAAAATCGAGATGAGGACAATGTCGAAGTCATAGTTGTTGTACATCATTTGTTTTTGTGTTGAAAGTATCTAAACATTATATAAGTATCACAATTTTTGAAAGATTGTTCATTTAAATAGCTCCGGCCGCAAGAAAAAAAATCTAACTTGGCTCACGAGTTAGTGGACAATTATAGTCCTCTAAGGACTTGTAGTGGACTGTGGACCTTATTATGGAGACTTTTGCTATTTTGCATCCAAATAAAACAATAGATGGACATGAGAGACATGAAAATACCAAAATCATCCTAAGTTCACAAAAGTTCATCCAATCAAATGTTACATGTCTATGTGAAATTCACCATGTTTCTAGGAGCAAATGATTTGCGACATTAGTGTTACTTTGAGAAAAAGAAAAAAAGCAAAAGGAAAAGCATACATTATTGTCCTCTAAGGCTTGCAAACAATTGATGGACTTGTGAGATGCGAAAAGTCTAAGATGATCCTAAGTTTGCAAAAGTTCACCCAAAAAATGGAGATGAGGATAATGTCGGTGTCATAATTGTTGTAATACATTTGCTTTAATGTTAAAAGTTTTTAAATATTATTTATCACCATTTTCGAAAGATTGTTCATTTAAATAACTATAGTCGCAAAAAATCTAACACGACTCACGATTTAGTGGACAATTATTGTCCTCTAAGGACCTATAGTGGACTGTGGACTTTACTATGGAGACTTTTGCTACTTCCTGTTCAAATAAAATGACAGATGGACATGAGAGACATGAAAATACCAAAACCGTCCTAAATTAACAAAATTTCATTCAATCAAATGTTATATGTCCATGTGAAATGCACCATATTTCTAGGAACAAATAATTCGCAACATTAATATTACTTTGGGTGGAAAAAAAGGCAAAAGCAAAAGCAGACATCATCGTCCTTTAAGGACCTGCCATGGATTGTGACAATGGATTGACTTGTGAGATGTGAAAAGTCCAAGACGATCCTAAGTTTGCAAAAGTTCACCCAGCAAAATCAAGATGAGGATAATTTCAGTGTCATAATTGTTGTACCATATTTGTTTTAGTGTTAAAAGTTTTTAAACATTATTTAAGTATCACCATTTTCAAAAGATTGTTCATTTAAATAACTCCGGCCACAATAAAGTCTAACGTGACTCACAATTTAGTGGACAATTATTATCCTCTAAGCACCTTAGTGGACTGTGGACCCTATCATGGAGACTTTTGCTACTCCATGTCTAAATAAAACAACGGATGGACATGAGAGACATGAAAATACCAAAATTGTCGAAGTTCACAAAAGTTCATCCAATCAAACGTTACATGTCCACGTGAAACACACAATGTTTCTAGGAGCAAATAATTTGCGACATTAGTGTTACTTTAGAAAAAATAAAAAAGGAAAGGGAAAAGTAGACATTATTATCCTCTAAGTATCTGTAGTGGATTATGACAATTGATGGACTCGTGAGGTGCGAGAAGTCCAACATGATCCTAAGTTTGCAGAAGTTCACCCAAAAAAAGCGAGATGAGTATAATGGTAGTGCCATGATTGTTGTACAACGTTTGTTTTAATGTTGAAAGTTTTTAAACATTATTTAAGTATCACCATCTGTGAAAGATTGTTCATTTAAATAATTTCGGCTGCAAAAAATCTACTGGGCCCGCGATTTAGTGGACAATTATTGTCTTCTAAAGACCTGTAGTGGACTATGGATATTATTATGGAGACTTGCTATTTCGCGTCGAAATAAAACAACAGATGGATATGAGAGATATGAAAATACCAAATTTGTCCTAAATTCACAAAAAATTCATCCAAT
Source organism: Eucalyptus leucophloia subsp. euroa (assembly GCA_017140325.1). Classification (NCBI taxonomy): domain Eukaryota; kingdom Viridiplantae; phylum Streptophyta; class Magnoliopsida; order Myrtales; family Myrtaceae; genus Eucalyptus; species Eucalyptus leucophloia. Next base: position 28,430,616 of record CM029469.1, on the reverse strand, counting down.
CACATGTTACATGTCCATTTGAAATGCACCATGTTTGTAGGAGCAAATGATTTGTGACATTAGTGTTATCTGGGGAAAACAAAAGGAAAAGCAGACATGATTGTCCTCTAAGGTCCTACCGTGGATTGCAACAATTGATGGACTTGTGAGATGCGAAAATTCCAAGGTGATCCTAAGTTTAAAAAAGTTCACTCGAGAGAACTGAGACGAGGACAATGTTAGTGTCATAATTGTTGTAGGGCATTCATTTTAGTGTTAAAAGTTTTTAAACATCATTTAAGTATTACAATTTCAAAAGGTTGTTTCATTTGAATAAGTTGGGCTGCAAAAAATCTAATGTGGCTCACCAAAGTCATTGAAATGGACATATAAAAAAAAGTTGTTCATAAAGTTTTGGCATTATAGTAATCGTTTTTAAAGTTTTGGCACAAAACATTTCGAAAATTATGTTATGCATAGTTTATGTATCGAATATTGTTAAATGCTTCAATTTTTTCACAGATCGTGAAATTGGGATTAAATTGGTTTCCAAATGTTCTCTAACATTGATCCTTAAGGCTGATCAAAGAGAAGTAATCCATTTCCATAAGGCTTCAAGCTGTGTTGTTCAACGTCAAAATGGAGCAAGGTCAACGAGGAAACAAATACGGAGTAATGAGACCTTTAAGTACTTCCTTTTTCTTTTTGGACAAAAACAAATAGATCTTTGGGATTGTAAACTGATTTATTTGGAGAGAGTGTTTACTCCATGGTTTTGCTTTTGAGTCTTATTGACACCTGAATTTTTGTTCAAAATTACAAAAATGAAAAATAGCAAGTTAAAATAAGAAGGGAAGAGTCTCCAATTCGGCTATTTATTTAATTGGCACAAGCCCATCTATTAAGTCCATTACTTAGACCCATAAAAGCCTAGAAGTCAGGCCATTATCCGGTTTTGGTGTATTTAAGCCCGTTCTAAGGTATGGCCCATGAAGTTCAAAAGAGACCCAAAAAAAGGTCCCCTCTGAAACCTAAAGACACCTCTGCCTGCTTTAGCGGCGACGAAATCCCCACTGGTCCACCGTCGCCGGCCACAATGAGCATATATACTGGACCAGAGCTAGAATGTAGAGCGCTTGTTGACGGGACTTGAGAGGTTTCTGAGCGGCTAGAAGTCGATCTCTTGCCGCTAAAGGAAGCTCTGTTCTCCCCTGATTTCGGTGGGGAAGACTCGAAGCGCTCCATTCTCAGTTGAAATCTTGTCGCTGTCGTGTGCGGTCGAAAGGAGAAGCAGTTTAGTTCGTGTGCCTAATTCAAACGAAGCCTCGGTGAGAGTTTGCTTGTGCTGATCTATTGAACAGAGACTTGAGCTGCCAATCATCAATTTTGGGCCTTGTAAATCGGCTTAGTCCACCCATGTTGTGCCTTCTGGGAATATGTACAAACCTTCCCAAGTCAGAGATTCAGAACTAGCGTTACCTCTGAAGGAGTCCTCATAAAGACTGAAAGATCTTAACCAGTGGCTGCCTCGAATAATCGACAAGAAAGTCTGTGGCAGCGGCATCTGGAAGGCCTTCAGATACCTGGACATCGTGCTCTGAGGCCATCTCTTTGCATCTGTTTTTGGCGGTAAGTAGCCCGTCTAGCTGAGTAAAAGGAATGGCCCTGGTAAGTAGCAGCAGAAGCTAATTATTTCGCTAATCTGTCTAAGATGACAGCAGAAGCGACAGCATCAAATTTGGCTGCCCCATTTGATTTTTCTCAGGACCAACCGACGGATTTGCAGCTATATTATTTCGGCATTTTCATGATGTTCACCCACAACTTCCAGGAAAAAAAAATCTTGAAAAATCCGCGATTCTATACACACTCCAATGTCATTCCACGCTCAGCAAAAATGGGTTGGTTTGGGGAAATTATGCAAAGCTTGTTGATCCGTTTTGTAGAGTTACCTAGAATTCTCTAAACTACAATTATCTTGAAGATCCTAGAAGAATTGTTATGCAGTGGCTTATAATTTGTCCATAGCTGAAGCATGTATATGATGACACAATTGAAGCTCTGGCACAAAAATTGCTAGAAATATAACCAGAAAAGCTCAAGTTAATGCTCCAACCTTACTGGGCTCTTAATTTGTCCATGACCAAGTTGAAGCAAGTATCTCTGACCCAAGCACAGATAATTTGCTGATAGTGTCGATGGAAAATAGGCTTGTAGAGCTCGCATATTGTGTACAGACCAATCAGCTCAACTATAAATCCCATGTACATAGCTTGCTCACGTGCACCAACCATTATAATACAATAAATTCCTTCCATTTTGTCCCTTTGCTGATAAATCTCATACACATATACACATACCTTCACATCCAAGTCTATGCCGGATACTAACCAAATTCTAACAGAATCGAATGGAAGCGCTTAAATGGGAAAAGCTAGTACATATCTTTACCAATGCCAGTAGTTAAAATCATACCAAAAATGGGAGTTAAAAGTCATGGACGGAATTCTTCATGAGATCATATCATTGTTTATGTAGATGGTTGGGATTTCTTTGATGAGGTGCCAATAGTCGCCCACATGCTTCGAGCATCGCTTTTCGAGAAGTTTGCAGTCTCCGATGGACATATCCTCAAGCGAGAAAGGGAGGCTGGCCTCGGGCAAGTATCACGGGTCGATCGATTACAAATGATCACATACTCGTGCGGCCTTAGGATTATTATCCCAAGTCAACCTTACACATACTCAGCTCACACAAACGAAGTATGTGACTGAAGCTCAAATAAATTACTTGTGAACAAGAGTTTACATTTGAAGGGGGAGGGTTTTCTATTTATACATGAGCGGGCTTGATCCTAGCCTTTGATCCTCTCTCGATCAAATGGTTATATTCAAATATGTACAATTATTACAAGGCTACATGCAGCTCAAGAGGCCCTAAGGCGTGGGGAAGCCCGAGGGATGTCTACCATTGGTCTACAAGGTCAATCCATAGGGAACCCAAAGGGTCACCTAACACAATGCCTGACACAAGGATATGAACGGCACCGGCTTATCCTGTGTTACGCATGGGCCGGTTCGCATTACTTATCGGTCAACTCGTACATTGATTGTGGGTCGTTCCTAGATCATTCTTGGGCAGCTCGTGGGTTGGCCCTTGTATGGGATGCGACCTCGTCCTTTGGACGTCTTGGATTGTGCTCGTCCTTGGCGTGTCAATCTCTTCCACATATTCGAGCAACGCCCTCGTCACGTCCCTAGCATGGAATGCTTCAATGTGCTTCATAAATTGCTACAAAGTCTTGGAGGGTTCCCAACTAGCTTCACTCTCTGAAAGGCCATTCCATCGAACTAAGTATTCTCTCCTTAGGGCACAATACCTCTTCAGAACGACTTGGTCGGCCATGATGCATTTGACCTCTCAACCATACGAGGTTTAAGCCTCATGGGGTGCCTGTTGGGATATGCCTCGGTTTGGGTCCTCCTCATCTACACGGAAGGGTTTGAGCATACTTACGTGAAACACGGAGTGTACATTGAGTTTGGTCAATAAGTCCAGCTTGTATGCAACCTTCTTGATCCATTGTAACACTCGGAAGGGACCTTCATAGGGAGGGATTAGCCCTTTATGCACGTCTTGATATTCATGGCCGATTCTCTAGATCAAAATATGGAATCCAACCCTTCTGAACCATATGTGGTTCAAGCAAACAATCTTTCTCAAAATATGACCACCCCCTCCAAACAGTTTTTCACCGTTGACGATATTCCCTATACCAAATGGCAAAAAGATTTAAGGAGTTCCATACTTGGTTAAACGCCCAAGCTCTTACCAATCAGGATAAATATGATGTCATTTTTGGTTTCATCACAAGGTTCATAGGTAGCCCTTAAACATTGGTGGCAATTGGTGATAGAACAAGATCAAGTTCAATTTTTACTTTCACCAGATTTTAGCCATATCATAACCCTCCTCTACTATTTTTTCATTGGAAAACCTCCTGACCTTCATGAGCTCAAAAAAAGAGAATTCTTTGAAAGAAAATACTGTTCTCTAAAAAAAAAAGCATCTCGATAAACATTATCGGGAAATGCTCAAGCTTTTATATAGTATTGGGGCCGATCCAAACCTAAAGCAAATCTTTCTGAGTTCCATCCCCAAAGCGTTATCCCCAAAGCAATGACCACCGGTCCTTGTAGTATTGGACAGGGTTTCCATTACTCTGAAAATATTGAACAAGCTTTTTGGGATCTGGCTCAGAAATCGACTGAGGAACACGTGGTTCAATCATGAATAGGGTTTGGAAAATAGAAGGACTTTCTTCATTTTCCTTGCCAAATTTGATTGACACAGTGCTATCTTTCTTTCTGACAAATTTGGAGTCTGAAGACTGGAAAGACTTGTTGTTCAGATGTAGCTTCTCATAGTTGATAATCTAGGTTTCTGGAAGGAGCTTGGCCAACTTTTCCTTTGGGATTTGTCTGGGAACATGAATATATGATGTTTGATCATTTTGCATAGAGATGAATAAAGCATCTTCATTTCCATTGTGGAAATTCAAATCAAGAGCATGGTTCTGCACTCAATACACCATTTGATAATGTAGGGTTGCTACAATAGAGTCGGCAGTTTGGGGAGCTTCAGTGAGCTGCACCTGGACTTTTAGAAAGGAAAGTAACCGGGGGTCTGAAAGAGCGATATTGAAGTTTGGATATAAGGTTACAAAGACTGTTCCGGCATTCATAGTGGTTTGAACAATACTAACGCAAACATGCTGGTATTCTAAGAACCGAGTATCCGATAACGCGATTCTTGCTACAACCGGCAAGCCCTTGCAACCATGAAAAGTAGGGGCAAGGCGAATAGCTCCATAATGGACATGAGAATATCCCTATTGGGTTTATTGCCTGGAAAACTATGGAGGGATTTGAAGAGTAACAAAATACTCATTTTTAGTGGCAGGAATGGGATGTTGATCGAACTTGGAGGATTTGATGTACTCCTTTACTTCATTTGGAGTTTGGCGGATGAGTTGTTGGATGAAGCGAATGGGAGAAAATGATAAGGTAGGTTTAGCAAAAGCAGAATAAGGGTTCATAAGGAGAAGTTGGGTTTTAGAGATTTTGGTTTCATTACTAAGAGAGACTTCATAAAGATAGTCGATCTTAGACACATTTGACACATGAAAATCTAAAGGGGTTGAAGAAAGATGAAGATGTGGTGAGAGAAACCGGTGCTTCTAGTATTTCTGGATCAGTCATGATGTGAAGAGATCTTCTCAGCACTGGATTCACCTACTGAGCGCATGGAACAGATCTTATTAAAATCAAAACAATGGCTCTAATACCATGAATGGATCTAGACTTAGAACTAGGGAAGACAAAGTCAATTTCTTTGCAGGTATGTCTTCCCATAGTGGGTGAACCTCTTATTCAAGTCCTTCAAGGACAGTCTTTTAGCAGAAAACTACTCTAACTTTTAGTTCAGAGTTTAGAGACACTTAGAGATGCCAGGATGGTAACATTTTTAAATATCAGAGCTACATTTCTCAGAAGATCCTACCAGGCTAAAGAAGAAGATGAGTCATTTGAAGTAAAGTGAGTGTTTTGTATAAAACTTTCAATGGCTTTCTAAACTCCTCTTCTTCTCCAGCCTAATAGGATCATTTGAGAAATGCAACTCAAATAGTTAGAAATGTTACCATCCTGGCATCTTTAAGTATCTCTAGGCTCTTAACTAAAGGTCAAAATAGTTTTTTGCTAAAAGATTATCCCTAAAGGGCTCCCATACCGGTTTTTGATTTGACTTTGTAAGTATAGGTCCAAAACTCTATTTTTCCCCCCTATTTCTATTCTTTTTATCGCTATCACACATCGTTTTTCCTCTTGGTTCTCTCAAACACGCATAGCATTCCTCTTTCATCATTCCTCTTCCTCACTTGCTTCCCTCCCTCATTGACTCCCTCTCGCACTGTCCGATAGACAGATGGTTTTTGTCGTTACCAAATTCTTGTGTACCACGTGGATTGGATTGCCTAATTTCTTTTTTATAGAATGAGTTATGCTTGCATAAATGAATAACTTCATATAGTATTTGTGGGAATAAAATTAATATTAGACCCATATTTGTTGCTAATTCTTTACCTTATGATTTTACTTATTATAATTAGCCCTGTGGATCCTTAAGTTTTTGTTTAGTCAAAAAGTTCATGTATTTATATATTACGAGTACTTAACATTTCGATACAAATTAGGAGGATTACGTTATTTTCTTGCGTATTAATATAAAATTCGAAATCATATAGGATATTGGGAGATTGCGAAACATGTTCTAATGGAAACATGGTTAACCTTGGAACTAGATCGGAAAAATAGAGTGTGTCGGATACATGGTCCAATATAAACAAGGTCAAGTACATGATCCAAAAAAAGGGAACCGGTTATAATAAGGTTGGATATAGGATCCAAATCTAGACCTTACTCACCCTAGACCCGATTACCCTAGTGAGTATTGACCCATCAATTTTGGACAAACCTAGCCCGTTTACATAGGGTCCGTTTGGGAACCACTTCCCAAAGCCCTTTGGAGGCCTAAAGATACTTGGGCAAATGCCAACCCGTCTGGCAAAAAATTTTGAACCCACCTTCTCCAAATGCCAGCCTTGTGAAGGCTGAAACCCAAGGCAGGAGGAGACCTGCCTTGGGCTTTCGGCTTTTTTGGCATGCCACGCCCGCACTGTTCACATTTTTTTTTTCGAAATTATCCTCACGAATTTTTTGATTTTTCGGGTGCGTGCCCTTGTCGAGCACTGTTCATCTTCTCCGGGCGTAGAGAGACGCCGTGACCTAGGCGATCTTCGTTGGAGATACGGGCGACCTCCACAAGTCGCAGATCTGGTGGCCGAAAGGCACGTGGTCGCCGGCGACTGTCGCCTGCCGCACCGCGACCTCCGCATGGAGCTTGCCGGGACTGCGCAAACCACCTAGTTGTAGGTCCGGTCGCGACCGGATCCGGTGCCGGAGGCTCGAGCGGCGACCGGATCCGGGTCGCGCCGCCGCCCCGGATGGGTCACGGCGGTGCCGTGCGACCTCCCGCGACCTCGCCGCCCCAGATCTGAGGGAGGCGAGGTCCTCCCGCAACTTCCCCCGGATCGAGGTCGCCGGAGGTCGAGGCGGCGTCGCGCGACCTCGCTGCCCCAAATCCGGGGTTGCCTGAGGTCGAGGTGGCGTCACATGACCTCGCCGCCCCAAACCGGGGTCGCCAGAGGTTGCGACGGCGTCGCGCGACCTCACCGCCTTAGATTTGGAGTCGCCGGAGGTAGTCGGAGGTCGCCGGAGGTCACGGGAGGTCGCCGGAGGTCGCGGCCCTTACTGGTCAATTTTTTAAAATTTTTCTTTTGCCAATTTTTTTTATCACAAAGATCCTTTGTAAATGCAATTCCCCAAACACTATTTTGTTCAAAGTACTTCACAAAGGGACTTTCAAAATACAATTTACCAAACACAGTTGCATTTTGAAAAACACCTTTAACTCCAAGGTCTTTGCATTTTCCCAATGACTTTCCCCAAAAATAGTTCCCAAACGCACCCATAGTCTAATTCATCTAAGCCATGTTACAGGGTCAAAAGGAATTCAACTCCAAGCCTTCAGATTGCAGCGCGCGAACCAAACCATATTAGATAGGCTGCACGATTGGTCAAATTTGCGTAAAAATCAGCTTCATGCCCCCGAACTTAGCCCATACTCAATTGGCTTATCAACTCAAGCCCGGCCTAGACCCTCCTCTTTCCCACGCTCTCTCCAAGGAGGAGGACGCGCGCATGATGAAGAGAAAACCGAAAACAAGGTAGCTGAGCGAGGAGATCCCATGGCCGACGACCTCATGCGCGAACCCTTCTATAGAACCCTTTTGCGAATGCTTTTTTTTTTTTTTACCCTTCGCAGACAGGGGCAGGGAGGTCGGCGGACCCGCCTGCGTTTAGCCTGGTTCTTTTGATCGGAGAGAAGGAGGAGCTGTGCACTCGCCCGGCCTCCCTCCTTCGAACGTTCACGTCTCCATCGATAACCCGTGGAGCTCACTCTCCTCGATTTGCCGAGTGAGCTCCAGCCAGCCACTCTTCTCGAACCAGGTAAGCTTAAAGTCTTCTGTCCTACCCTGTTTCGACCGAACTCGGGACGGAGACTTGTTGTTTTGTGATTGTACATATGCTGGTTGTGATCGTGTCGTCATCTGTTAATTTCGTGTCTTGCTTGCTCATCCTTTGTGGGTCGCGCCGTGACTTCGAGTCCCTAAGTAAGTAAATGTCCTGCTCTCATTCAATGCCCACAACACGTTTGATAAAATGTGCAAACCAAGTTAGTGTGTAGTCCATTACTTTGAGCTCTTCTGAGCATGTTGCCTTTCATTGATAATGAGCGTGACTTCCATTAGAAATCTTTGGTGAATGAAACCTTCTCCATAGTATCTTTATATGGGCTTCTCGGTTTCTTTTGTCCTCACTGTGGTGGTGGCTTATGGTAGTGGTCAATGATGGGAGGCGGCTGTCGGTAGAGGTCCGGTGAAGGAGGTAGTGAATTGTGTCTGTAATTTGTGCTTTGGCATGTTGAGTTTTAACATTGGTTTAAAGTTTATACTACTAGTCATTGCGTTTTGTTGCGGTCTCTATCTCTAGGGACTAGAGCTAGTCAGGCGGTACTCGCCAGAAGCAGCTGACAGAGTCGGCCTCGTAGTGGGGGAATGGTCGCCGGCCTTGGCGGTGGTCCGGTAGTCGGGAGCGGCCGGAGATGAGCCGGGTTCGGGCTGTCCGTCATGGCTCGTCTCTGGTTGGTTTCGGTCGTATGGGCAGGATGAACAGGCTGAGAGCTGGGCTGAAGTGGTTTAATAAGTAATGGGTCTGATTCGATTTAAAGTCATTTTGGGCTGGATTTTGGGTTTAAATGGGCCAAACGAGTTGTGGGCTTAATGAGAATTAGACTCGGGCTGGCCGCGGTTTTATAAAGTCTGGGCTAGACGAAATTTAGTCTGGGCTGAGGTCCATTGGAGGAGTTTTGGGTCTGATCTGGTTCGGGTAAACTAGGCCTTCATTAATGTTGTTGAAAAAGGAGGGCTTAAGACAAAGCCCACTTATGCCCATTAGCCCAAGTACCTGGGCTGGGCAATACTCGTTGGCCCTCGCGTGAGATGGGAGGCGGCAGTGCCACTAGGGGTGTAAACGGGTCGGGTCGGGTCGGGTCTTGATGTTACCCGAACCGACCCGAAACATACTGGTCGCATACTGTGCCACCCCCTGCTCCTACCCCCTCCGCTATTCCCATCTGACTTTTTTTTTTTATTTTTTTATTTTTGTTCTTTTCATTGCTTCTATTTTTAATTTTCAATTTTTCTACTTATTTTCTCTGATGTGGCGCCAAGAATACCAATTTGTGTTCGAGAAAACTCCATCCCAACATTAACGATTGCGGAGGATTGGAAAAAAGAAAAAGAAAAAAAAAACGACATTAGATTTTTTATCCAATTAGAACATGACGTAAGTCATTAAATGATTCAAATGCTTGGATTTTACAAGTCTCAGTACCCAAATTAATGAAATTTAAGTGTCAAAACTTCAAGCGCCTCAGTACAAATTCTAGTTAGAAATTCAGAACTAGCGCTACCTTTGAAGGAGTCTTCACAAAGACTGAAAGATCTTAAGCAGTGGCTGCCTTGAACATTTGACAAGAAAGTCTGCGGCGGCGGCATTTTGAAGGCCTTTGGATACCTGGACATCGGACTCTGAGGCCATCACTCTGCATCTGTTTATGGCAGAAGCAGCCTGTCTCGCCGAGTAAAAGCTATGACCCTGCTAAGTAGCAGCAGAAGCTAATCATTTTGATAATCTGACTAAGACGACAACACAAACGACAGAATCAAGTTTGGCTGCCTCCTTTTGATTTTCTCAGGTCCAACCGACGGATTTGCAGCTAGATTATCTCCGCATTGTCATGATGTTCACACACAATTTTAACAAAAAAAAAAAGCGTGGATAATCCGAATTCTAATGCGCACAACGAAATGTCATCCCACATTCAGCAAACTTGGCTGGTTTGTTAAAATTATGCGAAGCTGTTAAATTGTCGATCCATTTTGTAGAGTTTCCTAGAATTCTCTGAACTACAATTATCTAGAAGCTCCTAGAAGAACTGTTCTGCAGTGGCTAATATTTTGTCCATGGCCCAAGCATGTATGTAATAGACACAATTGAAGCAGATATCTCTGGCTCAAAATTTGCTAGAAATCTAACAAGCTCAAGTTAATGATTCGTAGCTGTGGCACTGGAGAACTGACCATTTCAACTCTACTGGGCTCTTAATTTGTCCGTGGTTAAAGCATGCAGATGATAAAGACACAGTTGAAGCAAGGATCTGTGACACAAGCACAGATAATTTGCTGATTGTGTCGATGGAAAAGAGGCTCGTAGAGCTCGCATATTGTATACAGATCAATCAGCTCAACTACAAATCCCATGTACCTAGCCAGCCTGCTCATGTGCACCAACCATTATAATACAATAAATACCTTCCGATTTGTCCCTTTGCTGATAAATTTCGTACACACATACACAATACCTTCACATCACGGTCTATGTCAAATACCAACACCAAAATCTAACAGGATCAAATGGAAGCACTTACATGGGAAAAGTTAATGCATATTTTTACCAACGCCAGTAGTCGAAATCACACTGAAAGATAAAGACGTGGGCGGAATTCTTCATGAGATCAGATCATTGTTTATGTAGATAGTCGGGATTTCTTTGATGAGGTGCCAATAGTCGCCGGCGTGCTTTAAGCATCGCTCTTCGAGAAGTTTGCAGTCGCTGATGGACAAATGCTCAAGCGAGGAAGGCAGGCCGGCCATGGGCAAGCACCTCAGCTTCTGGCATCCACGAGTGTATAAGCGCTGGAGAGAGCAAGGGAGGCCACTTGATAGACTCTCTAGGTTCCTCATGTCGGAGAGATTAAGATAGGTGAGAGAGGAAGGGAGGAGATCATGGTCATTGCCGTCACCCTCTGGAGGAAAGCACACCATATCTCCAAGTTCGCCAACACTCCCGTCGATCCATAAAGATTGGAGCAACGCCAGTGTGTGCAAGCCCCACTCTCCCACATGCTGCTCCATGTTCACGCAGACCCTCACCTCGAAGGTCTCTATATTGGGAGGCAACCCTCCCCTGGGAAAGCATTTGATGTTCTCGCAATCGACAATATATAGGCTCCGGAGGGATGTGAGGTGATGCAATTTATCAGGTAGAGACTTTACATTCGGGCAACTCCATAGGCTGAACTCGGATACGCTGGCAGGAAGTGGAGGGAAGTGCTCCAGGTCCAGAGCGGCGCACCCAAATATCGTCAAGCGAGTGAGGTGGGAGAGCTTGTGCAGGCTCCGAGGCAAGCTTCCCAATTGCTCACAATAGAAAATTCTTACATCTTCAAGCAACTGGACGTGGTGTTGGTGGCCCAAGTCCGAAACTATCTCCGCCAGTGACTTCACTCCCCTGCAGTTATGAATCTTAAGCTCCTTGAGAGTCGCCGGTAGTCCGCCCTTGCCAAATGGTGATGCGGGCAGCAAATCGCATCCGTAGATTCTCAATTCTCTCAGATGAGACGTCTCATTGCCAATCTTAGTGCCTATGGGCAAATGCTGGAGATTCTTGCAGTTTTCGACGGTCAATGATGTCATAGATGCTGGCAAACCGGTCACTGGAAAGGACCGGAGTTTTGGACAGTTAATAACGATCAAGCTATGAAGAGAGCCCAGATTGTGCATCTTGTTTGGAAGCTTCTCTAGGTTTGAACAATCGCTCAATTTCATAGCTTCAAGGCGGCTAGGCAACTCTTTATCACTTTCTCCAGCTATAAAAGATACGAACTGAGGGCAACTTGTGATATCTAGGCTCTTCAGGCAAGCAAGATTCTGAGCATAATCTGTGTCCTGCCACAAGTGTATCAGGTTTTTGCATCTTCTTACCTCTAACTTCTCTAACTTGGTCAAGGAGCTTGTGTACCCAAGAGGAAAGCAAGCGAGCCCCTCGACATTTTCAACAGCAAGAGTGGTGAGAGAAGTCATGTTAACTAAGCTCTTAAAAGTCACCTCGTTACAGCCTCTGAAGTGTAGCTCGCGGAGAGACGAAAGACTAACGGCAGGTGAGGCATCCAGAAGCGGACATGAATCGATATCAAGCCTCACAAGGGCATCTATTTTTTCGGGCAATCGTCCCTTCAACATGGGACAATTGCGGACCATTAGATGCTGAAGACAAGGGAACGGCACTTCTATTTCTTCGGTGCCATTAAAATGAGTCCAGTCCTGCCAGAATGACATATCCTTGAACTCCAAAGTTGTTAATGATGGAAAAGGCTCTATAGTTTCGTAAAATTCGGAGTAAAATTCGGAGCCCACCGAGCACACAGCATCCAGACCTTCGATGTGCAGTTCTTTCAGGGAGGATAGCAGCCCGAGTGATGGTAATGATCCGACATTACGACAGCCACACAAGCGCAAAGAGACCATGTTGAGATGCGATGGATTTCCCAACCAGAAAGGGAATTCAATGCCGCTGTAGTAGGAGATTGTGAGATCTTGAAGGTCTTTATGAGGCTGAAGAAAGTCAACGACCTTCATTTCAAGCTCTGCCTTCCGCGAATCTACAAGGGGTTCGCTCCATTTCATGATTAACCGGTCAATTCCACGCTTCATATGTAGATTAGCATCCTTAGCATCTCCAGCGTCTTTTACCCTATGCAACTCAGAGATTAACAGTTCCCCTCTAAGTTGCTCAAGGTGTTTTAACTCCTTTAACCTCCGCCCGTTCTCTGTTCCCACTATAAATTTGGACAAAATCTCAAGATTCACTAAGTTACCTATACGTCGTGGCATGGTTTGTAGGCTCCGGGTTTCTCGAATGTCGAGATATCGTAAATTAATCAGCTTCTCAACACCTTGAGGCAATCCAGCAAGGTATGGGCAACCCCGTAATATCAAAGCCTCTAGGTTGAACAGCCCACCGATGGATTCAGGAAGCCTTTCAATCTCAGTGTAAGATAAATTAAGATAGTGCAGATGCCGCAATTTACCTACACAGTCCGGTATCGCGTTGATGTAATAATGACTCAACGAAAACACCCTCAAATACTTCAAGTCCGACAGCAAGTCACCTAGCACGCTTTGGGACAAATGCAACATCGCGAACTTCCTGGGTCGCGGTTGCAATGAGATGAAGCTTCTTAGTCGCTTCATTCTGTGATACACCGTAAGTCTTTCGGATGCAATTCCATAGCTCGAAATGAAGGATGCGTGACGAGCTGAAGATGCATTACTCTCATTGCTCTCTGACTCAAACCCCCGTGAGCTAAAGTGCGTCGGGCCAGCAACTGACTTTGTGAGGTCATTCAGAAGATCATGCATCGAGAACCACAAACTGTTGCTGCTTGATTCTTGAAAAAACGATCTCGATACTAACTCCTTGAAATAATTAAGACCTGTCTTCCAGAGGTTCTCTCCTTCGCTTCTGTGTACCAAGCCCTCCGCCATCCACCAATGGATCAACTCATTCCTTTCTATTTCGTAATCCTTGGGAAAAATCGCGCAATAAGCAAAACATCTCTTCAGATGAGGGGGGAGATGGTGATAACTGAGTTTCAAAGAGGGAAGGATCTCGTTTCTCGCTTCTGGTAGATCCCAAATTCGGCTTTTGGATATAGCTTCCCACTCGTGGGGATCGACGTGGGTACGTAGGAGTCCGCCCAACATCTTCACAGCCAACGGCAAGCCTTTGCACTTCATCACTATTTTCTCACCGAATGATTTAAGAGGGGTGTGGTGGTCGAAATTTTTGGCGCCAAGAGCGTGATAGGCCAGTAAAGTCAAGCAAGCATCTTCAGGCAGCTCCTTCAGATGGTATGCCGGAGCACCGGCCATTGAAGCAACACGGAGGTTACGAGCTGTAAGGACGATCACGCTCCCCTCAGCTCCGGCTTGGAAAGTCTTCAGGAGATTGGTCCACTCTTCGTACTTCTCTGTCCAAACATCGTCCAAAACGATAAGGAATCTCTTCCCAGACAGATGTTTCCACAACTTCTCTTGGGGCCGGTCTAGGTCGTTGCCTTTGCCAGACAAACCAGGGACATCCTGCAAAATCCTCCTTGTAATGGCAGCCACGTCGAAGTCATTGGATACGCAAGCCCATGCTTTGACATCGAAATAGCTGGCGTCATGATAGACTTGCTGGGCTAGAGTGGTCTTTCCGACCCCTCCCATCCCTATTATGGGAATTATTTTCGGGATTGCATTTATGTTGTTAATGCCTTCTTCTTCTTCAATCAACAATTATCTTTTCCTTCTCCCTACCTACAAAACAAGGCTCTGGGACATACGTCGTGATAGGCCGCTGCTGGGCTCGGTCGGATGCGGACTGGCTGGCCTCCTTCTCCCTCAGGCTTAGGCTATCTTTCTGCTTTATAATCTCCTGCAGTCGATGGTCGATATCCTCTATTTTGGACCTCATTTTCTGGTCACGCACGAACTCTCTGGGACTGAGGCAGCTCGGTACGACCAGAAGTGTCTGGCTCACCCTCCTGGAATCCGCCGCCTTCTGCTTCTTTTTCCTGGCTTGAGCATCGAAGTCGTGGAGCAAGTCCTCGATATCGTAGGCCAAGTTCCGGAGGTCCTCAAGCCACAACTTGACTCCAGCATCACCAGTCAACTGCTTTTCCTCCGCGTCTTCCAGAGCGCAGTTTATTCGCTGGAGCTTCTTCTCCCATTTATTCAGCAGGGTGGGGAGTCCCTCGCGCTGCATGAGGCTAAGCAGCTCGCCAGAGGCTAACTGGTTGAGAAGCACCCTGAGGATGGTGCTGAGAAGCATCTCTCCAATGGTCGCTTCCATCTCCTTAAGGAGGATTGAACCGCAATGCAGATGGTTGTGAACCAAAGTGTGCGTTTGAGTGGAAAATGGAGGCAAAGCTGATCTCTCAAGTCCTGGAAGAGAAGGGAGAGGGGTGAGCGAGAGGTCGGACGACGTACCGTAATAAAACTAGATTATCATGCAATGTTTGGGAAAAATATTGTTGTTGTTGTTCTTGTTTTTTTTTTCTTTTTTACAAGGAAAAAAATGGTTGTGAGCGAAAAGCTTGATTGCTATTACAATAGCATTGAGTTCCTATCTCGACATACGTTGGTTGCTGTCTTCTCACATACTTCTTTGGGACAAAGAAAGATAAGATTGGAGGAACGTGCTATTTTCATCTGTACTTAAATCCCCTCCTCTCTTACTAGATGGACAAGATTGGTCTTATCGGTTTTCATATTCGCACGGTTTCCTTTAACTTAGTTATTTTCCTTTTACAGTTTTCTGTATTTAAACTTATTGCTATTTAGAAAATAAAAGCTGATCTCTTCCTCATCATTGCTCTTATATTAACTTATCTATTCCTTGTCCCTCCTAATTCTAATTTTGGTTTCATTGTCTAAAAATTATTTCCAGCCTATCTATTTTCTATATAACAATGTGTTTTCTTCCATGTAAGACGTTATAGGAGTATTCAAAACCCAAAAATCATCGGTATGAAAAAGTTATGGACGTTGAGGTATTTTGATATTTTCCGGTAGATACTCCATGAATGATATTGACTTTTGTTAATCCAAAATGAATAATAATTCACCGACGGTTTAAAAGAGATTATTATTTGGTGCAAAGCTTTGTTTTAATTTTGTTACTGTCTTTCAAGTTTCACGTTGTGGAACGGAACTGTGATTTTGTCTTTAAAAACCTTTGATGGCGATTTCTTCTTTTTCATCCAATCAATCTATTAAACGTATAACTATGTAAAAGACAACCAGTGAAAAAGATGCACATAACAAAAATAGGAATTTATAAACATAATACCGTGTTTAAAAGCGGGTTTGTGCCAAAATTTTGTATATTCTAGTTGACGATCAATTCATAAATTTTATTGACCAAAAAAAATCAATTCATAAATTTTCTTGACATCGTATAGAAATTTCTCTCTTCGACAAACCTAATTCTAGCTAAAATAAAATTTAAAAGAAAAAAAAAAAACATAATTCATTTAATATTCATGGCAAACGAACAATAAACAAAAAAAAATGTAATATTTTTAATTATATCAACTAGATCCAACATAAATAGAAAAAGTTTAAAAAAGAAAAAGATGGAAGGATAAATAAATAAATTTGGAGCATCATTTTAAATTGAAATTAAATAATTGAGGGCAATTTAGGTGGATGTAGTCGTATATGGAGTGAAAATAGTTTATATAATGTAAAGAAAAGGAGGACTAGTTTGTGGCCATAGCAAGATAAGGACGACAGTTGAAAAATAAAATCGTAAATAAATTCTGAACCATGAAATCCGATTTCTGATGATTCGGAGAGCAAAATATATTACTTCCTAAGAAAATGACCATAGTGTGATCAAGATACACCTGACTAGGTTTTAGCCCCCAAAATACAATTACTCATACTATGATCTGACATCCAGTCTACTATTAAAATTTTCTGGATCTTGCTTTGTGTCAAAACTTTTCAAAATCATTAATTATAATATACTCTCACAGTTTATGTCCGACTTAAATTTTACATGATATTGTTCAATAAATGCATTTCTACTAACTTTTTTAGAGGGTTAATATCATTAAAAAAAAATCAAATTAGTATACTTATAACAAATTTATCATAAACTAATTTTTTTATTACAAAAAATCCCAAACTTGTATATTTATGATAAATTTACTTTCCATTAATTTTTATTAAATTGGATAAATACCATGAAAAACTATAAACTTGTACACTTATGACAAACGAATGGTAAAACCCTAAACTAGTAGGCTTGTCAACTGCCATAGTTATCCAACTTAACAATTTGACAGTAAAATTTAATAGAACAACAGAGAGTAAACTTATCACAGGTTTATGAATTTGAGGTCTTGGGTATTCAAAAAATTAGTTTGAAATAAATTTATCACATGTATATTAATTTGAGATTTTTTATGATATCGACCCTTTTCAAATGCTAACATGTATGATGTGGTAATTGCAAGCCATGGAAGAAGACACTACTACCTCATCAATATCTCTCAACAATCTATGGACCAATTCGTCCTCACGAGCTCTCTCGGGAAAACCTTGCCATCCTTGACAAAGTTTCTTGGAGTGGGTTCCTCTCCCACCATCGTGACCTACACGGCTAGCTCGCCTACCTAATCGAATTGACATGTGAATCTATGGGTTTCAATCGAAAATATGGGTTAAACTAATACATAGTCACGACTTTGACTTATTAGTTAGATATAAATGAGAAAAAATTAAGAAGAAGTAGAGATAAAGGACACAATTGATATAAAAGGAGGAGATGATGATGATGATGATGATGATGATGATGATGATCTCTAATTTATATCGCAACACAAATAATCAAAGATGAAGTTGGAGCAGGACCTTCGTTTTGCACTATTCACCCAAGCTTCATCCTAGTCATGGATAGATCACTCCTAGATATGCTTCCCTCTTCTTTTTGCAGCTATTTTGGATCTTTAATTTGCTGATCTCTCTTTGCTTTGTTTGTGCTCACTGCCTCAATTTATTGAGTGCAAGAGCAGAGATAAACCGAGTAACCGAAACGTGAGTGGAGTCCATGTCATTGTAGAGTGTAGTACCTGTCTGGTGGTGCCGTCTACCAGTAAAAGAGGGAACAAATAAATAGAAAAAGGAAAAGAAGTGTTATAAAGGGGAAAAAGGGACAATCGCCTGAGGAGAGCACGCCGATAGGTTTGAAAAGACAGAGTAAAAGAAGAAAAAGAAAAAGAAGTGTTATAACCATCGGCTGAGAGCACCCCGACAGGAGAAAAGGAGAGAGAGAGGAAAAAGAAGAAAAAGGGGGTCGGCATGTGCATCCCGTGGACGCCTCGTCAAGCCGACTTGACTATGTAACACAATGCCTAGTAAGCGTTTGCACCCCTCATTCGTCCAATCGAAGTATTTTCCAAGTTTAAGACTCAAATTCGGAATTTTGAGAAAATTGAGCAGCGAAATCCAATTTTTGAGTCGTTGAGCCGTGTATCTTTATAGAAATGATAGTTTATAATGTTGTGGAGCTGTAGGATTCCGCGGATCTTGATTTGAGTTTACCGTTTCCCCGAAACAAAATTTCGATGTTTCCCCCACGCGATGAACAAAGCACGTCCAGCAACTTCGGGCCCATTTTTTGTCGGCTTTCAGCTTGATTTTGGGATGGTCAAGTGGGGATTCTTGTAATAAGTTTGACGGGCTTTCTATTAACTATAAATATGTTTAAAATAGGGTTCGGTGGAAAGAGTTATGGCATGATGAAGTTTCGCGTTCAAGCTCCGCGTTGCGGATGGCTTAAATAATCGCTTTGGATATGCGATTTATTAGCGCATATGTGTCATTTTATCTATGACTAAGTATAGTTTAGTCCTTGTCCAAAAAAAAAATGTATAGTTTAGTCAAGTCATTAGTTGATATAGCATTTTACTTGGTTTTGATATTATTTCTTGCTTATATTATAGGAAAAGAAGTTCGTTGATTCGAGGGAGCCTCGTTCCAGGTGAGTCGTGCTATATTTTCTTTGGGTTTATAAAACCCATGCCTTGAAGTATGTGTATACATATATATACATATATATATACATGTATACATATATATATACATGTATACATATATATATACATGTATACATATATATATATATACATAAGTATACATATATATACATATATATGTATACATATATATATGTATATATATATGTATACATGTATACATATGTATACATGTCTATATATGTATACATGTATACATATGTATACATGTATACATATGTATACATGTATACATATGTATACATGTATACATATGTATACATGTATACATGTATACATATGTATACATGTATACATATATATATATATATATATATATATATGTATATATATTGAATTGAAAAGAGCATTTTGTTGCATAAGGTGAGATCAAGTATTCATTACTTTCCGGTTATTTGAGAACGGTTTGAGAAACATATTACGAAATGTGTCATGACAGTTTGCGTATGTGTATTATTTTATGGAAATGTTTATGAATGATTTGAGAAGTGGATGAGAAATGGCGGATGGTTATATCGCAAAAAGTTTTTTACTTGCTTTATGAGATTGGGTTCTAGATTGGATTTCTAGTATTAGAGGATGGTGGATTGTGCTTAATATGACTGTGAACCCAATGAAGGGTTTGGGCATTTACTATATTTTGGTAACTATAAATAGCTTGAGATATGTTTTAGGAAATGTATTGCAAAACTATATATATATGAGTTCTATAACAATTTGAGAAACATTTATGAAAGGCGTTTTGAAATGTTGCGGGTTTATGAAATAGATTATAAAAATGATGTGAGATGTGCCTTGTGAAATGTATGGTTCAATGAAAGGTTTGCGAAACGTTATTTTTTGGGTTTGCAAAACCTTCTTGTGAAAGAATTACATTGACTTGGAGTATGGTTCAATGAAAGCTCTAGAAAGTATGTTGCGGATTCTAGATTGGTTTTGTGGAAAGAATTGATTTGTGAAAGCCTTGTAAAATCAACTATGATATAAATGGATATACGACTAAGTGCTATACAATAACGTAACTTCGAGGGAGTTGCCTCTAGAGCTTTGTAATCAAAGACTAAGTGCTACCCAATAATGTAATTTCGTGGGAGTCACATCTAGGGTCTTGTACTATTGATATATGTTGATTAAGGATTAATGCTACATGATAACGTAATTTCGTGGGAGCTATCTCTAAGGTATTGTACTATTGATATATGTTGGTCAAGGACTAAGTGTTACATGGTAATGTAATTTCGTGAGAGCCACCTCTAGAGTTTGGTACTTGATATATGTTGGTCAAGGACTAACTGCTATACTATAAAATAATTTCGTGAGAGCCACCTCTAGAGTTTTGCACTACTCAAGAGCTAAGTGTGACACAATGATGTAGTCTTGTGGGAGTCACCTCTAGGGTCTTGAGATGTGATGGGTTATGAGATTAATCAGATGTGCGCGTGTTTTGATATGAGATGGATCCATAAATAGACCACCGATGTGCGATTTTGATGAGATTGATCAATGGACTTAATCATCGATGATTATCGATGATTTTAAAGAGTATTTTCTGAATTGTATTAAGCTTGTTGTAATGCAACAACTCGTATGATTTAATATATACCACTCACTGAGGCGTAGTTGCTCACCCTTCTCTTTCCTAACATTTCCAGGTTCATTGGTTAGTGGAGCCTTTGGAAATGAACTTTGGGTATAGTTTAAGGCTGCATCCTTCAAAAGGAAAGATGGCCATGTCACACCATCTCTGTAGGATTTGGGGTGTGATAGTATTTGCTTGGTGGTGCCAGATAGCATCATTAATCTGTGGAGACTGTAATTTGTAATGAGGGCATTAAGGTCCTGAGCTTCTAACATGACGTTAGTTGACCTGAGGTTGCTATGTGGTAGTCCCTTCTTGTTATTCAAGAAGTTCAAGCAACACACCACATATACAATGATCCGAAGCCTTGTGTTGAGAGACGAGGGCGATAGTTTCCTTGGATCCGTCTTTGTTGCAACAACCTTCAAACGTGTGCCATGGACTCGTAGGTGCTCTTAATCAATGCTAAGTCACGTTCAATTGTTTCCAGTGTTATCTTCAGCATTATCTCAATCCATGCCAATAGGATTTTCTAGAGTGAAATGACGATGAACAACTTCAATTCCCAAATAAATAAGGATTATGCAGTACCGATGAGACACAATATACGACACGACACGACACGCCGATATGTCATTTCTTAGAAAATAGAGAATTCTGACATATTTTGAGATGTTATATATTAAATATATTTTTATATATTAATGCATAAATAAATAAATAAATAAATAAATAAATAAAAGAGCCTATAATTTTTTCTTTAGTAAACAAGGACTCCACCATGGGTCCCCTGTGCCCGGACGGCACTGAAGAGCCGGGCCCCTATACCTCGGAGGAGACTAGCACATGACCCCAATACCATGGAAAAAAATTCTATAATTAATTTATATTAAAAACATTAATCCAACATTAATTTGACAAATTTAACTACATTCCATTGCAATAATCCATAAAAAAAAAAAAAAGCAATGCACATTCCACTAAATTTAGGGGTATGTGCATTACAAGTCATGTGGTATTTTTAAATTTATTTATTTATCCTACATGGCATTATTATTATTATTTTTCTTTAAATCTTATTTAAAGAATAGTAAAAACTTTTAAAAAAACTAAAATAATTCTAAAAAATGGGAAAATATATATATATAAAGAGCAAGGTCGAGGCAGTGGTTGGGCACGCCGCTATTGCTACTGTTGCCATTGCCATTGTAGAAGGGGGTCGGTGAGGTTGATAGCCCTAGGCGGTGGAGGGGGAGGGGGCCCTCATCGACCCAAGAAAGGTGAGGCTCGCCTAGTTTTGGGCGATGCCTTGATTGGGGCCGACGACAGCATTACCTAGATTTGGGCGACGCCGGCCCTCGCCTGTGGCCGATGATGCTCCCTAGACCTAGGTGAGGCCTTGTCGGCCACAAGCAAGGGCTAGCGACCCTCACTAGGCCTGAGTGAGGTTGCATTGTCACCTAGATCTGAGCAAGACTTACTTGGGCCTCAGTCGAAGCATTGCCCAAATTTGGGTGAGCCTTACTGGCCCTTACCTAGCCGATAGCGGCCTCGCCTGGGCCGGCGAGGGGCCCCCATCTATCACCTAGGACCTTGCCTCGCTAGCCTCCCTTCGATGGTGGCAGCAGTGCCTAGCTACTATCCCTACCCTCTTTTTTTTTCTTTTTTCTTTTTTTTTCATATATGTTCATTTTGACCATTTCAAGTATTGATAATTTTTAAAATTGATCCCATGTGTGTCAGAACCATGTGTCTGAATTTCGAACTTGCTTGTCGGAGCATGTTGGGGAGAGTTGACCATATGTCGGATTTTTCGATACTCATTAACTACGTGTACGAACATGTTGGACACGACATAAAGGTTCCCGGAGAGTATCGATACTTCTTAGAATATGGGTATATTTTATATTGCCCAAGCATAGAAAAAATTAATGTATAAACACCAACCCTCTGTATAACCGACTAAATCATTCTGTTCATCAAATCCACTATAACTATGTTCTTGACCAAAAACCTAGCCAGTTGAAAAGTGTAGCTTTGCTTCATATGTTGAGATGGTTAAGGTGCTCTTCTGTGGATGACATGTCTGACTCCTGATGACCATCTTCTACATTTTCTAGAGATGCACTTCATTTGCAATTCCTTCACTCGCAGAAGATGGTGCACATGGTAAGATAGCACTAAGACCTTCAAGATGATCTAACTAATCTCTCACATAGACCATAAGTTTAATAAGGGTAGAGCATCACACAAAGAGGATTATAGTTTATTCAATATAAAAATCAATTTGAATGTGGATTATCTATGATGGTTTTATTTATATGTTGATGGGCCTAAGTGGGCCCGTCCGCCCATGTTGGGCTTAAAATCCTGGCCCGCAAGATAAGGGACCATGGAGGAATAGCTACGATGTGAAATGTTGCGTTATTTAGATATGAGGGGTTATGATTTTTGGGGGAACGTATTACATTGAAGAGTTACGTCTCTTGGAGGAGACGTATTTAAGAGAGAAAAGAAAAGAGAGGAACGAACCTTTTCAAGTAAACGTACATCAGTCTCTCTATCTCCCTCAAAAAGAAGAAAACAGAAAAGAAGAATATGCTCTCTTTTCTCCCCCTAATAGCAACAGCACGCTCCTTGATAGAATGGGATCGGTTTTTCTTCCTCAAATCAACGTTGGTGTTTAATCTGTGGATAATAAGATATGCTCGATTTCGTGATGTGTCTTTGATCAGTGATACATGTTTGTTTCTGGGCCCGTCTTCCGCATTCGTTTTAGGGGTTCGATTTAGTGTCGAATCCGGTTTTTGGGAATCCAATATTCCCAACAATCTACTTCTACTTTTCTAAGCGATAGTTCATTGCCAGTTTAAGCTTTAAGAATCACAAGCTAAAATACTTAAGACATGAAAACATGTGTATCAATGGCAAGACCATGGCAATATTTGGATCACATATTAACGGTCTAATATCAAGTTAAGCATAAAGATGGGCAAGGTTACCTTCAAGATAAAGGTCCACGTTTGCTGCATAGATATAATTAGAGATGATTAGACATGATAAACTTTTCATGCTCCTTTCCCCCCTCCCCCTCCCAATAATAACCCTATATAGGAAATAGATTTAGAAGTTTGATGCTCCCAAGTTTCTTGACTTCCCTAGTGAAGTCTTTCCTTCCTTTTGCTATTCCTTTCCTCAACAATTTGACAACCAAAACACGGCCGGAATGAAGTGTAGCTTTGCATGATGTTTCATGACAACTCCCTCCCATGACTTCTGCAGGAGAACACGAAAGTTCTCCTACTGTGAAGATAAAGGACCCATCAAATAGATGCAAGTCACCATCCAACTAGTCCAGAGAACCAACCTTGAGCACATTGGGTTTGTTAGAAGGCAATGGATTTGAAGAAGACAACAAAGACAAATGAGAAGAAACCATTTCATCTATTCTTTCAATATAGCTAAGATCCACATTAACTTTTGCAATTGATGAATTTGATTCTAATTAAGGAAAAAGTCCATCTAAGCATATGGCAGTTGATCTGGATTTAAAGTAACAGAGGATGATGGGGCTCCAAAATCTTTTGGAAAAATGATGCTAGATTAGTTGTAGAATCGCCTAGAGAACAACCAGTTTTCCATATATTTTCTTTCAAATCTTCAGCTTCCATTTGTTTTTTGTTGCAAGAGATAAGGAA